>CM040238.1:106825786-106889210 GCA_022545495.1 Chrysanthemum lavandulifolium | reverse complement strand
ATAGTACATGTGTATTAACGACTGGCTCAATCTTTATATATAGGATTCTATTCGTACCTTTTTTGAGGAGGACATTCGTGAGGAGCTGAATTGGATCTCCTATGACTGTGGCCTACGTCGTCCTGCATTATGAGCAGAAAGGTGTCGACGGCAGCTACGCTTTCTGTCATCAAAATCTGACAAATCATGAAAACACCCCAAGTTCGAATGCTATAAGTCGGGGTTCATGTGTGCAACTTAAATAGAATAAATTGTCTACTAACATAGCAAAGTATGCACATAAAAGTTAGCTTCATATATTACCCGCATGTATTCTCATGTAGTTTCTCTTGGAGATCCATAAAGTTGTTATATATTGATGAGTGTGTAAATACTCATCATTTTTATCAATCGAGTGCAAAACGTTTAAAATGCTCGAAATGCATCAAAATCTGAAAATATTCCAAAATTGCATTTTATATGTTTGGATGCAAAATGTTTAAAATCAGATGAAAAATGAGCAAAGTTTGCATAATTGGCAGTTTCAGTCCCCCGACATTCAAAAATGGCAAAACAAGTCCCCGGGATTTTCAAAAATGGAAAATATTATTTATGGCCCTTGGTTAATAAAAGTTTATCATTTTTGGTCCTTATAACAATTTTTGGAAAATTACAGTTTCGATCCCTTGAGTTTCACAATTGGCAATTTTGGTCCTTTGATTATTGGATGATGGCAAGCTTGGCCCTTGGATAATACTTCATAAATTACGACTTTGGTCCCTGTGTTTTGAGATTTTACGGTTTTGGCCTAGACTACTAAATGGATTCACACTTAATCCTAAAATCCAAACCAATTAAACCCAAGCCCATATCCTTTAACCCGGTCCAATATCTTTTACCTATCAAACCTAACCCGTCACTAGTTAACATAACCTCATCTCTGTCTTCTCCTCCTTCCCACTTCCCGCCCAAACTCACAAACCCACAAACACACACCCAGACAAACACACCCACGCACTTTCCCTGACACACTCAACCTCTCTTTCACTGCTTCCGTTGACCCATCACCTCCCACCCCTACGACGGAAAAACTAGACAAAGAGGCGGAAAAATGGCGAGCACGCGTGATTTCTTTTGGTTTGTTTATCTCACACAAGAGAGAAGAGAGAAAGAAAGAAGAGAGAGAAGACGAGTTGTTGTGATATAAATATTGTAGCGAGGTTATAAGGCGGTCGATTTTTTAGTGAGTTAGTTTTTTTAGTTTCTAGTTTCGGTCTAGAATTGTATTGTTCTAGCTCGATGTTTAGTTTCATTGTCATGTAGTCTTTAATTTTAAATTAATGCAATTTCAGTTTTAAAGTCCATTTTAGTTTATCACGGTTTTAATTTATCCATGTTCTTGATTACGGCTCATTTTGAATCTGTTAGAAAGTGTTATACATTGGTTCAAAACCATTTTGAGTGGTTTGCATCTAAAAGGAGTGTTGGGTTATTGTTTGTAACCGGTCAAATCCATAATTTTTTTACCAGCTGACCTTTAAGGTCAAAGTGTTTTCAAAATCTTGGTTGATTTTAATAGGTAGAAAGTATTTTAGGTTGTTTGAAATGGTTTGGCAAGTAAAAAGCTTTCATAATCTGTTCATGCCACTGATTAATGGTTCTGTCTCAGTTGAAAAGTACCCAAACCAAGCTGAATACAGCTTATTTTTAAGTTGTATTAGTGTCAAATTTTTTAGCAAGACAGTCCTTTTCAGTTGTCCTCTATGCTAACTATATTTTTTAGCCTTGTCGTTACCCTGGATGCTCATTTCTCAGCTCTTCATTGAGCCACAAATAAGCTCTCTCAAGCTTTTTTTTTTTTTAGCTGCTGACTGCATCGACTGCGATCAATTTTTTTGACCTCGAATAGGCTTGTAAAAGCTCTTTAGTGGCTTGCCATAAAGGCAAAAGGAAGCCAGCTGGGTGGACACAAGATAGCCGAGCTCGGAAACAATTCTCTTTCTAGCTTATCCAAACGATCTCCCAAGTAAGCCCTTTGGCTTTGTTTGGTGCGATACATCGGATAAGTTTTATTTTGTTTTGTTTCAGGTAGCTTATTAAGGTCCCCTTAGCTTTATTTTTAGGATGTTTAGTGTTCATTAAGTATATTTAGTTTAGAGTAGGTGACATGTTGCTTATTTAGTGCTTATTAGTAGGTTTTGTTTGCTTTTGTCTCTTTTATTAGCTTTTAGGATTTCCTTAGTTTAACATTTATCCAACTGTTTTCCCATTTAGTTACTCAATGGTAGCTTAATTTTTGTGCATGTTCACCGGTTGTCACCTCCTTTTACCCATTGCTTTATCACTTTAATTAATTAGTACTTAAAAGGTGTGCGTTTAGGCGGATTACATCCATACGATGGCAATGACGGTTTAGAGTCTTTCAAGTGCTTTATAGCTTTTTCCTTCATTGTTATTACTTGCTTGAGCCCTTTAAGTGCTTTTAAGTCAATTTGATTAGTCTACATTAGGTGCTAGCTTGTTAGAAGCTTTTAAAGTTTTCTTTTTGTCCCCTTTAGAGCCCACTTAGTTAGTAAATTTTCTTTTTAGCTTACATTTCATTTTACTTTACTTCTGCGACCCTCGTAGCTTTTCACAAGCTATGTTTTTCTTTTATGAAATGTTTTAGGTGTCGGTCAAAGTTAGTCTCGCAAAGAAAAAAAAAAAAAATAAATAACACAAAAATATTTAATGCCAAAAGCGACATAAAACAGATTCGAACATGGGACAGATTCAACGCCACGACCGAACACCACATCCACTTACCATCTGCTACTGGGGTTTGTTTTGTTTATTTCATGCACATTTTAATCATATATCGTTAGTTAGAACATTTGTATTTTAAAACTTCTCCTCTTATTTAGCTTATTAGTTCTTATTTCCAAAAGCGGTTGTGGTCTTTTTATTTTATTTTTCTTAGATTAAGCCTAGTGTAAAAGTATTTCTTTTTTTGTAATTTTACATATTTTCCAAAAATGTTTAGTATTTTATATTAATTAATTAGTTTAAAATAGTTTTTAATTTGTAATAAATAAAATAAAAGTAAAAAAAAAAAAAAAAAAAAAAACCTAGCTTTTTCCTAAAATTCATTTTAGTCATGTAGGACGTAGGAAAATTGTTTTTACACTTGTAGGACTTTTATTTCACAAATTTTACGTTTTATCTTGCGCTCCAGCGTAATTTTTGTACATAACGTACGTTTTCATTTTAAGTTACGTTTTTAGATAATTTAAGTTTACGTTTTAGTTAAAATAGTTTATTTAAGTTATTTTATTTTATAAAATCATAGAAAAACATCATTTTAAAAATAGTGATAGCGTTTATTTAATATTTTTTATCTTTTTAATTCTCTTTAATTTGCATTTAAGCCTTTGTAATTTATAGACTTTATCTGTAGTTATAATATCAATTCAAACCCCTTTTCCCGTTCAAATCTCTCGATCACTATCGTTTGATAATCCATTGCATAGCTATTTGGGACATAACGACCCTGGGAAACACTATACTCCCGGATCTTCATTGCATTTGTGTATACAGGCTGTTTAAGTCTGTTACTGGTGGTCATTCACAAGTGGCGGTTGTGTGATTAGACTTGACGGTTTCTTGTGAGATCAAATTTTTGGCGCCCATTGCCGGGTTGTCTTGATTATCTTCAAATCTAGCGATTAGTGATTTGGATATTCACTCCTTGTTTATACCATCTGTATGTATTTATATAAAATCAAAAACCCAAAATATTTTCATTCTTTGTTTCTATAGCCTATTTTTCAAAAATCCAAAATATTCATCTTTACCTCTAATCTGTTTAATTCTCCATTCCTTTATCCTCAATCTGTTTAATTCTTCATCTCTTATCCTCTTAACCGTTTAATTCTTGATGTCATGGTTTTCGACATGTTCTGGTGTGGAGGTCCATTTAACGGTGGAAATTGTCACGATGTACCAATGTGAGTTTCGAGGACAAATTTGTCGGTAATTTCGATCCCATTTCAAATGAAACACCCGATTTTCCTACCTACCTCCACACCTAATACGAATCCTACTCATACGAGTTTGTGAGAATGATTCGTTCGGTTTTGATTGTCCACCAGGTCCCGCTTGTCTATGAGCCGAACCATGTTACAATCGAACTTTGGTGATTATTTTCCCAATTATCTCTGTTGTGAGAATGTGGGGTCCTCATGCGACTTTTGAATGTCGGTAGGTGAATCAAAATTTTCAAAATTCCAATTCTCCGGTTTTGACAATTTCCAACCCCACAATATTCCATCGATCATCGACTTCGAGCCTTCATCATTTCAATGATTACAAGGAGTGTAATCTTCCTCAAAGTTCGAAGAAATCGCATTCGAAAGAAGCGCAAATGAAAAGAATGGTGTGTAAGCTTGAAGGATGAATATAAGAATCGAGATATGATGGCGATGATGATGAGGATAGTATTCGGATGAAGGAATATTATGAGAGCGGCGAGGAGAGTGTTATTCAATTGAACGATCTTATTTCTCAACTCCCCGATCTATTGCTATCACACCTATCTTACCTATTATTGCTTCCAAAGACTCTCTCATAATGGAGGATGATCATCTCGGCACTATTTCGGAAGCGGAATCATCTAGTGTTGAGGATCTTGTCCCAATCCCAGTGAGTCCGAGGATATATCCGATAGTGATTGTGATTTGCCTTTTTGTGATTCTCTCGACATTTCGAGGTTACTTCGGGATTTTCTCAAATCCTCTTTTGAATTTAATAATGACTACACTTTTGGGAAAGTAAATCCTCTTTTCGATGAAATGTCTCGAGGCCCGTCTGAGACCATCACGGAGTGGTGGAAATTGCTAGCTCTCGAGCACACCACTTGTCCCACCTCATGTTCTATCTTATCTCCTCAATCATGTGATGATGATTCTATCCTCATCGATGAGATTCATGATCAAAAATCATGAATTCTCCTTACGATAATGATGAATTAGTCATGATCATCATCATGATTCTCCTTCTTTTTCTTCACATACGGTGTGACTTCTCCATGTCTTAACTCCTTCTGGGTGAAGACATTATCTTCATTCCCGACATTTTCATGTACCATCCGTGGAGCGGGTCATCTCTTTCTCTCTATATCTCGTCGGTGTGGAACTTTCACGTGCTTCAATGTTTATCAAACATCTTGAATGAAAGTCCGATGGAGATTGTTTCTTCCACTCGGTTTCCCATGAACCAATGAATTGGGAATGAGTCAAGCTAGCGACTCGATGACCAAAACAGATGTTACACACCATATGGGTTTTCACCCATATTTCGACTCTCACCCCTTTCTACCACCTAAGTGTGGGGGTGATGCCCATGTTATATAGATATATATATTCCAAAAAAAAAAAAAAAAAAAAAACTTTTAAAATAATGGCCGTAATATTTCCTTTTACGTTCTTTGTTTCGGCATAACCGCGGTACTTTGAATATTGAGGGCAATATTCATTTCTAAGTGTGGGGGATTTTCACGAATTTTATCATATAATTATACCAATTCCCGTTTTGGCCAAAATTTTTTTTTGGAGTAAGTGTTCTACACTTACTCAATCGATTATCGATCCGCCATGTCTAATAAACAAAAGGATTGGCTAATCTAGGAGCAAACGGCTCTTGGTAAAGATATCTCAAATCCGTTGACGGCTTGCAATTTGCCCAAAATTGTATGGTATTCACTCACCATATCTTTAATTAGTGAAGAGTTGGCTAGCCCGCAAGTTTATGGCTTGTGGTAAAGGCGGTTGGAAAACCATAATTGGTAATCGACTCACCAAAGATATATTATCTAAGAGTTGGCTAGTCCGTAAGCAAGCGGCTTGGTAAAGACAAATCAAATCCGTTGGAAGGCGGTGATTTGCTCAAAATCATTTGGTTATCGATGTACCAAGGTTCTTACTTGAACCGAAACATTTGGCTACTCCGAGTAATGGCTTTTGGTAAGAGTTTCAAATCCATTATGTTTTCTCAAAAGATTGCTAGGGACTAGCAATAGTTTAGTGGGGATTGATGAGTGTGTAAATACTCATCATTTTAATCAATCTCGAGCGCAAAACGTTTAAAAATGCTCGAAATGCATCAAAATCTTGAAAATATTCCAAAATTGCATTTTATATGTTTCGATGCAAAATGTTTAAAATCAGATGAAAAATGAGCAAAGTTTGCATAATTGGCAGTTTCAGTCCCCCGACGTTCAAAAATGGCAAAACAAGTCCCCGGGATTTTCAAAAATGGAAAATATTATTTATGGCCCTTGGTTAATAAAAGTTTATCATTTTTGGTCCTTATAACAATTTTTGGAAAATTACAGTTTCGATCCCTTGAGTTTCACAATTGGCAATTTTGGTCCTTTGATTATTGGATGATGGCAAGCTTGGCCCTTGGATAATACTTCATAAATTACAGCTTTGGTCCCTGTGTTTTGAGATTTTACAGTTTTGGCCCTAGACTACTAAATGGATTCACACTTAATCCTAAAATCCAAACCAATTAAACCCAAGCCCATATCCTTTAACCCGGTCCAATATCTTTTACCTATCCAAACCCTAACCCGTCACTAGTTAACATAACCTCATCTCTGTCTTCTCCTCCTTCCCACTTCCCGCCCAAACTCACAAACCCACAAACACACACCCAGACAAACACACCCACGCACTTTCCCTGACACACTCAACCTCTCTTTTCCTGCTTCCCCATTGACCCATCGCCTCCCCACCCCTGTGACAGAAAAACTAGACAAAGAGACTGGAAAAATGGCAGGCACGCGTGATTTCTTTTGGTTTGTTTATCTCACACAAGAGAGAGAAGACAGAGAAAGAAAGAAGAGAGAGAGAAGACCAAGTTGTTGTGATATAAATATTGTAGCCGAGTTATAAGGCGGGAGTCAGTTTTTTTTTAGTGAGTTAGTTTTTTTTTAGTTTCTAGTTTCAGTCTAGAATTGTATTGTTCTAGCTCAGTGTTTAGTTTCATTGTCATGTAGTCTTTAATTTTAAATTAATGCAATTTCAGTTTTTAAAGTCCATTTTTTAGTTTATGCAGTTTTTAATTTATCCATGTTCTTCAATTCTGGCTCATTTTGAATCCTGTTAGAAAGTGTTATACATTGGTTCAAAACCATTTTGAGTGGTTTGCATCTAAAAGGAGTGTTGGGTTATTGTTTGTAACCGGGTCAAATCCCATAATTTTTTTTACCCACTTTGACCTTTAAGGTCAAAGTGTTTTCAAGAATCTTGGTTGATTTTAATAGGTAGAAAGTATTTTAGGTTGTTTGAAATGGTTTGGCAAGTAAAAAGCTTTCATAATCTGTTCATGCCACTGATTAATGGTTCTGTCTCAGTTGAAAAGTACCCAAACCAAAAGTGAATCGACTTATTTTAAGTTGTATTAGTGTCAAATTTTTAGCAAGACAGTCCTTTTCGATTGTCCTCTATGCTAACTATATTTTTTAGCCTTGTCGTTACCACGGATGCTCATTTCTCGACTCTTCATTGAGCCACAAATAAGCTCTCTCAATTTTTTTTTTTTTTTTAGCACTGACCGCATCGACTGCGGTCAATTTTGCGACCTCGAATAGGCTTGTAAAGCTCTTCGTGGCTTGCCATAAGAGGCAAAAAGGAAGCCCATTGGTGGACACAAGATAGCGAAGCTCGAAACAATTCTCTTTCTAGCTTATCCAAAACGATCTCCCAAGTAAGCCCTTTGGCCTGTTTGGCTGCGATACATCAGATAAGTTTTTATTTTGTTTTGTTTCCAGCGCTTATTAAGGTCCCCCTTCAGTTTTATTTTTAGGATGTTTAGTGTTCATTAAGTATATTTAGTTTAGAGTAGGTGACATGTTGCTTATTTAGTGCTTATTAGTAGGTTTTTGTTTGCTTTTGTCTCTTTTATTAGCTTTTTAGGATTTCCTTAGTTTAACATTTATCCAACTGTTTTCCCCATTTAGTTACTCAATGGTAGCTTAATTTTTGTGCATGTTCACTGGTTGTCACCTCCTTTTACCCATTGCTTTATCACTTTAATTAATTAGTACTTAAAAGGTGTGCGTTTAGCTGGATTCTGTCCATACAGTAGCAGCAGCAGCAGTTTAGAGTCTTTCAAGTGCTTTATAGCTTTTTCCCTTCATTGTTATTACTTGCTTCAGTTCCCTTTAAGTGCTTTTAAGTCAATTTGATTAGTCTACATTAGGTGCTAGCTTGTTAGAAGCTTTTAAAAGTTTTCTTTTTTGTCCCCTTTAGAGCCCACTTAGTTAGTAAATTTTTCTTTTTAGCTTCTGTTTCATTTTACTTTACTTCTGCAGCCTACTGTAGCTTTTCACAAGCTATGTTTTTCTTTTATGAAATGTTTTAGGTGTCAGTCCAAAGTTAGTCTGCAAAAGAAAAAAAAAAAATAACACAAAAAATATTTAATGCCAAAAACGACATAAGACAGATTCGAACATGGGACAGTTCACTGCCCACGACCAGACACCACATCCACTTACCATCTGCGCTGGGGGTTTGTTTTGTTTATTTCATGCACATTTTAATCATATATCAGTTAGTTAGAACATTTGTATTTTAAAACTTCTCCTCTTATTTAGCTTATTAGTTCTTATTTCCAAAAGCAGTTGTGGTCTTTTTATTTTATTTTTCTTAGATTAAGCCTAGTGTAAAAGTATTTCTTTTTTTTGTAATTTTTACATATTTTTCCAAAAATGTTTAGTATTTTATATTAATTAATTAGTTTAAAATAGTTTTTAATTTGTAATAAATAAAATAAAAGTAAAAAAAAAAAAAAAAACCTAGCTTTTTCCTAAAATTCATTTTAGTCATGTCGGACGTAGGAAAATTGTTTTTACACTTGTAGGACTTTTATTTCACAAATTTTACGTTTTATCTTGCGCTCCAGCGTAATTTTTGTACATAACGTACGTTTTCATTTTAAGTTACGTTTTAGATAATTTAAGTTTACGTTTTAGTTAAAATAGTTTATTTAAGTTATTTTATTTTATAAAATCATAGAAAACATCATTTTAAAAATAGTGATAGCGTTTATTTAATATTTTTATCTTTTAATTCTCTTTAATTTGCATTTAAGCCTTTGTAATTTATAGACTTTATACGTAGTTATAATATCAATTCAAACCCTTTTCCGTTCAAATCTCGATCACTATACGTTTGATAATCCATTGCATAGCTCATTTGGGACATAACGACCCGGAAACACTATACTCCCGGATCTTCATTGCATTTGTCTACGAACTGTTTTAAGTCCATTACGGTGGTCATTCACAGTGGCGGTTTGTGTGATTAGACTTGACGGTTTTTCGCAGATCATATATCTTGCTTCATTGAAATTATACTGTCAACACAACACAAACAACAAACCGCGTGTCGATGTACGCACACACAAAAAAAAAAAAAAAAAAAAAAAAAATAAGAAAGAAAAGAAAAGAAAAAGACTATCGATACATATGAAAGTGGTAAGAGCTATCATGCTTAAACATATATAGTCATGAGATAGATACCTCACATTCCAAAATTATATAAAAGAATTGTTTCTAATAAACTAAAACCTCAAACTATTCCTAATAAACTAAAACCTCAAATAAAACCTAAATCTCTGTGTCTATATATAATCTCCAACTAAAAACTCAAATAAAACCTAAAGATAATCATAATTCGTAAACCTAAACACTCTAATGCAAAAAATAAAAATCTGATATCGTTGCAAAAACCTCGAATCAAACCTAACTCTAAGCTCAATAAAACCTAAACTTAATCATAATTCAGAAACCTTCTTTAATCAATCAATCAACTGTTCATGCCACAATAAAACCTAAATCTACTTGTATATAATCCATGTCTCTAATCACCTATAAAAGCATCAAATAAAACCTACAACTAATCATAATTCGAAAACCTAGTCATTGCTTGTGCTTGTTTAAGACGACCGTGCATACATTTGTTTAATAAACATCAATCACATTACTACCATTGCAAAAACCCCCTGATTAGTATAAAAGCAATGTACCTTGTGTTTTTCTCAAGAATATTAAAACTACGGCTTCCAACATTTCGCTCCTCAAACCGTGACCACTGATTCGATGATTTCCTAATCGTCCGATCGACATCTAAATTGTTCGCCAGTCAAATATTAACTCATTCTATATGAGGAAAAAGAGAAGTGCTATGTTTTTTTACCCTAAAAAAAATTAATGAGTTACCTTCATCAAAAAACAGAGGTGGTTTCACTCGGACACTATGACACCAAATAAACAATGTCATAAGCCTATAACAGTCACCAAAAATGTAGCATATATTCATATGAGTACCATTATTTGACAAACTTTACAAACTTGTACGGTGGATTATAAACTTCAAATAGTATTTCAAAATTAGCACATCTTAAGAGCACCAAAATTCATTAAGCTACAAGTTGATATCACTTCCTTGTTACATGGCTGGCATCATTTAATTAAGTGAAAGGCAATATAGATAAGATCAATTATGTATATACACGAGCATACTCACCTTAGCAAGTCCATCAAAGTTGATTGGTAGTACTTGAGAAGAAGCTTCATGACCATCAACATTATCTTTTACTCCATTTTGTTATAATCTTCATATAAATGATGTAATATGATTACAAAACCATATTGTTGCAAATCTAAGAAATACTAACCATGTTTATTTAGCTTATTATGCATATACACCACAACCACTTATCAGATGACCAAATATCAGTAAATAAGTTTTAATTACCAAACAAGCCAACTATCACATAAGTAAAGTGTACTAACTGACCTTCTTGTGCTGCTTACGGTACATAGCAGTCCATGTAAGCTTTGAGGCCTTCAACTTATTGTGGAAGTACCTTTTTATCGTGGTTAAATGGATTAAAATACTTCACTGCCACACGTCATTCAATTGATTTGCAAGATGCATTAACACACCCATCATATCGTGGTTGTTTTATAAGGACGAAATTCAAATAAGATATCTGATAACACTATAACAATAAAAAAACTGCAAAACTTGTTACACTTATAAGTCGGAAAAAAAAATATGTTAAACTGAAACTCGATAAAAAAAATTAGGGATTCTTCACCTGTAAAACTAAAAAGTTTATGTTTAGGAATAAGATATTAGGATGTATTTATACAAAAAAAATAGGTTAAAAATATATATGGTATATTTATCTTCTAATTAATATATATCATTTATTTTAATTGTTATCTTCAAAAAATACATACCTAAAATACAAATTCCAGAATTTTTTAATAATCTCCTTATTTGTATTGATTTGAAAGATATAAATCAAAAACAATTTACTCTAGTGGTAAGTTGTTTACAAAACACATGAATGACCCAAGTTCAACTCCAACAAATGTCTTCTTTTTAATAAAATTTTTTAAAATTCAAAAATAACAAAACCAAAAGCAATTTTAAAATTTATTAAAACAAATTGTACATATATTAATTAAAATGCCACATGTCATTTAAAAAATAAAAAAAAATGCCACATAAATACAATGATGACATGGAAATATGACATGGCATTATGGGATGCAAGCTTGCATTATGATGCATGCCTCCTCTTATATATAATGTATAGATATATAAAGTAATTATAGTAAAAGTAATTAAAATTTAAATGAAATGGTAAAGATCTATAATTGATGTTTACCATAATCCATTAAACGACTAAAGCATGTAAGATATATATATATATATATATATATATATATATATATATATATATATAGAAAATCTACAATGTGTTTATGTTATGTTTGTCGATATAGTGTGAACATATGTTTTGTATCAACCTAATTTCCCGGATGTCCTTTATGATGTCCATTATTAATCGAACACTAATAAGTAGATTCCCAATGAAGGTTCGTATTTACGGTATCGTTTTTCCGCTTTTAACCCACCCAATACACAACCTATAGAAATTTGTAAGTTTTATTAGAAGTGGCCATATCGGAGAATAGAAAAGGTAAAACATACCTCTAATGTATTAAGTACAAAAAGAAATAATTTATGTTAGCATAATCAATAATACGGCTAATTGGAGGTAGCTACTTTATAACATTTTGTTATAAACAATATTAATATTGAAAATGTTTTATATTTTATAATATTATTAGCATTTATTATTATTTTTTTGGTTTATACCATACGTTTTTCCATTTTACCTTATTTATGTATCTAAAGTTTGGTGATACCGAGTGTTTTACATCATATCTCTAGGTAAATTAGATCTTAAATCTAATCTTTGTTCATACTTTCCCTTTGAATATACGTAAATGTATTTTTTTTGAAGGTGTATATTTCTGATTGAATTTTGTTTCTTATTTAGGTTCGCAAAGGGTTTGCTGTTGATAATTTATGATCGCTAATCCTTCGTAATTGTTGATACTTTGAAGAAACAACGTGTTTTCTGATTTTCCTCTATAAATTGTAAGTGTTTGCACTTTCGTTATCTTTATTGATTAAAATACTTTGTAATTAGGGTTTAGTTTGTTTTTGTATTGGGGTTTTTGGTTTAGCCATTTAAAGTTTTATTTTTGATTGCTTTGTGATACTTGATCATAGTCATTTGTGTTTGTTTGTTTTGTTTTGTTTTAATTTATATATATATATATATATATATATATATATATATATATATATATATATATATATATATATATATATATATATATATATATATATATATATATATATATATTTGATGTTGTATTTGATTTGTAAAGTTTAATTTATATATATATTTATATATATCCATAACGTCAAATTTGACCTCAAATTCTGCAATAATAAATCCAAAATTCTAATTGCAGCCATGCCTCGCAAAAGTATTATAAATAATGCTAAGAGAAAAAACATCGATATGCTGATTTTTTTGTTTACCTCTTTTAGCCATGCATGGTATATTTCTCTAATGTTGGTCTTTCTCCATGCACGTAAATCAAAGACATTCATTCCATAAGCCCAAGCACACTCCTTTGGGTCCTAACTTTTAGCTACCAATGGGTGAGATGACTAAAGAGAAGAAATCACCAGCAGCAATTCAGCATGTGAAATGACCAAAGAGAAGAAAAGAATGTGCAAATTCATCGGTGATTACCTCCGGGAGATATATGGAGATGATTGAGCAACGATATGTACTGGGCTTCTAGCGCAACTTTAAACAAATAATCTTGGAATGGTATCACCAAGATTAGCCCCCGATACATGATTCCCATGGTAGCAATCTCGAATTCCATTTTTTGTTTTTGAGATAATGTTGTACTCCCATCTCGTAAAACCTAAAATAAAGTCACCTTTCTTATAATTTGCATTCGCATAATCAAGAACTTTAGCTATTGCATATATTGTTAGAAGCTGCAAGGTGATAAAATTAGATAAAAATACAACTTTCGCAAATATTTGACAAAATGTCAACCCATTATCTCCTACTTCCCTCCTTTATATGTACCTGTTAGTAAGAGACAATGCAAGTGAATTGACATTATATTTTATGTTACAATAAATTAGAGTACATGCATTAGTTATTATGAAGTTTTGATTCACTAATCAAACAATAATGCACCAAATAATGCAGTGGTTATTATGAAAGTTTTGAAAGCATTATTTTATGTTATGTCTTATTATTAGTTATATGAGCAACCAAAGCACATGATACCAAGCATAGACGATTTAGTGTACTTCACCAATTCATAGGGAAGATTTATGCATTATACTCGAGTATAAATTAAGTTCCACCTAATGTAAGAGCAGTTGTTGCTTACCATATAGAAACCTAGAAACGGTCACTAAGAAGCATCCGAGTTACGGACCTTCATATAGTGAGTTGGAAGGTACCCATGAGGGTTGCTTCCATTATCTTTGTTATCACGGCCCATTAATATTCGGTAGGAGTGAGGTTATATACAGTCAAAAAGCACGAACCAGGGGTAAAACTGCAAGTCAATATGATTGATTTCTCTCCATCCCATTGGTTGTTGTTTTCCAAAATCCGAGCATGGAAGGTAAGGTCCTACATAAATCATTTCATACAGAGGTAAGTTACCAAACATTGTTACATCTTTAACACGTCCAAAACTAAAATAAAATGTGGCCAATAAAAGAAGAGGTTAAATAGGTCAAACAAGTGAACCAGGTTGAAAGTATAAGTGATTTTAAGGCATAAATCGACCTTACACAATCATTTTATTTAGAGAAGTAAGTTTCAATCAGATTATATGATCATATTTTACATACCAGCTGTAATTAGCAATGTTGCAAAAATCGTGAACCGGTAGTCGGGCGGTCGACCACCCTCCAACGATTAATCGGTCAAGTCGGGATTAATCGGTGATTAATCGGATTGGCATTTTCTGCAAGTTTTGGGTATTTCTGGAAAGCAAACTAAATATCTTAACTGATTCCAAGCCTACTATGTTTTCAAACCTTAATAATAGGCTCCAATTCTTATTATGAGACCCATTATGCACTATAAGTGAAATAAACGATCCCCAAATTAAGTAGAATGCCTAAATTATATTTTTTAAAGGCTGACCGATTAGTTCGATTTGACCGATTCGGCCGATTTTTGACCGATTCGACTGAGTTTTTACCGATTCGGCCGATTTTTGACTGATTAGTGGCTGTTTTTTCCTAGGCCGATTTTTTACACCGATTTTCAAAAATCAATAAGGTATAAGGCCGATTACCGATTAATCGGCCGATTCGGCCGATTTTTGCAACATTGGTAATTAGAAAAGTAAAATGTAAAAACGCATGTCTTAAAAGTATTTTCGTGTCTTATAGAAACCCAACCCACCATAAAAACCCAAAATGTTATTTTAGTGTTTTATAAAAACCCAGCCCACCATTACCCAGACCGTATCTAAACATGATTTATTAATATTGTGACCTTGTGTCTGTGTCATTTAAATGAAGAATGGACACGTGGCGACAACCGAGGAGCTTGTTTGGTTGGGTGCATCCATCCCAATGGTTCAAGATCGTTATGGAAGTCGTGTTCAAGGAGTGTTGATGGAAGATGCACTTGTTGATGGCTCTAACGCGGCAAAGATATGGAGATGCAACAAATTTCTTTCACTTGTGGGTTATCGATGTGATGGGTTTACCTTCACCCATCGATCGTCTCGCAAGAGATGGCCGATGTGATGGGGCTCTGTAACAATAGTCTTATTAGGCTTGAGCAACATCTTTGCCTTCTCGTTATTCACATGTAGAGCTCATGAGAATCAAAATTAGCCTAGAGAAAGCGTGTATGAAGATATAGTCTTCAACCAATCATCACATATATTAAACAACACCATATGCGGTTCGGATGCCTTCGAATCGAGATCACCAAATTTCTCAATTTTCGTGACAAGCACCGGAGCAGGTTTCAACTCACTTCCCTTGGTAAAAATATTGGGGAAATCAAGCAAATAGACTTCAAAGGATCCAACATGCCTTTAAGAGTGACAATGATCTCGCTTTGGTACATTCCTTAACAGTGCAAAGATCGATCAAGAGCGACCACTTATTCGCAGTCTTCCACTTGGCAAGTCGACCAAGACGCTTTTCCCCCACACGCTTGTGTGAATAACTCGTAGCATAACATTTAAGTAAATGTATAAATCAAACTTTTTTCAAGATGTATAAATCAAACTAATCTGAATGGTATATGCCCATTGCTGAAATGTAACAAAAAAGACAAACCTTCAAAAAGAGTTGTCCTGTATGGGGATTGAAAATGAATATAGCATCATTAATCAGCTTTGTTGTAAGATTTCCTCCAAATGTCTTGTGAATGGTCACACGGTACACATTTGTATCATCAACAAACCATATAATCTGAATGCTGAAAATTTCTCCATAGTTCTGAGACGACATGTAAGATTCAGTTGGCTCAGAAGAATACAATTGCAACCCTTTCCGTACGCACTCCCTCAAAACATATAGAGCTAGATTCGACTGCAGAGAAAAGAAATATTCTAAGCTTTCCAGATTAAAATATGAACCACAAACAAACTACTGAATACCGAAGCAACCAAAATATCAAAATGAAAAGATTGTCCAATACCTTCATGATCTTGTTCATAGCCTGGGCAAGCAGCGATTTTGACCCTGGGAACCAATTACGAATGCAAGTTGTATGCAAGATCCAAGCCAACAATCACCCCTGCATGTTTACATGCAATAACTTTAGTCTGTACCTATTAATAAAATATTATTGCTGTAGAACATTAGAAGTAAATAGAGGCCTCGACATGGGTAAAATAGAACTTCCTGAAACGACATAATCTAAATAAATAAGTTAGGTATGTATTACAGCTTCATTTTAACTCGGTCAAATTAATTGCCCATTCCATTTTCAGCTAAATCCAGTTCATTGTACCCATGTGACCCATCAGATGTAAAAGATAACCCCAATCGACACAATAATAAATAAATAGATCAAAGCTGGAACATCTACAAGTGACAGGCAAAGCACAGAAGTCAAATAATGTACCTGTTGGTGAAGGATAGATAGACATGTTGTCGGTAGTGTAGTCCATGAACTTGGCTCTCGTGTAACATTGAATATCATGAGAATCATAATCACCCAAATGAAGTTGCTATCATATATACTAATAGCGAAACAATAAAAGTGACGATCCTTAGAGGAGATGGTGAGAAAGATGATATTCGGGTTTGGAGAAAAACTAATTATGAATGAACCGTATTTTTTTACGCGATGATATAGTAAATTTTATCCAACTAAATGGTAGGGGTTATTTAATTACATACATTTATAAATTATAAGTTTCAAAATAAATACCAAGTAATGTGTTGGTGTAGTGGTTAAGATGCATGTCAGTCATATGCCCAACCCATGTTCGAATCCAGGGCATGTTTTTTTCGAAAAAATAATTTCGGAATTTATGGATGGCCAAGCATTGCTTAAGTGGCATAATTTGCTTAGGTGGATTAATGACGTGGCATTATGGGGTGGCAAGTGGAATTATATGTGGCATGCCTCCTCTTATATATAGTGTATATATATATATATATATATATATACACGTATTAGTATGAACCAAAATATATCGACTATATTTATAAAGTTACTTTGTCCAATTTTTCCTTATCAACACAATATCGTATTTTCGTCCAACTTTTATTCTGATCTATTTATACCTCTTTAATGTCATTTTCAAGCGATGTTTTACTGATATATAATATTTTCGAAACGTAACACTGATACAAGCAACAACAACAACAACAACAACAACAACACCTGTAAATTTAAAGTAAAGTAGACTTTATCTATCAAGGAATCAGAAACTGAGACTTGCCATACTAATCTAGGTCTCGTGTCGGTGAACACACTCATAATATCTGACTTGACCCTCGTTCAGACTGCTATTTGCAAAGGTGAGTATTCACAGCCCCCTTTTTACCTCTTTACTTATTTGGGGTGAAATGCATGAACACAAACTTAAATTTTTTTCTTAGATTTAGAAACTTATCGATATATTTTGAACCTTTTACTTATTATGAACTTATGACTGTTCGTGACCCTTTAGTATGTTTTGAACTATAATGTGCCGTCGCACTAAGTCTTAAAGTCTCCCGTGTTCGGAGCGGTCGAGTCTCCGGTCAAAGGAAACTTCGTTTTCTTGAGAAAGTTTTCAACCACCTAGGCAAAGAACCTAATCGTTGTAGTGTAGTATTAGGGTAAGCCTCGGGGATTGATATCGTTCTCTAGGGGAATAGGAATGCTAGTGAGAAATTTACTACACTAAGGTTGAGGTTGAGGAAGATTATTTTTTTTATCTTTTTATATTTTTTTTTTGAAACTAAAGGTACAATCTCGGGGTTTGGATTTGGGGGTGGTACTTGATTACTCTACTATTCTAATTATCTAATCTAAGGGTAGTCTATGTCTTTATGAAGTGTGCTCGTATGATGATTAAAGATGTGTTTACCTAGATACTATTACTCCCTAGTTATCTTTTATTGATGGTTGAATTGTCATGTCCTTATTCTTAACGCGTTGTGTTTTCTAAGGTCGTAGGGTGTGCTTTTATCCCTAACTCTTTGAAGCTACTTAAGGTTAATGACTACAAAATCTCTAGGATTAATAAACTTAACACTAAGGTTATCTTTAAATGTTTAGCCTACAGTTCCCCTAGTGACTATAAACTAATGTTCAACAAAGATTAATCAAGCATTAAAAACACAACGATGGCTTCATGCACTCCTAAGCCAATTACAATTAAGATAAGAGACAACCAATCAATATTTAATAACTAGGTTTCATATATCTAAGCAAACACACAAGTAAATTAGCCGGACATGTTAAACATGCAAGCATACACACATTCAATTGAAGACATAATGAAATCAAGGGAATAAATAACTTATCTCGATTTAAAATAGGGTATGAGAACCCTAAAATATCGTCCAAACCGGACTACAATCGTTTTAGGTTTTACTCCACAAGTGTACCTCTTTAAAAGTCTCGAAAATCGAATTATGTATATAGATTTACAAGCTGCGATGGCGTCACCTTTTAATTGTAACGCGTCCGATCGCCGCCATTAGGGTTTCGTCTTGGCCAAGTCAACTTTGGGACGGCGTCACGTTGTGGTTGTGACGTCGTTACCTTCATCTCGACATCGTCGAATTTGGATCTAGGCCGTCGAGGAGGAAAATCTTCGTGACGCCCTACTCTTCAAAGCTACGCGTCGGTGTAAAATAGCAATTTCACTCCTAAGTCGTCACAAATATAGGGACGGCATCGCCTCCTCGATTGGGATCTTCACGGTGCATTTCAGTGACTTGAGTGTCTTGATCTCGACTTTAGCCATTTTCTTCACATATTCACTTTTTTCGTCCAAATAAGCATCATTCCAGCATTTTGCCTTCAAGAGACCTAAAAAGTGAAAAGGAATAAAATTAAGCAGTAATGGATATAAAAGTGGGCGATTAAGGGCTTAAATGTCCCCTTAAAGTGTACGTTTTAAATCCTTATCAAATATCCCTACACTTGGTATTTTCTTGTCCTCAAGAAAATGTGTTTTTGGCCAATCAATTTATAAGTTATGGGGCATAAAGCAATGGTTTAACATCATTCATAACAAGTATAAGCCTCTCAATAGTCTAACAAGAACATAAATTATATACTAGCACCTCACAAGTGGTGTTTGGGTACTCTCATCTCTCGGGTGTATATGAAATATATCAAATGGAAATGGAAGATAAACACTCATTAACCGGTCATAGTACATAGATTACCATTGGCTTGAGACTAGATCAAACCTCCACCGCTTTGGCGTAAGCACCTAGGAAAAACTATCCAAAAGGTCTTTTAAAGGGTTGTAACGTTAGGCTTACGGTAGGGAAACAAATGGTTTGGTTGGATAGGCGATTTAGTGGTGGCAAGTCAAAAATCTTTATGTTACAAGCATGAGAAGAATGGCATTGCTAAGACAAGACTCGACTCTCTAAACTCTAGATAACTTTGAAACAAACAAACATAAATATAAAGATAGATGTAGGATGGTAGCCCTTAATTTTTATTTTTTTTTTTTATTTTTGCATACACTTTTACTCTACCATCCTCTACGATAACATCAAAATATAAGGGATTTATAGGCACATCCCTACACTTGAGTTTTTATTTCTCTAACACTAATTTGACCTGAATTGAAAAGATCAAAACACTTGGAGTACATTATTACGTAAATAAAGGGAATTTGAATTTAACGTTCTTTCCCGTCATTCCATAAAATTTAACTTTACCCATGAGTCCCAATCGTCCCAAAACTGTGTACAAAAGATATGACTCGACTTAGCAACCATGCAAGTAACTAGATAATTGAACTAAGGGTTTAGTATGATAACAATAATGCACTAAAAGTGAGTACATACAAGGTAGGCTAAGGCGATTTGGGTGTACATTTGGGGGTGGATTGTAAACAATGCTCTTCATTGATATTCCAGAAAGCCGAAACATCACGAGAACCACGAAAAGGATAGGCTCTGAGGGGTTAACTAGGGGTATCGTGTACTAAAGATGAGTACAACGTAAGGGTGTGGAGGAATTACTCAACCGATGTGGAAGAAGTAATTATAATACGGGTATCAAACGAGGGTTATCCTAATGCCTCTTATCACTTAGTTATTCCTAACTACACAAGTGTAGTCTCACTAGCGATCTCGGGATGCATCACAAAACAAGTTCTAAAATCTAATATACTACCGGTACACTCTCGAAGCATTAAAGGTGAATGCTTTAATTCCTACAAATCTAGGGGCGAACCTCACATTTTTGGGGTGAAATTTGAGTGGTAAAGGATTTTTGTGCTAGTCATATAACTCCTATCCATGAGACGCTTTATTAAGACTAAAGACCCACTCCTACATGTCATGAAAATTTTTAAATTTGGTGCTAAAATTACCCTAATCGATATTTCTCATGGTTTATTACACAAATGAAATTGGACAAGACAAATAATCAAGGATAAGCATAGTGTCAAAGTTCCCGTTTTATTCTCCCTCCCTACACTTAAACTGAACATTGTCCCCAATGTTCCCCGAAAGTATCAAAGTTATGATAACGGAAGGTAATTAAAAGAGAAAGAAACTAATACTCCCCTGATTAGCTCGGTAGGATCCGTGTGAAGTAGTGGTTAAATTCTTTCCAAGAAGAATGTATGCGTGAAAAGCTCCATCCAATCTTATGTTTCTTCTTCTTGATAAATAAAACCTGCACACTTTAATAAAATAGACGAAACCTTCGCGTAAAATCGGCGGTAAAACTATATATGACTCTACTAAACTAGGATATAATGCTTGTAGAATGGATGTTTGCAGGTTTTCTGGAAAATTAAGACCTGAGAAATTTCAAAAATTTATAAGTAGCACATAAACTGGTCTGCTGCGTTTTTCTTGAAAAATTCTGGAAAAATTACACCTTTAAAATCTGGAAAAATTCCTGCAAAACATCCATTATGACTCGATACAAGCATTTGACTCTAACAAACACACATATATATCTTTTCCAAGAATTTTAATTCTCATGTTCACGTTCTTTTGAAAACGTGTGTAATCTTCCCTACATTTATCCTTTTTGTAAAATACCTTTATATGTAATTAAGACGATGTTAAAGACAAAATAAAGCATTTTCACAAATTCAAACATGAGAATAAACAATTAATGAAAAGATAAATGACACACAAACAAGCAAACAATTAAGCATGGGCAACCTCCCACGAAGTGCTTTTCTTTATTTATGAGTCTTGTAGCTAGACTCAAGTCGTGCCCTACGTGACTTCACTACCGTTCTTTTTTTTTCACCAAGTCTTCATCAAAGTTTGTAGACGTTGTATGCTTTCCGTGAACTCTTTCCCAACGTCGTCTATTATAGTAACGGTTCCGCCTTTTAGATTGGTTTCTTTTACCGTATAGGGTCCAAACCATCTTGGCGTATTCCTTCCTCTTAATGCTTTTATTCTAGAATTATACAAAATCACCTTTTCTCCATTCAAAAATTCCCTAGGGTTCTTTTGAGTTTTTGGTATTGTGGTATAGTTATTTCCTAACTTTTTATCACGTTTCCACAGTGTTGCATTTAACCCTTGAACCATGAAATCTCTAAGCCCCCTTTCCCATTCATTAATTTTCTTTTTAACAGTATTATTAGAGACCTGCGAATTCTTATCATTCATCTTCTCCATAATTTTCAACGGGTATCTTGGAAAAATAGGTATCCTAATATATCCTTTGCCACTTTTGAGTATCATGATACCCTCACCGCATTTGATGGTTGCCTTGGCGGTGGCCAGAAAAGGTGTTCCAAGAATGAGTGGCATATTTCTATCTTCCTCAATGTCTATAATCACAAAGTCCGCCGGATAGACAATATTGGCCACCTCAATTAAGACATCCTCCACTATTCCTATGGGATAAACATATGTGTGATTTGCTAAGGAAAGTCTAAGATTTGTCTTGGTCGGCTCCTCCTTAGTCAACTTACTATAGACTGATAGTGGCATTATGTTTACATCGGATCCTTGATCGGCTAAGGCATTTATATTCTCGATGGCGCCTATGCTACATGGTATTACGAAATTCCCGAGGTTTCTCATTTTTTCTCTCGGTTTTCTCAGAACCAACTCGTACATAGGTCCCATAGGCATGGTGTCGTATTCTTCTTCTTTTATTTTTCCTTCGAGGGCTTTCCTAAGAACCTCGTTGTACCTAAAGTTATTCACTTGATTAACAATTGTTTTCTTATTAATCTCATGCTTAAGGTAGTATTTTATGATCTCGGGTTCATTATTAGTTTCACCTTCCTCCTTTTCCTTACTATCCTTGCTGCTCTCAGTCTCCTTCTTCTCAACTACTCCACCTTCATCGGAAACAATGGAAATGGCGTTAACAAACGAAGTAGGGGGAGGGTGATCATTATTTCTCACTAGCACCTCTCGGAATCTTCGTTTTAGTGTACTCTTTCACTAAGTTCATCATCTCACCATTTTGCTGTATTTCCTCCCTTTTGCTATAAACTTCTTCTTCAAATTTCGCTAGTCTTTCCGTATGGGCTGCCATGTACTCTCATTTGTTTCTTGAAGCTTGGTGACAGTGGAATTGGAGAGGTAGAACGGAAGCATCTTTCGGAACTAGGACTTTGCTTACGGCTTGGTGATTCAGAGAGAGGTGTTGAGTGGTTGGTGGAGTTAACGGAATTAACCGTTGCTCGATGAATTGGTCCAGGTGCTCTCTTTTTCCTCCCAATTAGATAATCGATCCTTCTCTCAAGAGCACTCATTTTCTTCATGATGTTGGAAGGTTCATGAGGAATTGATATGGCATTAACCACTTTAATGGGGTTTCATGGGATTCACTCCAATTTTGTAGCTTTGATCGGCAAGCTCTTTTATAATATCCCACGATTCTTCTGCGTTGAAGTTTCTAAGCCTCCCACCTGTAGATCGATCAATGGATCGCCTGGTGATGAAGTTGGTATGGTCATAGAAGATTTGGACTTGAAGCCAAAGATCGATGCCATGATGAGGGACTTTATGGAGCAAGTCCTTGAATTGGGTCCATGCCTCGTAGAGGGACTCGCCTTGAAGTTTTTGGAACGTCAAGATGTCCCTTCTAAACTTAGTAGTTCTCCCCGGTGGGAAAAATCAGGCAAGAATTGAGTGGTGAGATCATCCCAACTTGAGATGGAGCCGGCGGGAAGTCACTCAAGCCAATTACTAGCTTGGTCCCGTGGAGAGAATTGGAAGAGACGCAAGTGCGTGACCTCCCGAGTAGTAGCATCAAGGTCGATGGAATCGACTAATTTAAGGAAATCCTTAAGATGTTGATTAGGATCTTCGGAACGAAGTCCATTGAATGCACATCCGTTTTGCACCACCCGGATGGTGTCGGATCGCAGGGCCGTAGTTTGAGCTTGATCGGGGAGCTCAATGGTGTTCCTATAGCCTAGGTGGCTTAGTCTAGAGTATTCACCAAGAGTACGGGCTCTTGGCGGGTCATTTGGTGGTGGGTTGATGAGTGGTGGTTGATTATCACCTTCCATGATGAAAAGTGATGGGATTACGAACAAAGGTCACGAAGAAGGGGGATAGACTACGATGAAGATAAAATTGAGAAAAAAAAGCTTACTTGATAGGAATCAAGCAAGGGAACCTAAACGAGGTGGAAATCTAACTAGCTATTCTATTCCCCCGGCAGCGGCGCCAAAAACTTGATATGCGTACAACGCGCGTTCGGGGTCAAAGGAAACTTCCTTTTCTTCGAGCAAGTTTTTCAACCACCAAGGCAGTGAACCTAATCATTTTAGTGTAGTATTAGGGTACGCCTCATGGATTTATATCGTTCTCTAGGGGAATAGGAATGCTAGTGAGAAATTTACTACGCTAAGGTTGAGGTTGAGGAAGATTATTTTTTTTATCTTTTTATATATAATTTTTTAACTAAAGGTAAATCTCGGGGTTTGGATTTGGGGGTGGCACTTCTACCGATTACTCTACTATTCTAATTATCTAATCTAAGGGTAGTCTATGTCTTTTTGAAGTGTTCTCGTATGATGATTAAAGATGTGTTTACCTAGATACTATTACTCCATAGTTATCTTTTATTGATGGTTGAATTGTCACGTCCTTATTCTTAACGCGTTATGTTTTCTAAGATCGTAGGGTGTGCTTAAATCCCTAACTCTTTGAAGCAACCTATGGTTAATGACTAAGAAATCTCTAGGATTCATAAACTTAACACTAAAGTTATCTTTGGATGTTTAGCCTACAGTTCCACTAGTGACTATAAACTAATGTTCAACAAAGATTAATCAAGCATTAAAAACACAACGATGGCTTCATGCACTCTTAAGCCAATTAACAATTAGGATAAGAGACAACCAATCAATATTTAATAACTAGGTTTCATAGATCTAAGCAAACACACAAGTAAATTAGTCGGACATGTTAAACATGCAAGCATACACACATTCAATTGAAGACATAATGAAATCAAGGGAATAAATAACTTATCTCGATGTAAAATAGGGTATGAGAACCCTAAAATACTATCCAAACCGGACTACAATCGTTTTAGGTTCTTACTCCACAAGTCTACCTCTTTAAAAGTCCAATATCGAATTCTATATAGATTTACAATGCGACGGCGCCACTTTTAATTATGACGCCGTCGGATCACCGCCATTAGGGTTTCGTCTTGGCCAAGTCAACTTTGGGACGGCATCCCGTTGTGGTTGTGATGCTGTCAGCTTCAGCTCCTACGTCGTCTGAATCTGGATCTAGGCCGTCCGAGGAGGAAAATCTTCGTGACGCCCAACTCTTCAAAGCCTGACGCCGTAAGGTGTAAAATAGCAATTCCACTCCTAAGTCGTCAAAAATATAAGGACGGCGTCGCCCTCTGATTGGGACGCAGTCATTTTCTTCACATATTCACTCCTTTTTGTCCAAATAAGCATCATTCCAACATTTTGCCTTCAAGAGACCTAAAAAGTGAAAAGGAACGAAATTAAGCAGTAATGGATATAAAAGTGGGCGATTAAGGGCTTAAATGTCCCCTTAAAAGTGTCGTTTTAAATCCTTATCATTTCGTACTATTTAAAGACTTTCTCAAAATTGGATTTTTCAGTACTATATAAAAGGATCTTTCTCATAATACCAACTATTTTCATAGTTGACCCGTTTTCTCATGCATTTCAGGTGATCGTCAATAGCATTTTCGAAGTCTTTTGCATAAATGAGTCTTCACATGTCATCTTTGGTTATTACGTATAAGAAGCAATCTTTTGGAGACCAAGCTTTAAAGTTTTATTGCCAAAGTCGGCTTGGACAATATTGTAACATTTTACTATTTTCTTTACATTTAAATATGCTATTGTACTATATCTCTTTTGCGATGTATATTGATTTCGTCAAGACTCGCGTTCCGCCTCAAGCGAAGTGTGACACACTTTTACTAATTAAAACCATCAAAACATGTTTAGTTAAATAAGTTAAATAAAACCAAAACCATTTTTATAAAACACTTCAAGTAATATTGTTTACTTACATTTTAAAAAAATTATATATACTTTATATATGTTGTAATGGGTAAATAATGAGTAAAAAGACAAACATTTGACAAAGTTTAGTTGTATGTGTTTATTATATGCTCTCACTTGGATTTGGTGACTATGTTTTGGTCCCTCCATATATAAGACTTAGGTTGTGTTTCTTTTTTCCCCTTAGCTAAGGGGGGTGGCAGTGGAAGCGGGGTGGCATTCAGTTTGGCTCAAACCGCTCGGTAACACCGATGCCACCCCATCGGTATGGCTTGGGCTCAAACGAAATTGGTGAAAGACACCGAATCGGTGTGGAGCGTGTAAGGGAAAAAGTAGCCGTTCAACGACTATAAAATTATTACCGTTGCATTTAAAAAAAATTATTATTATTTCTCCCAAATTAATAAACAAATCCAATTCTAGTTTTTACCACAAATTCAATTACAACTCTTTACAATTCTTTACACTTTTAAAAGAAAGTCTCATGGATCCAAGAAAGTCAAAAGGTGGTTCGTCGTCATCCAAAGGCCGTGGACGAGAATGAACAAACTAGAGATAGTTTTTGGGTTCATATCTCGACATGTAGAGTCGTCGGGAATGAACAAACTAGAGATAATTTTTGGAAAAGAATTCTTGAGCATTTCAAGCAAAACGTGAAAGACACTACTCGAACTTTTCATGGCTTGAACACAAAGTGAAAAACTATGCACGGCGAAATGGGTGTCTTTAATGGGCTATTCATCCAACAAGTAATTTTTAAAGTCTATACTTTTTACACTTTATATTAATTTATAGTTTGTACTTTTATAATTGTATACTTTTATTAATTTATACTTTTACTTTAATAATTGTAGAAACGTCTTCGTAAGAGTGGGTGTAGCGATGTTAACTTCATGAAAAATGCCTTAGCCGATTACAAGAAGAAAATTGGCAAGTCGTTTACTCATATTGAAGCACGGAGATTGTTAAGCGAGAAGACAAATGGTTGGAACAACCGGATGTAGCGCAGGATCTTCGCCTCATTCCGACAAACGTAGAAAGTCGTCGGAATCCGCCACTACGAGTCCGCAAGCAATGACAACACTATGAATCCGGATCCGAATGACGACACAACTCTTATGCGGAAAGAAAAAGGCAAAAGGCGGCGAGTCGTCGACAATGGGTAGTGTAGTCATGCGAGCTTCGACACCTACACATCAAGGAAAACACAACTATTGGAGACGGTGGAGGAGAAAAAGTTGCAAAGGATGAAATGGCCGAAAAGTTGTTGGCGACACAACCGTATCCTTGAAGAAAAGCATATGCTTAGGCGATGAAATTTATAAGGATCAGACGATAACATAACCGATCCAAATATACTAGCGCTCACTCTTGACAAAAAACGTGAGCTCATGCGAAATATGGATGGACTTACGATTTTAGATATGTGTTTTAGTTTGTTTTTTTTATTAATGCGATTTTTATGATGTAATTTTCGTTTAAGTATTAATAAAATATTATGTTTTTATTAAATTGTTTAATATAATTATAAATATAAAAATAAAAATAAAATTAGATGGGGTATGGGTTAGCAATAGTTTACTAAAAAAAGCTATGGCATGACGATCACACCCCCTAAAGGAGAGTGAGTTCATAACATTTAATAATATTTCTTTTAAATAATACCCACTAATTTTCTCTTATTTTCTCTATATACACAACCAAAAAAATAATAACCTTTTTCCATTACGATGCTAATATAGATGTAAACCCTACTATTTCTTCCTAATATAAAAAAAGAAACGACCTCTTAATTGACCCACTTTATAAATGAAATATGAAATGAATCAAGGAAACCTTCATCAACAAACTAAACTAATATCCACTAACAAATGTATATTCTATTTGTTTTTGTCTCGTTGGATACTAATATCATGTGCTTTGGCATATACTAAAGCAGTAATTAACTAATAACGTGTTATTCTTTTGACCCAAGATCTTGACATGGAAATGGGTAACATGACAAAACTGACACGAGCGTTGCGTTTCTAAGTTTTCTTTTTGAAAGAACAGAAAAGAAAAGAAGTGAGTAGAAAACATAATAAATTCGTATTCCTGAGTTTTCTTTAAGAAAGAAAAGAAAAGAAGATGAGAGTAATTTTGGCTAAACTTATATTCAAAACTTTGGTATGTTTTCCAATATAGTAGAAGCTATGTTCAGGTATAAATTGCAAAATTTATACATGACTTCAAACCGTATTTTTTCAATAAAACCGCTTTGGTAAATTAATTTATTAAATATGGATTTAAGATCATTTGAGAAAAGATTGTTTACATACCAGTGATCTCCATCCTCCATTTTTATTCGATCTAATGGATAAGATTATCCCAACAATTTAAAACCCACTTTCATCATTTTTTCAAATAGTATTTCAAACCGTTGATCGTTAATGAAAAATATGTCGTTCGACAGGCGTTTAATTATCTATCATAGATAAAGACTTGACATACTGACATTTTTTCTTCGTATTTTCCGTTTTTCTTTAAGTTTTTAGTTTTTGATCTTGAAATTTGATTAAAATCATATATGATAAAACACTAATTTAAATATCACATGTGATATTAGTGTAATATCATATATGATATGTAATATCACATGTGATATTAGTGTAATATCACATATGATATTACATATCATATATGATTTAACACACATGTGATATTCAATTTAGTGTTTTATCATATACGATTTTTCACGCAAACCGATAGCGAAAAACGAAAAAAAACAGCGTGAAAACGAAATTTTTCTTTTTCGAAAATATATCAAAGTGCAGTCTATGAAAGATAATTAAATGCTCGTCGAATAAAGTAAATATTTTCACTTAACGATTAACCGCTTAAGAGATATTTAAATTATAAAATATGAAATAATAAAACTTTTAATCTCGCCCATTGATTTCTTTTTAGATGGATGGTGAGATGAGTCTTGTTATGTGAAAAGTTTCAGATATAAAATAACCTCCTATAGATGTAAATGACAATCTATAATTGTAAATAAATATTTGAAGGGTATATTAGTAATTTAAAGTTTTACAGCTTAAACATTTAAAAGCCTTGAATCGACATTTAATTTTAGAGTTATTTGTTTGAAATAAAAGCTTGGTTAATGCATCCAAACAAGTACTTATTTTATAAGAGATTATTTTGTAACAAAGCTAACATTTCCTAAAAAAGTTCTTGAACATATGCCCTTTCTCCAAAAGTGGGATGATTTGGAGAGAGCTTATAGGAATTAAATAAATAAAGTTCTTTAAATGACCTAATATAAAACATAACTTTCATATATAATCAAAAGTATAATCAGAAAATCATACATTATATCTCTTTTCTCTAGCTAACGGGACGATGATATAAAAATTTAATTTCATTCATCTCATATTTTTTTCTGCCGAAGCTCTTACCTTAATTAACTCTCACAATTGTTATAACTTGGCAGTTACATTTTATTTTTATTTTCTAATGATGTGTGAGAGGATGATATAGTCAAATTGCTGGAGGTACAACTGCATACAGTTTTCTATCTGCTCAGGTGCCAAATGCACCATTAACCATTTCAACTTATTGCTTTAAAGTTCGTAACATAGAACTTGTGATATTGATAGTTAAAATTCCACCATTCGTATTATATATTGTTTGCATTCAAATCTTAAGTATACAGCATCAAATTAAGTCGTTGGCTCCAAACCGGTATCATATTTTTAATGTTTCTAAACTCTTCGAAAGATCAATAAATGGAAGAACAGTTTAAATTCAAGCAACTGATTCAATCAAAATCACTTCAGGATATCTCGAATTTACCTTAATTAATCTCAGTTGCAAGTTGAACCGAACAGGTTTAGACAAAGTTTGTTCTTACTCATGTTGAACTAGAAATCTTGAGTTTAAATTCTGTTTTGAGTTGCTAATTCTCATATCATATTAGTCTAAGGTGGTGTTTAGTTCATTGTATAAGATAGATTATGTATATTAGTATACAGGAAAAGTAAGAGTAACGTACCCACCCGTTAGCTACGACATAATTTCTAACAAGGCATCGATTAAGCACAAACCCTCGACTAATTGATATAACCAGGCATAAATCATATATCCTTGGGACGAATATTTTAGTTTGGGACTTGTATACAAGTATTAGAAGCACTATTTTAGCAGATTGTTCTGCTGAGTTTTAACATTTCAAAAAAGTAGGTCAACTGGACTGGGTTGGGTACTATTCTTAAAGACCATTGATGGTTTGGGCTCAGGTTGGAAGGCCAACCCAGCCTGGTGCAAGGTCTAGACTGGTCACTGGTGGGTGGGGGCTAATAAAAATGGGACCATCAAAAAATATGTATATAATTAACAAATAGCTACCATAAACATGGGCTTGACCCCAACTATTAATGTCTAACCAGAAATCATGTCCACCTGTTCCACAAATTAAATTCATCACTAACAAAATCAACTACTACTTGAAAGCTGTCTGTTTCTATGACCTTCACCTAATACACACTCACACATGATCATTCATGTATTACATTAATTTCATCATACCTATTTGTCTATAATTCAAATTATCTCAACATCCATCAAACTCCATTAAACAAACATAACATGTTACAATGTTACCTGATGCTGCACATTACAAATTCAAGCTTGTTCAAATGACTAAATGAAACGTCCTAACGTTAAATATTTGGCATCTCTCCAAAATGGTTTTGGGGATAACAAATTAACATATAACAAAGAATAAAGTTATCACAAATAGTAAAAAATAATACAAACAGAAGTAAGATCAATGATAATAAAAAGATCATAAGAAACATGAATAAAGATATAAGCACATAAAAGGTATACTCAAACTACACATACTACCATTCCATAATCCATTGTTATTGACCATTGTTCTGAGCGCCTATTCTCCTTGAACGCAGGATAACATAAAAAAACAAACTTTATAATGGTTCTATCATATTCTTGTTTTTACCTTCTTTTTGACATTTCCAGCTCAAGATTGTGCTCTGCCCAGAATTTCAAGGCCTTCAGTCCGACAAGACATGATTTTGCGAAACACTTCTCTCAACTGGCGCTCCAACGGGTCCAAACCATTCTTAAATGTGTTACAAACATGATTTATTTCTTTAACACCAGTTTGCACTTCTTCCTTCTGTTCTTCACTTATTGGAAACCGGTTAACAGAGTCAACCAAATCCATGATTACATGAATCGACTGTTCCATTTGGTAGATCTCCTTTAGGAGCCCAACACTATTCTTACGTTCACGTTTCTTGGATTCATCCATAATCCGAATATGAAGCAAGTTCAAAGGAGTACCCCAAGAAAATTGTCTTGGTACAGTAAACTGAACTTGAAGACTTCTATCTTGACATGGGATTGCAGCGACTAAAGTCCATAACACAAACATAAGGACAAAACCCATTGTGTAAACATCATTAGCTAAGCCACTAGTAGCAGAAATTTCATGCGATTTAGGCGGGATTAAACCGTTAGCTATCAACTGAAGCTGCTTACACGCTGACCATGAATTAGGTACACTCCAAGATAAAGACCTCGAATGTCCTGATTTCTGTTTATGTTCTTTCCCTTTATTTGGGCGCCCGAAAGACCGGTTTCTATGAGAAAACATAGAAGCAGATTCTTTATTATCATCAAGCATGACGATAGCTAAATCAGTTAAAGCCTTTTTAGCCCTTCTAAACTGTCCTTCAACTATAACATTCCTCGATTTTGACTCAAACGCATTCGAAACAATCTCTAAATGTTTATGCCAAAGCCTAATCTTTTCAATCCCATCACGAATAGCATTACATATATCAAGTGCCCTGATACTTCTATCAAAAAACTCAGTCACAAACTTATCCAAAGGCGGTTTAGCAAGATCAACCTCGTTTTTTGACAGAACATCCTTAAAATCTTCTTGACAAGCAATAAAAGCATCTAATAACTTGGTTACCCAATCAAGTGACAAAAGCTCATCACCAGAACTAGCAGAAAGCGTCGAAACCGCCTAAAAACTTGATGCTCAAACGACCCAAGTTCACAATGATATCCAGTACTAGAATCTCCACCATTAACATCCATTGAATGAACTTGATTATGATCATTCCCAATTCCATTATCGATCTACGAAACGTCCCAAACGGCATCGAATAACCACTTGCGGTAGGCATATCAATACTTAGCACACAAAGATCACACAAAAACCCCAACAACACAAATCAAACTCATAATCTCACACCCATATCAAAGTACTAAACTTTATCCAAAAGGGTATCATAAAGACCCCATTAAACCTGTAAATCAAGCAAATTTTATATAAAAAACATAACCCATATGCAGTTCCATAACCTAAACAAAACCCATATCACAAAAATGCATAAAACTAAAAATTTAATACACAAAACTGAAATTTGAGATTAAACCAAGTACCTTACAAGGATGAAGTTTCCAAAGCTGAATAAAGATGAATTTAGTAGCCCTAAGTTACAAACTTTAATACCATATAAAAGTTTTTTTTTTTTAATAAATATTTTTGGTTATGTTTTTTGGGAGAGTGTATAGAAGAAGGAATGGTTGTTTTGTTTTGCTTAAATGGAATACAAGAATAAACGGTTTGAACATGAAAAACATTACTTACTCATTGTCAGATAAATTAGGAAATAGTATTTGTTTATGTCTAAAGTACTACTTTTTTGCAAGATGAAAGAGTAGAATAATAGTGTACAAAATAAGTATTTAACAAGTTGTTGTGAAATATTTTTTAATAGTTTATCCATAGTGAACCAACCCCAAAACAAAAGAGTATGGTGTACCTATTTTGTTTTAATAAAATAATGGTATTTGAAATATTTTATCTAGGTATGCTGTAATTATACATGATACAAAATTTGTATAGTCAACTTATGAAAGAGATGTTGAATATATGATGAGCATCATAAAATCTATAGCTATGCTTTCGAGTGGTCAAAACGGACAATAAATGACAGTATATATTGTGACAAGTTAAAAAAAAAAAAAAAAAAAAAAAAAAAAAAAACTTTATGTTAATCCTTTCGTGTTAAAAATTCAAATGGTATATATCACGATTTAAACATAATATTATCATATTTCTTCTTTTTTTTAGGTCCTTTCGTCGTTTAATTAAACTTGGTAATTGAAGTGGGATGACTTTATTTATTTATTTATTTATTTATTTTTGGTTTTTTGGAGTTTTAATATATTGTTGTTTTTCTTAAAAAAATATATGTTTGAATTATTTGAAAATATATTTACTTATTTAAATTACCATTATACATTTGATAATATAAATTTGATATATCATCCTCTTTACATTCATATTAAAAGCTGCATCCAAATCAATTAATTTATGATAAAACGCCCTTATGCATAACACAATACACCATCCAAATGTATGAATGTATATGATTTCGTATACAACACTCAGTGAGTCACAAAAGTTTTACTCTAAAGCAAACAATCATTCCAATATTGTGATTGACAATTAATGCATGTGTCGTCTAGAAATGAAGTTTCGCCAATCCTACATATATATCGTTCCTTTATACATTTGGATGGGAAATATATTCATTAATAATCAAGAGTAGCATCAGCATCAATTCATCATGTCATTTCGAAGCTCTGGTCATATGTTCGGTATGAATTTTAACCACTTGTGGCATAACAATAAAGGGATCTTAAAGCAAATAATCAAAACAATTTGGACAAGTGTATGTACATAAAGATGAAACTTTATCTAGGAATGATAACGGGTATCAGATTTGGAATGATGTGGAATGACAATGAGTATGAAAAAATGTATCATTCACGATTGTTTATGTTTGGTTGATAAAATATGGTATGAAAAAGTGTATAGATATTTGAATTTTGTAGTAGAAAGAGGGATACGGGAATGGATTTCATAGAGCATCAATTGGTGTGTAATGAATACATATTATGATATCTTCGTTTCATTCTGAGGCTAAAACAAAACAAAACATTAACATGCTACGACTTTGAGAGTCGTGAGTACCATTCGTTATCTTGAACCAAGCGGGCCTATTATCAAGGGTATGATTGTAATTTTGGTGATATAAATCTAATTTCAAATGGTTTAGTTTATGAAATAGGTAAATATGACAATATGATGTTTTAATTGAGTATGTATGACATTTTGATTTTTAATTGGGTAAATTAGTAAATATAACATTTTAATATTTATATTGGGTATATATGAAATTAACCCTTTAAAAAAATACGTTATACCAATAATGTTAAACAAATTTTTGAAAATTATTTTGATTAGTTAGAAATGTAAAAGTTGACGTTTGTTTTGAGAAAAAAAAGAGAGAAAATGAACTTATAATTAGAAGCGAAAAAATTATAAATTATAAACACAACATATCAAAGATTCAAAAGTCACTACGAAAAAGAGATATCAAAGATTCAAAAGTAACTATGATCAAAGGGAAATCGTGGAAGCGGTTAAATAGTTAGTTGATAATGCTTTTCCTAACTATCATCAAATAGCTAGTAGTAAAGTATTTAGTTTTCTCAAAACTTCATTAGATGTATGCATCTGAAGGTGAAGATTGGAAATGGATTCGAATTAACATGATGAAACCATGTACATCAGTAAAATCTACTTTCTTTCACGGGTAACAAGCAGAGAAATCTCATACGTAAAATTATGATTATCTTTGGCATATGAGTTAGGCATGGATCTCACATTCTAATGAAGTGATATTCTTATAAATAAATAAATAAATGATATTTTTGATGGCACTTCGTTCCTCTTTGGAGCGTATTATCATATTGGCTGGTTTGGTGATTGGCACTCGGGGTGGCCATATCCTTTGTGTTTGGGGCTTAGTGTTTACTCGGCGGTGATGTCTTGAACTATGCATTCTTTGCATCAAGACTGAATGCCCTGCAGAATTAAGCATCGAACATTCCTGATATTATAACCTCTGGGACTTCCTTTGATGATGTTTTATGTGCTTTTAATGTTAAAATGGATATGGATCATTGAGTAATCCAAGTGAGATCGCGCCCCCAAACTTATGAAGAAGCGCCGGATATATATTTCACGTATGTTACTCAAAGCAGGTGAATCCTCTTTTTCTATCTACTCGACAAATGGCTTTATGGAAATCTCGGATGGAGGATCATACCTCTGGCGGCTTAGGTGATCCCGATTTACGGGTTGGGCAGACTATGAATGTTAGGACTTACGGTGTGTGTTATGCTATCAATTGGGTGTTCCTTTATTTTCTATTCGGATCCGTGTCCGACATGTTCCGTGGTCTTTCTGGGGATATTTATAGGGGACCATGATGTATCATGCTTGACATTATTGGTATTAAACATCGGCATAACGTGGTGAAGCGATACCTTGTTGACATCTGTTCTCGAATGGGGATTTATTTCGTAAAGAAGTTGACATCGGGCTTAGTGGAGAAAGGGACAAACTCTTGCGTCGGTGATATGTTGCTTTCTACTCATGGGACGACGACTTGATGTATGTGTTTGATTTGTTGGGTCATCGCCTTGCGCACACATATATGGTTGATTTGTGCCCGGTCATGCGTTATCACGTGGCCGCACAAGCGTAAGCGCGTCAAGTATGAGGCTAAATGCTTGAATATTGGATATGGGTTTTCCTTCTCATTCTCTTCTTTTGCGGAACTTGAGAAGGATGTTGTGACCTTATTGAAGCGAATCTGAAAGTTCTCGATGACCCAAGACATTAGAGCACATGCTGCTTCTCATATCTTTAGTAGGATTAGCTTTTCTATAGCTAGAGGAGTGGCCCAGTTAGTATCTCGGCTTCCCACTAACTTCTTGTAAATCCTTTGTGTTTCTAATAAAGTGATGTTCATAATAATAAAATAATAATAATAATAATAATAATAATAATAATAAAGTGGGGCTTTATTTTTCACGAGACTAAGTTTTGTATTCGAGAAGGTGGGAGCCCAACTAGTGTCTCGGCTCCCACCAATTTTGTAATTCCTTTTGGTTTTCTAATGAAGTGATGGAGATAGGGGACGAGATCCTTACATTGGTGATATATTACTTTACTCTTGGGATGGTGGGCGTGATGTATGTGTTGATCTTCTGGATCGTCGCCATTGCGCAATCTGGGATGACCGATTTTATGCCGGGCGTGCGGTTATTGATGCCTCAAAGCGTAAGCGTGTCAAGTCACGATGCTAAATGTCGGATATTGGATGGGTTTCTCCCTTTTCATTCTCTTCTTTTGGAGAACTTGAGAAGGATCACGATAACCTTACTAAAGTGATGACGATTCTCTATGACTCAAGACATTGGGGCACGTGTTGCGGTTCATATTTTTAATAGGATTGGTTTTGCTATTGCTAGAGGTGTGGGGGCCAGTTGGTTTCTCGGCTTCCCACTAATTTTTGTAAATCCTATGAGTTTTTATATAGTGATGATTTATAAAAAAATAAATAATAATAATAAAAAATGTCAGGGGTGTTGGGTGAGTACATTGCTAGTGCTCCTCTCACACCCTTGGTCAGCAGGGAGTCATCCATCCAATTCTTGTTAAGGCTGCTTGGAGGCGGTTAGTTTCAAGGTCGTAATAGATCATTGGCCATTCTTGGGTGCTATTTAGATGATTTACAATTCGGTGTTGGGGTTTGGTGGAGGGAGGCTATTCTTCATCACGATGAACCGTTTGATTGAGGATCGTGGGGTGATGTTGGTCTTTCCATGTTGTTGGTTGATTTTAAGAACGCTTTCAACATGGTTGATCGGGTCATTATGTTGCGAGAGGTTCGGCTTCATTTTCCGGCTATGTCGCGTTGGGTGGAATCATTACTCGATCCACCGCGAGATTATAATATGGTGAGCATATTCTTTGGTCTCATCAAGGTGCAACAAGGTGATCCGCTTGGGCCTCTTCTTTTTGCTTTAGTGTTACATCCTCAGCAAGTAAGATTAGAGACTCTTTTAACCTTTCCTTTCATGCTTGGTATCCGGATGGCCAGCACTATTATTGGTGATACTTTGGTGGTTGGAAGGTTTTAGAGTTGATTATGATGGATGGACCTAGTCGAGGCTTACACCTCAATATTGATAAAACCGAGGGTTTTTGCCACAGGAGGACCCAAGCAGTGGTAGGTGTTTTTCCCCAATATTTCGCAGTCCCCTACACGGTGTTAAATTATTAGGTGGGCGGTTTGTGTTGATTTTGAGTTGGTAGTACGGTTGTCCCGAAAAGGGTTGCTAAAACTATTGAACTTATGGATCACGGTTGCTACACTTAATGACCCCCAATGTGAGCGTGTTGCTCCGTGCATGTGTTGGTATTTCAAAGTTATATTTTTCTATGCGTACATGTTGCTTCCGGGTCTTTAGGTGTGTGCCAAGGTTTCTTTTGATGCGGCTCTTCGTTCTTCTTTGGAGCGTATTGTCACGGCCGGGCACGATTTTGGTGACGGCAATGGAGACTTGCCACCACGCCTTTGCTTTTGGGGCTTGGTTTATATTCTGCGGTGATGTTTTGAACTATGCTTTTCTTGCTTGAGACTTCAATCGCTAGTCTGCAGACTAAGCTTCTTCATAGTCTTGGTATTGTGACTCTTGGTCCTCTTTGATGATGCTCTATATACTTTTAATGCGAATATGGATATTGACCTTTTGAGTAACCTTAGCAGTCGCGCCCCAAACTTATGAAGAAATTGGCGATATATATTTCGATCGGGTTACCCAAACTGTTGAATCTACGTTCCATCTATCCTCGTCGGTGGCGCGCATGGAGCTCACTAAAGGAGGATCATACTGATTGGCTTAGTGGCTCTATATCGGATTGGGACAAACTATGAGCGCCGAGACTTATCGTTGTGTCTTTGTGTTATCATTGGGTGTTCCCTTTTCACCGTCAGTCTGAGTACTCGGCATGTTCTAGGGTTTTCTTGGAGATATTTATGGGATCATGCGTTTCATGCTGGTATTGTTGGCATTAAACATCGGCATAACATTATGCGTGATGTTCTTGTTGATATATGCTCGGTCCGGGATTTACGTTCGTAAGGAGGTGGATATTGGGCTTCATGGAGATATGGACAGGACCCTTGCGTCCGGGCGATATATTGCTTTATTCTTGGGATGGCGGGCGTGATGTTTGTGTTGATCTTACGTGTTCGTCTCCTTTGATGCAATCGGGATGCTTGATTTTGTGCACGGGCGTGCGGTTAGTGAGGGCACACGACGTAAACGTGTCAAGAATGAGGCTAAATCTTGCGAGATATTGGATACGGGTTCTCCCTTTTCTTTTCTTCTTTTGGAGAACTTGAGAAGATGATGGCAACTTCTTAAAGCGTATTAGACTTTTCTCCTGGACTCAAGATATTGGGGCTCGTACATGGGTTCATATTTTTAATCGTATTAGTTTATTATTCTTCACACAGAGGGTAGGAGGTTGGTTTTGTGACTTCCCACTAATTTCTTGTAAATCCTTTGAGTTTTTAATAAAGTGATGTTTAAAAATAATAATAATAATAATAATAATAATAATAATAATAATAATAATAATAATAATAATAATAATAATAATAATAATAATACTTAACAAATATGTCGTGCGGGACGGTGAGGCAAGCTTCATCCTGTTGACATAAATATGAAACTGAGTTGATATATATCGACCAACACAAGGTGATGCGTTTTGAAAAAGGTAATGAGACTGAGTTGTGACATACGCACATAGCACATAATGTCACAACATTGATCAAATTAGAGTCACATCTATAGTAGATGCAAAGTCTCCATTAACAGAGATTAGACAAACTCATATTAATACAAAAAAAAGTAATATTACCTGTATGGCGATAGACTAAACAAACAACCTTTAAAGTTGTATTAGACTAACGTAAAAATAGGTCCATTTTGTTGGATGATTTTGGTTTCTTTGATCAACTCTAAAATTAGAAACATGCTGTTGTATTTAAACATACGAGTAACAATGTATGCTTTACAAAGTTCAAAAGGTTGTAACAAATTGTTAAGTTAAGATAACTTATTGAGTTTATCAGACAGCTAGATAGGTTTCTTTCATATATTTACTGTCAAGAAATTCATTTTTAAATTCTGCCATTCAAACATTAGGTATAACTTTGTTGGATGGAGTAAGTAACACTTGTGATCTTTTTATTAAATTAATTAGAATTAACTATCTATATTCATGGGTATTATTCAATTGTATCCATGATATTTCTATTCAGAAATCTTATTTTGGTAATTTTAGTTAACTGCAAGTTTCTACATTGTTGGTCAAAATTAGCAAACTAAAAGTTGTTAAGTGAGACATAGTTTTGTCCATTTCTTAAGTTTATCTCCGATCTCTCTTTAACATCGTTTTCTTTCTTTTATTATACTTTGTTTATATAGAATACATAAGCCCAAGAGTGAAAACCATAAACAAATTTTGCAAACTTATGTTATAGTTGAGCATAATCTATATGCCAATTTAACGCCTAGCCTTTTTTTTAATTGGATAATTGATTCGAAATGAAGCTTACTTATCACTTTTTTAAGTTATGTATAACTAAATTTTATTTTTATTTTTTTTAATGATGATTTTTAAAAAGACTAGCGAGGAGCTAGAAAAATTTTATAAAGATAACATTGGATTTTGTAACCAATTTATCCAACTAATTTTGGTTTTACATCTACAATAACACCAATTATATGATAATGAAACTAACTCATCATATAAACTCGGTCTTTCTTGTATTACTCGATTTGAAAACAATCTTGTTAGAAATCTCCAAACTTGCCACCACAAGACATAGAAGATACCTTCTAAAACTCGTTTAGCTTATGCCAATTTGAATTCCTAATCAAATTCAACCAACCATCATAAGACAAACTATCCGAAATTCTAATGTTCCACCACTTGAGACCTTCTGAGCGAGATCTTTCATCATAGAACATGAGAAGAAAATATGTGTCGTGATTCAACATGCTCCAAATCGGTCAATATGATAGAAGGAATAGGCAACCCTCAAGAGAAAGGTTCATTATGGTTGGTAATTTATCCAATCGAACTATCCAAGCAAACACATTGATTTTAATCGGCATCACCTTAAACTATCCGAGAAGACACAACCAATAAACATGTGGTCATCCAACATCAATCTAAGAAACTACGCTAAATCTCCCGTACATCAGAGACCAAATCCAACGATCTTGCAATTGAGCCAATTCAAAAGTTTCCAAACGAGAGCACACTCGGGTAATTTAACACTCTCACCCCACTCCTAGCAACACGGCGTAGAAAGCGATAATGAGATGATTGTGCAATCTTTTGCTGCCGAAATCAATTTTAGGCTCAAAATCATATACTTTAGGTCTTGAATTTTAAGAGGAAGGGTGAAAATTTGAATATACGTAATAAACTTTATCAAATTTACCAATGTACTGTACATACTTTTTTATTATTTATGTACTTAATATACTTTTGAATACTTACCAATGTACGTAACATTAACAGTTACCATTTAAAAATTCACGTTTTGGTCCCTGTCATTTCGTTGACTTTCACCGTTAGTCCTTTGATATTTTTACATAAAAATTTATAGTAATGGTCCCTTGACATTTGCTTTGACTTCCAGTTAGTCCCTTGACATTTTCGTTTCGTCGTCCGTTTTCTTTACGTTTTATCCGTCTTTACTTGTTTTTATATGCTTTCTTCCGTTTTCTTACGTTTTCATACGTTTTACCCGTCTTTATCCGTTTCATCTGATTAGTCCCTTGACATTTTAATACACTTTCGTCGGGTTTTTCTTTACGTTTTATCCGTCTTTAATCATTTTTATACGCTTTAGTCCGTTTTATCCGTTTCATTGATCGGGCCCAAACGGTCAAGAAATATTGACCAAGGTTTTAGTCAACAAAGTCAACTATTATAGACTCAATACAATTTCCTTGGAATTTAGTGGATTCCGGTCGTTAAATCCCGGAGGTTGAATGGTGTGTGGCGTTCGAAGTAGAATGATCCGCGGAGAATGATCCGTAAGGATTTTGGTTGATAATTACACTCTTGATTGTTTGGAATTGTATTTGGATACGTAATTATAAAACAACAATCGATTAAACAAGCGTGTATTGCAAGTAAATAAAAATGTAAATTTAAAACTCGGGGACTTAAAATGACAAGTTTAAAACTAAAGGGTGTAAAATGAAAATTTTAAAACTTTTTAAACTTAAAGAAAATTAAAATCTAAAAAAAAAGAAAATATTTTACTAATATTATATTAATTTAATATTAATTAATTAATCAAAACTATTTTAAACTTATTTAAAATCTAGTTTCATTAATCTAAAAAGGATTTATAATACAAAACTAACTAAGAAAATTACAAATTTATTTTCTAAAAATCTTTTTTTAGAAATTTTCTTTTATTTATTTGAATTAAAAACTAATTTATAAGTTCTAAATAAAACTAATTAACTAAAAATGATGAAATTAAGTGTGAAAATTATGGAACTAATTTTAAAAATCTAAAGTAACTAAAGAAACTTTTGAAAATTGATTTTGTATTTTTCGATGATTTTCTAATTTCTATGAATTAAAACTATTAAAACTAATTTAAATGCTAAAATTACAAATTTAACTAGGAAAAATATGGAAAAATTATTTTTTGCTTTTATATTTTTCTTAATCTAGGAAAATGAAAAATATTTTGTTTTAAGCTTTTACAATTATTTGTATTAAGCGTAATTAAAAAGTTTTAAAAGCGATTTTAAATAAGAAAAATAATAAACGATTACAGAAAATTATGAAAATTCGGGAAAATTCTAAATTAATATTATAAACCTACGAAAAATCAAAAACTTACGCTAGTGTACACGAATAAAGGTCATGTAGAAAAGTGCTTAAAATAAAGCTAAAAATAAGCTAAAAAACCTCAAAACTTCACCAAATGATCACAACACTAGCTTATTTGATTTTTGAAAGCAAATCAGCCTCAACCTACTAACTTTAAGCTATTGCTACGAAACATCCAATGAGCCACACTAAAACCGGATAATGAGAACTTGAGATTACCAAGCAAAGAAACAATTGTACCAATTTTCGATACAACTAACTAGCTAAAATGAGACACCTGTCAAAGTTCGCAATATGCCTGTTCAAAATCGATATATCTTGATTGTGAGCGAAGCTTTATTGTTTTTAGACTGACTTATTTAGAGTGATAGAAAATTCCTAAAATTCCACAAAATGATATTTGAAAACTTGACCAACTAAAGTTGTTTATCCCAAAATTTCAACAGTTTGGATCGAAAATGAGCAAATGAAAAATCAACAAAGTTTTGCAAAATCACTTTCTCACTTTTGACTTTTTATGAGTTTTGACAAATTTACTTTCTTGAACTTTGAATCAATCCTACTTCTGATTATGATGTTTTAAACTATTTTAAGACTAATTTAACTAATCTTAACAACTTCTAAAGCTAAAATGATGATTATGCAACCTGTAATTCTCATGGATGATGAAATTAAGAGATTTTAAAGCTAAAATTGACTTTTTACTAATAAACCTTTGGATTTTATTGTTTATCTTGGCTAATAGGTCCTATTGTGACATACATCAAACAAGAACAATACCACAAACAACCCTTAACACGGGTAACACAACAAATCAAACAACCCTATGAGAATTGTTTTGAAGCTTTAGGCACTAAAGCAGATTTTAAACCAAGAAATCTATTGATTAACTTAAATTAACTATAATGAGCGAGATTAAGCTAAAATTAACAAGGTTTAGACACTTATACTAAGAAATGCAAATTTTTAAGAAATTGCTTACAAAAGGCTATCCATTGAAAACACAGAACAAGGACCAAGGACCAATTGAAATACCCTTCCCACTCGAACCACGAACCCAAAGGCCATCCAATATTTACCTGCTCCAACTTTTCTTGATCATCTTGGTTGAATTTCGATTTTTATCTAATTATGTGATTTTGTTTTGGTATTTTGGGATTTTATCTCTAAACTGACTTTTATGGTTTCTAAAAGTTTTGAAGCTTTATAGGAGCTTATATGATCTATTTGAGTCCTTATTATCAACTACAACAACATACAAGTAAATTTGAGAATTTGAGCTTGAAAATGGCATAAACTTGAATTCATACTTGAAACTTGAAATTGATTACTAAAAAGGTTTACAATACTGAAATAACTTAACAAAGTACTTGAAAGCTTTAAGATACACTGGAAATTACAAATTAATTAAAACGAGCTAAGCAAAATAAAATTACACTAGATAGATTATTTTTATTTTTCTGCTTCTCCTTCTTTCTTTATAGACTTAAGAGACTCCCCACATGCCTCTGAACATTTCCCATCAACAATCTTGACCATTGGATGAGTCAAAGTCATCCTATCCGTTTAAACCGTTTTTGGCGCCAAAATTGAGAGACATAACTTGCGGCCGAATTTTTGCAATAAATGCCCTTTGGAAGCTTGTACATGTTGAGGAGACACAAAGGAAAAGGTTATTAGCCTAGTTAGTACTATAGTGAAGAAAAACGAGGGAAGGTATGGTTTAGGGGTTAAAGTGGTGGGAAGCATTAATTGAGGTTGTGGGCTAGGATGTGAGGTGGAAGGGATGAGAGTGAGTAGTAGGTGGTGAGGTGGTGGGTTGGTAGCCAGTGGCAAAACCATGGTGGTAAAGTGGTTTTGCGCAGGTTTGTGAGAGAGAAAGCGGGGTGAAAGTGGTATAGGGGTGTTGTTGGTTTTGTTGACCAAGGGTTATTAAGCGGGGTTCAGGGGTTTGGCACAGGGTTAAAATGGTTATTGAGGGGTTCATGTTTGGGTTTGGTTGGTGGTTTAATAATACAAGAGGGTCCGTTTGGTTTTAGTTTATCCATGAGGACCATTTTGTAATTTCCGAAAAATGAAAAGTGAACATCAATATTTGAAAGTTATTCCAAAGGTCAATCTTGCCAAGTTTCATTAGTACAAGGACCATAAAAGATAATTTTCCATTTTAAACTTCCAAGGACTATTTTGCCAATTTTGAAACTTGAAGGACCAAACTTGTAAATTCTCAAACTTATTACCCAAGGATCATTTTGATAAATTTTGATTTTGAAAGGACTTGGGTTGACTTTTTTTTCAAAACAAATGCTGGGGGGGATGATTTGTCAAGATTTGAAAGTTGAGGGACCGAAGCGCCAATTATGCAAAATTAGCTATTTTTCATCTGTTTTTTAAACATTTTGCATCCCAAACATATAAACTACAATCCTTGGATATATTTTGTATTTTCTTGCATATTTGAGTGTTTTAAGTGTTTTGGCGGCTCGGATAAGACAAAATGATGAGTATTTACAACTCATCATTCATCCATTTTATCATCGTTTAAATTCGTTTTAATACGATTTTGTTCGTGTTTCTTACGTTTTCATCCGCTTTCGTTCGCTTTTAAAAGTTTTCATTCGTTTTTATACATTTTTGTCCGTTTTTCTTACGTTTTTATCCGTTTTTAAATGTTTTTATACGCTTTCGTCCGTTTTTCTTATGATTTCATACGTTTTTATCCGTCTTTATTTGTTTTCATCCGTTTCTATACGTTTTTATTCATTTTTATACGTTTTCATATGTTCTCATCCGTTTTTATGCGTTTTGTTTGTTTTGTCCATTTTAGCGCTTTCATCCGCTTTTATTACCTTTTCATATGTTTTATCTGTTTTGTCCATTTTAAATATTTTCATCCGTTTAATACGCTTGCGTCCATTTCGTATGTTTTATATGTTTTATACAGTTGTCACATCTTTATCCGTTTGAAAACGTATAAAAATGGATGAAAACGTAAGAAAAACGGACGGAAGCATATAAAAATGGACAAAAATGTATGAAAACGAATAAAAATGAATAAAAACGGATAAATACGTATGAAAAATGGATAAAATCACAATAAAAACGGAGGAAAACGTATGATAACGGATGAAAACCTTTAAAAACGGATAAAGCGCAGAAAACGGACAAAAATGTATAAAACGAATGAAAACTTTAAGCGAACAAAGCGGATGAAACGTAGAGACACGAACAAATTGTATTAAACCGGCGCAACGTATAAAAATGGATGAAAACGGATAAAAACGGTCGAAAGCGTATAAAAATGATTAAAGACGGATAAAAACGTAAAGAAAAACGGACGAAAGTGTATTAAAATGTTAAGGGACTAACAATGGAAGTCAACGCAAATGTCAAGGGACGATTACTGTAATTTTTCTAAGTAAAAAAATATCAAGAGACTAACGGTGAAAGTCAACGTAAACAGCAGGGACCAAAACTATAACTTTTTTAAATGGTAATCTGTTAATGTTACGTACATTGGTAAGTATTCAAAAGTATATTACGTACATAAATAATAAAAAAAGTATGTTACGTACATTGGGTTAATTTGATAAAGTTTGTTACGTATATTATTATTCACCCTAAGAGGAATATCCCCCATCCAAATGTCCTCCCAAAATTTAGAGCGTCTCACCGTTACCCGCATTCTTCTTACAATATGCAAGAAGATGTACCCCTTTCTTTCTTTTAAAGAAGAACACCATGAACAATATCGATCCACACATATGGTTGATGATGTTGGGATTTTAGAACCGATTAACCATTAACCTCTACAGTGCGTGACGGATATTGGATCTAGTTAACGCAATTATGTTAAGCACGTAATTAATAAACACATAATTAATACAATATTAATTATTTAAAAGGGATTAAGAAAAGCTAACCTTGCAGCAATTGATCTCTAATGTGAGAACAAAGAAACCAAAGCGAAACCTTAAGTATCTAAAATAGATACCTCGAAGAGTATCACACACAAACCCGATTAACATATCGTTCGATTGTCGCTAGTCGAGAACGTAAACAATAAACCAAGTCAACAACCTTGAACACTTGAATAAAATACTCACGTCTGAAGACCTCCAGAACCCGGTCAACTTACAGATCACCCCAAACTGCTAAAACAACTTGCACTTTATACCCGATATCGGACACACCTTGTCCGATATGTTCTGCCTTTTATCTGAGATCAGAAACCACAAACAGAAGCAGTTTTCTCCTTCTTTGTCGCTGCTGATATGTGCCGACTAGGAGACTAGGAAACAAGAGCTATCCAACTTATCTAAACACTTGTCAAGAATACAAGTTTAGAAGCTTAACAAACCTTCAAATCCCTTAATCGTTTTTAGAGCAAGCGACCAAGAGTAGCGAGAGCGAAAACGATTCGGTTTAGGGATAGGAGAAGAATTATTATCGTGAGTTTTGTCTTGGGTATGTTTGTTTATATAGTTAAACAAACCGACTCCCAAGAGAAGTACAATTAGCTTGTTCAACAAGTCTAACCCAAGCCAAAGCCCATGTCTCTTTTCTAGCTTGTATTACCCGTCGGATTAAGCACTTAAGGCCCAAGGCTTCCTGAATTCGTCCCATGTAAGAGTCCAAGACATCCCATGGTTTTAATTCATGATCGGGTCAAATAACGGGTATGTATATTCAAGTATTAGTTTACGTTCAACACGTATACTCGTGTTTATCGCGTGTGCCCCCATCGGCTCATACACAATTAGTCGTCTTGTCGTGTTTTAAGACTCCCACAAACCAACAGCTCCCACTTGGGAGTTGGTGTGTCGAATGGCACACAAAACTAACGACAGGCAACGAGCAAATGCTCTCACTCGCTTTTAACTAAAAGTGTAATGGAGAATAGTTTAAATAAAGTTTCTGATGCATGGGTCATTCAATGTCTTGCTTTACTCATCCTTTGTTATAGATACCGTTAAACCATGGATTATGGATCTCAAATCATTCCACATAGTTTAACCATTTAGAATCTCGTTATAGATTTTAATTCGAGATATACCAAATGTAATCAAGAATCATCTAGTATTACCCTTTGGGTGCGGCGACAGATTATCTGATTAAATGCGAGGCGCACGTATCTTTACGCACATAACAAGTGGAGTAACAAATCCTTTATTGACTACAAGTGTTGTGGATCTTGCTTCACATCACTCCGAAATATAGCTTTTATAACTACCTTATTCGAGATAGCGTTTTGCGTATACTTACAAAAATGATATCTACACATAGCGAGAACTTACTTGCATCTCAAGTCTAAGGGCGAAGATAACAAACCATTTTCAATATTTTACTTATGACAAGGATCCAAAAGTAAATGTTTGAAAGTTGGGGAATCAATATGCATCTCTAGTGAATACATATGAGTTTGGCGGAAACAATCCAAATCTCGTTAGAATTATAACCAACACTCATTTGCCTTATCATAACAATATTCCCATATTGTTAACCGACAATGGACATATTTAGAATGATAAATCATTTCATGGATTAAACATGCAAATATGGAATAACAGATTATATGAATATAATAAAAATACCTACTATCTTTATTAATAAGAAAATAATAAGCGTCTTACAACTCCAAATTATCCAAATACTAATTAACACCTGCTTTACATGAGCCTACTAGCGGTACCAAACCTATTTCTCTAGTCAATTTAGAATGCTTAGGAAATCCAAGCTTTAGTAAATGGATCGACTAGATTGTCATCTGTGTGAACCTTTAATATCTTCACATCGCCCATTTCAATGGTCTCTAGAAGATAATGAACTTTAAGCGATAATGTCTAGCACCTTTAGTGATTCTGTTTTCATTAGCTATAGTAATGGCTCCGATATTATCACAATACGTATTTATGGGTTCTTCAATTGTGAGACAATGTTCAACCCATAAATGAATTCTGAATCCATACTGACCTCTTTTGATGCATCACAAGCGACAATATACTCCGACCAGATGAATGAAGTAGCAAACATACTTTGCTTAGTGCTTTCCAATCAACAACACCTCCATTTAGAACAAATACGTATCCGATCCCGAGATTTTAAGTCGTCGGCATCAGTCGGATATCGACGTCGATGTAGCAAGAAACCACGAGCTCTTGTTCATCTTCCCTCCATAGATCGAAACATATCCTTAGTATTGCGTAAATACTTAAGAATATTTTTCCGAGAATCGATGAAGTTCACACGGATTACATTGAAATCGACTTGTCACATGCGTGCGAGCGCAACATCGAGCAGTACATCTCGCGGCATACATAATAGAACCTATAGCCGAAGCATAAGGAATCCTTTGCATGCGCTCTTTACGGCGGGTGTTTCATTGCCTTGTGACTTACTTACTCAATTTAGGCTTATCTTGCATTGGGATTGCGCTTGGTTGGGAGTTCTCCATACAAAATCTTTTCAAGATTTTCTCAATGTAAGCACTTTGACTCAAACCAATCAATCGTCTAGATCTGTCTCGATAGATCTTGATTCCAAGAATATATCGACTTCTCCTAAATCTTTCATGGCGAAACATCTTCCAAGATAGGATTTACATCTAGTAACATTGGAATATTGTTTCCCATAATCAATATGTCATCAACATATAGAATTAGGAAAGTTACATAACTCCCACTAGCTTTTCACGATATACATGGCTCATCTTGATTTTGAGAAAATCCAAATTTCTTTATCTCATCATCAAAGCGTTTATTCCATTGCCTCAATGCATGCTTAAGTCCATAAATGGGCAACTTGAGCTTGCATATGCAGTTAGGATATTTTGGATCAACAAAACCCTCAGGTTGCTCCATATAGACCTCTTCGTGAAGATGTCCATTGAGGAAGCGTTTTTGCGTCCATTTGCCATATCTCAAAGTCATAGTATCACGACTATGGCTATGAGAATCCTTATAGCTCTAATGTACGCTACGGAGAAAAGGTTTCTTCATAATCAATCCCGTAGGTTTAGTGAAGCCCTTTGCTACTGAGGCGAGCTTTAAAGGTGTATACCTTACCATCCAAGTCGGTCTTCTTCTTGAAGAGCCACCTTGCAAGCATCTTGCGAGTTAGGAGGAAGCTCAACTAAGACCCAGAGACATCATTGTATTTCATGGATTGCATTTCCACATTCATTGCATTAAGCCATTTCTTGGATTCGGGATCCGGCAATGCGGCTTTATAGTTATTTGGTTCACCAAGATCCTCTAACTCATGTTCCTCGACATCAATGTATAAACACATACGGTCGAGAACCTGGGCGTGTCTTATTGGACTTTCGAATGGGAACAATATCACTTTGAGGTTCTTCAATTTCTTGATCATCCTCATCGTGATGAATGCTAGTGTCTAAAGAAGGATTTGTATCTTCTTCTTCAATTAATTCAAGATCATCCATACTCCCACTGCTTTAAGATCCATAAGATTACTCTCAAAGAACTCGACATTTCGAGCAACAAAAACTTTGTTCTCGGATGGAAGATAGAAAGAATATCCATAGTTTACTTAGGGTATCCTACGAAGATACACTTAATAGCTCTAGGTTCAAGTTTGTCGGGTTTGGTAAGTGTATCACGCTTAGCAAGTGCCTCACAACCCAGACTTTTAAGTAAGGCGACTTGAGGCTTGCCCATACCATACCGTATGGTGTCTTTTCAACCTTCTTAGTTGGAACCATATTGAGAATTCGTGCGGCAGACTCGAGGGCATAATCCCAAAAGGACTTTGGAAGAGTAGTTTGTTTCATCATAGAACGCACCATGTCAAGCGGGGTTCGATTTCTCCTCGGATACACCATTGTGTTGTGGAGTATAAGGAGGAGTTCGATGGGCAATAATCCCATGCTCGTTCGGATGATCAAAAACTCTTGACTCATATATTCACCTCCACGATCGAGCGTAGTGATTTTATAGTCTTCAGGAGTTGGTTTTCTACTTCCTTTTGAAACACTTTGAATGTTTCAAACACTTCATGTTTATGTTTCAACAAGTAAACATAACCATACCGACTATAGTTTTCAGGTGAAAGTCACGATAATTTGCTCCTTGTCTTGAAGTGATTCTAAATGGGCACATACATCGAGTGTATAAGTCCAAGTAAATCTTTAGCCCTTTCCACTTGATGTGAATAATGTTTTCTAGCCATCTTACGGACATACAAGCAACACACATTTCAAGAGACTTAATGTCGGATGAGTTGAAAAGTCTATCGTGTTGCAACTTCTCCATTTGTTTCTTGCTAATATGTCCAAGACGACCATGCCACAAGAAGGCGAGTCCAAGTTAGTCTTGGCTCTTTTATTCTTCGACAAACATAGAACTTTCATTTGTATTCGAACAAGACATTTCAATTTCAAAAAACACCATCACGAGGAATAGAAGTAAAATAAACAACGTTATTCCTAGAAAATGAAATATAATTATTCGATTCAAAGCGGTTAATAAAACCATCGTCATACAGCGAAGCTGAAATAATCCCCTAGTAATAGAGGGAGCATAATGACAATCATTTAAAACAATAACTAATCCACTGGGAGAGATAAATGATAACTTCAATAGCTTCAACTTCTCTTGCGTTGACCATTGCCTTACTGACTTAAAGCTCCTTGCTTGACTTCTTACTACCCTTAGACCGATATTTATTATTTACAGGATGTGAGTACCATGACGGTGTCATATACTAAGGATGATTTAGGGAAGAGTAGAGTTCTATTGTGAAAATACACGAAGAACTAGTCTGCAAGAGGCTGTTTCTTCTTTTCATTAACTCGGCGAGATACTTGGGACAATTCCTTCTCCAATGTCATGTCTCACCACACCGGTGATAGGTGGCGATCCTTTCTTTGGATTATCCTTCTTGGGTGGTGGAGGAATCTTGGGTTTGGATTTAGAGGAAGAAGCATTGTATAAACATACACGGAGCATAACTAAACTTGATGTTTCCATTCCCACGATTCCCCTTAGCAGCCTTAAACGATTTATTATTCTTTTGGTTTTTCTGGACCTTACCACCACATACATAATGGAGTGCAGGTGCAACATCTTTCTTTGGCAACGTCTGTTCATGTTGCTTAAGCATAGCATGCAGTTCATTTATAGTCTTCCCCATGCTGTGCATATTAAAGTTCTGCACAAACGTAATGTACTCTTTAGAGAGACCGATTAGGATCAAACTGACTCCATAGTGTAGAGTAACTAGGTGACCAAGATGTTCCAAACTGTCAATGTAGCTCTTCATCTTGAACATATGAGCTAACCGATTGACCCTCTTCCCGCTTCAGTGGAATTCGCAAATGCAGGTTTGTAGAAGCTCTTGTTACCTTGTTGGGAGAACATAGACATCAACTCGAGAGGCATGTCATAAGCACCAAGATGAGTTAGATTTCGTTGGATCTCTAACTCATGGTCATGACATAAATGCGACTATGTTCTTTGAACCTTTGACCCAGCGGTTATGGTGAGCATAGAGCCTTAGAGACGAGGGTGGCGGGAGAAGTATATGAGTCTGCAGGTATGGGATGCTCTAGATAAGCTTCCTTATCTTTAGGCGATAGTATGATGCAGTGGCGATACCAATCAATGAAATTAGGTCCAGTGAGTTTTGTTTCTCGAAGAAACTCCACAGTACCGAAGCTGTTTCCGATTGAAGTAGTCATCTACAATTGAAAAGTTCAAATAATTAGTATTTTAAATTTACATTCTTAAAGAATTAACTACCCAATTAATTACTAATAAGACTAAGATCCATCTTGCAACCCCATTTAATTACCATAGGTGTGACGATGTATAAAAAAATAGGACAAGAGGTAGCGACGGCGTTAATTGCATAATGCAACTCTTAGATTTTATGAGACCATTTAAGGCATTAGTATCAAGTAATAATGTCAAAAGCATGTTTAGTTCTCATCTTATGCCTCGGGTTCGAGTCGACCAAGTTAACTCGAGATAAGTCGACCAAGTATGAGCGTGTAAAAATAACGGAGGTCCGACGGTGTGAAATAATTACCATGGGTTGGAAGGCCATGGAATCGACGAGAGAAGTCAATCCAAGTGCACGTGTTCATAGTTGGATGGCATAGACTTAAAATTAACAAATAGGTATGCACACATAAATGTGGTAAAAGTCGGTACAACAAAGCATGCAAAACAACTTTGTAACACTAATTTTAAAAACTTTTTGTAATGACACCTTGTAGTGATCATCATGGTTCACCAGTAGCTCAATCGAGCATACGGGGAGGCGGAGGACCGAATGTGGCGAAGCATAACCTTAGACATCCTTTCGGCTATGGCTATGCGCACCTCTTTAAACCCCTTTTAGTTTGTTCTAGTTGGTGGGATACATCCCAAGTGTCCATAGCGTCCTGTTTTTAAATTCTTGAAAACGTGTTTCATATATTATGTCACTTTATTTTACAAAACAATTTTCCACGGATTTGATTTGTCTTTACGAAAGCCGTTTTGCTTCGGACTAGCCAACTCTTAGATAAAATATCTTTGGTGAGTTGATTTACCAACTATGGTTTTCCAATTGCCTTTACCTGAGCCATAAACTTGCGGGCTAGCCAACTCTTCACTAATTAAAGATATGGTGGTGAACACCATACAATTTTGGGAAAATTGCAAGCCGTCAACGGATTGAGATATCTTTACCAAGAGCCGTTTGCTCTGGATTAGCCAATCCTTTTGTTTATTAGACATGGATGATAGCAAGTAAGGTGAGTAAGTGCAAAACACTTACTCAAAAAAAAAATTTTTGGCCAAAATGGGAATTGGGTGGTATAATTACATGATAAAATTCGTGAGAATTCCCCCCACTAGAAATGAATATTGCCTATTTCAATATTCAAAATCACCGTGTTATGCGAAACATATAACGTAAAAGGAAAATACTACGGCCATTTTTTTTTGATAAAACTTATATACAACAATGGTGCAACTCCCCACACAAGGGTGGTAGAAAGTAGAAAGAAGTCGAAATATGGGTGAAAACCCATATGGTGTGCTCTTGTTTTGATTCCCGTCCTTCTAGCTTGACTCGATCCCGCATTCATTGGTTCATGGGGAAAGTTTGTAGATCCGGACAACCACGGGTGGAATGTTCTCTCCAAAATAGTGCTTCAATCGATGACCATTCACTTTAAAATTTGGACCATCGGGTTGAGATAACTCAATGGTTCCATAAGGAAATACTTTAGTGATGGTGAATGGTCGAGACCAGCGGGATTTTAGTTTTCTGAGAAAATCTTCAATCTTGAATTGAAAAGAAGGACTTCGATCACCGGCGTTGAAACGCGGTTCTTGATTTAGGTCATGAATCTTCTTTGTCTTTTCTTTGTAGATCAAAGAGTTCTCGTATGCTTGATCACGAGTTCATTTAATTCATTCATTTGAACTTTGGTGATCACCAATTGTCTGAATATCGAAGTTGGCATGTTTCAAAGCCCGGTATGCTTTGTGCTCAAGCTCAATCGGCGATGACCGCCTTTCCGTACACTAGCTTGTATGGAGTACACGATGGGTGTTTATAAACTATGCGGAAGGCCCAGTGCGTCATCTAGCTTATCCGACCAAGACGCAGTTTTAGCCTCTTATCTCTCCGAATTCTTTTAATCCTCGGTTGGAAACTTCCACTGCCCACTTATTTGGGGTGGTGCAGCGATGATGAGGCAGTGAAGTTACACCATACTTTTGCATGACTCTATCAAGCGGTCATTGCGAGAATGGGTACCACGATCGCGATTATAGCTCGTGGGTTCCAAACCTAGCAAAAGAGATTTTAAAATTTCACAACAACTCGGGCATCGTTGGTAGGCAAAGCTTTCGCTTCAACCCATTTTGACAAATAGTCAACGACGCGAGTATGTATTTATTTCCTCGAGATGAAGGAAATGGCCCGTAAAGTCAATGCCCCGGATGTCAAAAATCTCACACATGAATGGCGTTTTGCGCATTTCATTTCTTTATGAGATATTTCCGTGGCAACGTTGACAAGCGTCACGGGTTTTATTAAATTCGTGCACATCCTTAGCAATCGTGGGCCAATAAAATCAGGAATCAAACACCTTCTTAGCGGTGTAGTTGGGGCTATGATGTCCCCGGTAGGTCGAATGGCAAGCCTTGAGAATGTCATTGGCTACCCGACCATACACACATACTTTGATGATTTGATTAACGCAAATTTTGAATAAGTAGAATTAGGTCCCGGAAGTAATGTTTTACATCTTTAAAGAATTTGTTTTTGTTGGGGGTGACATCCCTTTCACCACAAAGTTACCCGCATGGTAATTTGCAAAGTCGAAAAACCATGGGGTAGAGAGTCTCCGAAAAGAAACTACATTGAGTGTTTCGAGAGAAATGTTTCGCTTATTTCCTTTTCTCGAACACATCCCGGTGAGGGTTTTCTAGACGGACAGATGATCGCAGCCTGTGTTCTCGGCTCCTTTTATCACGTATAATGATATCAAATTCTTGCAGGAGGAGAACCCAACGGAGCAATCTCGGTTTTGCATCTTGTTTTGCAAAGAGGTATTTGAGAGCCGAGTGATCCGTGATACACCACGCATTTGGTCAAGATTAGGTATGGTTTAAACTTCTCAAACGCATACACCACGGCTAGTAGCTCTTTTTCCGTAGTGGTGTAATGGGTTTGAGCTTGATCATAGTCTTACTCGTAGTGGATAGGTGAAAATGCTTGGTTTTACGTTGCCCCGTGACCGCACGATAGCAAAATCACTTGCATCGCATATGAGTTCAAAGGGTAAATCCTATCGGGGCAACGAGAATGGGTGCTTCCGTAGCTTTTTCTTTAATGTTTCAAAAGCTTCGATGCACTCGGTGAGAAGATAAAAGGAGCATCCTTCTCAAGGAGATGAGTCATAGGCGAGCGATTTTAGAAAAATCTTGTATGAATCTGATATAAAACCGTGTTAGGAATTAGAAAATTCCATAGTGAAGTGTCGGTCACCCCAAGTATTATCTAGCATAAGTTAGCTCGTAGACATATCATTAGTTACGTTATTTGTTGTTTTATTAGTTAGTTATTAGTCTAGTTTAGCATAGTGCAACACCGTGGAGGAAGGACGGGTCTTTACCCATCGACACCGATCCACAGCCGATAGGAGGTCGTGTAATTTGTAGATAAATACCCTTCCATCCATGGAAGGGTGTGGCTTTTGAATAAACCTTTCATTTTCTTAAGCAACTCTCTTCAAGGAACCTCCTCTCAACTCTGCTCATCTATTAAAATGGCTTACTTGTTTAATCACAATCCTAGACCACCGAATCATCAAACAACATAAATATTAAGATCCTACATTTGGTACCAGAGCCTAGGTTTTGTTGTTTGTTTTGATTCTCGTGGTTCGACTCATGGTTTTATGCGGGTTTCATGCGGTTTATTCGGTTTTTGTTGAGGTTTGATGTGGTCATGTTGTATGTTTGATGTTGTCATTGAATATGGTCTAAAATGGTTACTGGTTGGAAGCTCTTTGTGGTCACTTTAACAGTTTTTTGCAATATTTTAACAAGGTCTTTATTACTGTTTTAGAACATGTTTCTGAAAACTGTTTTGTGGTCTAATTCTGAGTACTTTAAGTGGTTTGATACTGGTCTTTAAACGTTCATCATGTTACTGAATTTGTCTTGTGAAAGCAGTTTTGAATCTGGTTTTTATGTGTTGTTAAAACTGTTCTTGGTATTCAAACAATGATTCTGCTAGTGTGGTAATTCTCATCTATGCGAGTTGACTTTATTTCTTTAAGCGAGTTGCCAGCAGTCTACAAATCCAGTCTATATTCAATGTTTTCAAGGATGCGAGTTGGTCATGAATAATGCGAGTTACTTAACTCGCATTTGATATATCTGCACTAGCTTTTGAGCAAGTTGCTGCTGGCGTCCAGGTTCAATGTTCCCTATGCGAGTTGGTGTGGGTATGCGAGTTGGGTATGCGAGTTATGGCCTAAGCGACTTGCCATATGCGAGTTGTCATTAATTAATGTCAAAAAAGAGTTGTTATGCTGCACAAATGCGGGTTAATGATGCGAGTTGGTGATGCATGTTGGATATGCCAGTTGGAGTAGAGGCGAGTTGTACATGCAAAAGGATGAAGATATTTGACACAATGCAGACTCAACAGAAAGGAAGAACAAGTTTATGACCACTTGACTACAAAACCAAATACAAACATCATATCACGAAAACCTCAGTTTCTTTACATCATCAGTATACATACTCCATCATGATTCATCAATCTAAATCAAAAACAATCTCACCAAGCTCAGTATCTACAAGCATGATCTCATATCTAAGTGATTATCTCAAAACACTACTCGATCTCATTGTGCTTATCAATGGTCCGTATATCTCAACAAAGTTAAAGAACTTTTGAGATTCTTTTAACTGACCTCTAAACACAACTCATCATAGATCCATATTTCAAAGACTTTGCTTCATGAATATCCGACATGAAAGAATTGAACTCAACATGATTGCTTCAAATCTTTGTGTCGTCTTACGATATAATCAAAATCAATAATCAAAAGTATTCGAATGATCAGAAAAGATGAATAACAAGTTTGTTAATATCTTTGTCTAAGTCTCGTTTGGTCTATATTTTGTCATAAACTCAGATTGGTTCGATCACGGTTAATCTTTTACAAGACTGGTTTTTGTCAAAATTATTCATCACAGATTTCTTTTGAAGCTTATACCTCATTTAATATACGATGTATTCAAGAGAGACAAATAACAATATTGTTATCATCTCCCTTCTTGAATCGTTACAAGACTCATAACACCAACATCAAAGACAAGTAACCTACCCGAGACCTTCTTTCAGATCTTGATTCATGATGAGTAGAAAATATACCATCCCCGTGGCAAATCAATCCCATTCTCATGGCCATCCCCGACATACGCTTGAAACCATGTCCACATACGAGATTGATTGTCTTTGCTAATGGAAGAATAAGATGGAGGTCGATCAATAAGGAGTGTTTTAGGGTTTGTTGGTGAGAGGTGTTACCAGTAAAGGAGGGGGCGGATACTAAGAGGAGTAATTTTAGGGTTGAGTTTAGTGTGAGATGTGGTATTAATATTACCGAATATTAGGGTTTGGTGAATGGATAGTCACATAGAGAAGGAAGCGTTTTTTTTTTCCTGGAGTATGTTTAGGGTTAGTGAAAGATTAAGTGAGTGAGATATGTGAGCATTTTATACTACCCGTTAATTTAGGGTTATGGGATTTCACGGATCAGGTGGCTTCTCTTTTGATTGGGCCGAAGGTGTTGATGTGAATGACTTGGGCCATGTGTTGTCTTGAGCCCAAAGTGTGGTGTTAATTACGTGAATTGAGCCAAGTTATCATTTGGTGAATGTGCATTTAATTATGGATCGGATAATAGTATTACTTGAACTTGATGATTATATCCGAATCATTTGATATGCGTCGGGTTCAAATATAATGCTTGGTTAATGGACATGGGTCGATAAATTGTATTGTTTGATCGTTGTTTGATCGAGACTAGTGTTGGGCTTGGACCGGGTCAATTGACAATTTATTATTTGCCATAGATGTTGGAATGTTATAAATGATTTGTGCATGTAGTTACTTGGACCGGATCGGGTGGGAGTTTAATTGAATCGGTTGTTGAATTTTTATATTTAGGCTGGTTGATGATTATTCTTGGATTTGAGTTGAGCGAGTTGTATGTATGATGAGATTTGTTGAAGTAATTTTTCGATGTTAGTGATTGAAGAGGTTTTGATAATGATGAGATTTGTATTATGGGGTTTGATACTTTGGTATATACATTTTCACGAGGATTTTATGACACGGTTTGAATTGTCATTGAACAAAGTTATCATGGGGTTGTTTGGACGGTATTTTATTTGGATTTGAAGTGAGGTTTTCGTGTTTACTTATTTCATCTTCTTTCTTTCTACCCTTCCGCGAAGATGACTTGTTTGGGCGTTATAGAGGGTGATAAAGACTTGGCTATATAGTTACGTTTGTGAGTCTTTCTCACTTAACCCACAACGTAGCTATCACTTCGTGTCTCACTCGATTGAGAATGTCAAGAGGTTTTGTACATTGGGTACACTGCCCTTTTCACGGTGATTAGTACAAGTTTAAGTAACAAATCTGAGGAATTCTACTTCATGATCAAATTTGGCATATCGGGTTTACTTCTCAATGTGGTCACTACAATAGTCGACAGAATGCGTGAATGATGTATTTACCAAAGTGTTGATTGGATGGTTGATGATGTTGGATTTTGAACCGTTGATGAACCGCTGCATGTTCCCCTAAAACAGATATTCATCGAAACCAAAATTGTCATAACTCATTCAAGCTGACATTGTTTACGGTTTTGTCTTGATTTTGTAAAATCCCGCGAAAGAACCTGTTAATACAAATATCGTCATTAAACGTTATTTATATTTTTGATCTTTGCCTAAGTTTTGTTAACGACAAAAGTAAATTTAATTTATAAAAGCTTAAAGCTTGTCAAGTTTATTAGATATTAAAACAAGCTTTCTCAAACAATATATTCATCATTCAAGCATTTACATTTATGATTAGTAACATCTTGATATGACTCTAATCATTATGTATGATAGTAGTTTGTAGAATGTGTTAGGTTCTTAAAACCAAACACTACTTAAGCATTTGCATATTTCTATAAATAGTAATACAATATTTGACATCATGTATTACATCATGGAAATCATTGGAAGATTCCATTAGATATTTTGTGAAGATTTGTACTCTTCATATCTTGCACAATCTCACTTAGATAGAGTTGACTTTGGCAATATTTGATATCTTGGTCGGCCGACCCGCGGTACCAAAATGGTACACGGGCGGAACCCTTTAAGGGTCCGCCGTCCGTGGACGCCCTCGTCCATTTGGCTATAAATAGCAATGCCAAGCCAAGTAGTTGATCATCCTTTTCTAACATACTTTCATACATATCTTCTCTAACCTTTCTAACTCAGTTTCATATCATATTAGTGATCTCTTTGTAGCAAAGAAGATCAAGTCATATTCAAGCTTCAACGAGAAGTTGGAAGTCTTGTTTGTTTAAGTGTTGTATGATCTAGTGTTGATCCATACTTCATTGTTGTACCAAACCATCATAATCTTGTGAGTGTGAGTGGTTAGTATTTTAGTCCTCAAAATACATTGTGTGTGGGAGTAGTTGTACCCTTGGAAAGAACTCGACATCTAGCTTAGTGTCGGAAATAGTGTAAGCGAAGTGTAAAGGTTTTCTCCACGGTGAAAGGAGCTTGTTGACTAGTGAAGTTAAACTCTCGAGTGTGAGACTCGGGAGTGGAGTAGGGCAAGGAAAAAGAGTCCTTGTAGGCGAACCACTATAAACAACTTGTTGTGGTTTGATCATCTCTTTCCTTATTTACTTATTACACATTGCTTGCATATTTCATTAACATACTAAAGATCAATATCAATTGATCTTTCAATAAGTTTCAAAACAAAGTTTTTAATTGGTAAACTATTCAACCCCCCTTCTAGTTTTCTACAGAACCTATTTCTCGGTTTAAATCATAGACTTGTAAAATCCCGTGACAATGGAAACATCCTGGTATTAGTAAAGTGCATTTCCGGATTTATCTTACGGTTTATTCTTGGTTTAGTAAAATCCCGCGAAAGAAACTATTTCTCGGTTTAAACTATAGAATTGTAAAATCCCGTATTGATGGATTCATCTTGGAGAAAGGGAAAGTGTATTTATGGATCTTATATGATGTTGATGCTACGGTTTTTGCTTCGAAGAAGGGATAAAAGGGTGTACTTCATGAATTGGATGTGTGTTTGGATATTTGTCATGGCTGTTTGGCTACTACATGGTTTTACAGGGTTATGTGCTTTTAACCATGGTCGGGATGAACACCATTATTAGAGTTCACTTAAAACGTCAAAGGAGGCTAGAGTTGAGTTTTTAATCAGAAGATGTGACAACGGAGTTAAGTCACTATTATTTATTTGAGGTTGAAGTGAATTATCACGGGCGAGTGTACTTAGTATCTGAAGGTATCGGGGATGGTTGGATGAAGATTCTTCATGATCCTTGTTCGAGCTTATTATCAAAACAAAGAATTGGAAATCTAGTTATTGTTGGCGTCTTTTACCTTTTCTTTACCACTTGGGAATTGGGCTCATACCACTACAAAATAACTATCATTTTAAGGAGTTACGTTGTAGTGCTCGGTCACATTGAATTGTGGATTCTCAAGAGGTGATGTACGTCTATTACTTGATGGTTGGTTGGTTGAAGAGTATAGAGTACTTAGAGATTCAATGGAGCATGAATTCTCGGCACCGCTCTTTGTTTCACATATGCAAGTTTAAGTCACGAGTTCAAGTTAGTTTACTTGTGGTCAAATTCATCATATTGGGTTTTCTCCATCGCTTGTCACGACAAAGAGCCTCTCAATGATAATGGGGTTGATTATAAGTTTTGCCAAGAGATGATGAAAAGAGAGATTATGACGTCTGCTCACATCGGCCTCGCACCTCGTGACTCCAAAGAAAAGAAATGTGTACGCGTTTCATGCGCATTATCTTCCAAGAAGAGAAATCTTCTTATGACGTATGAACACATCGGTTCATGCCTCGTTCTCTAAAGAAAAGAGGAGTGTACGTCTCGATGCGCTTTATCTTGGAAAGAAGAGAAATCTTCTTATGACGTATGAACACAACAGCTCAAGCCTCGCTCCTTAAAGAAAAGAAAAGTGTGCGTGTCGATGCGCCTTATCTTCGAAGAAGAGAAATCTTCTCATAAATGACCATTCTCATCAACATGCTTCATACTTTTTCCATGCGCTTTCAAATATCAAGTGAACCGGCTATCTGTTGATTGTTTTCGATTCCACTTTCTCAACTATAATGACGATGGCGACATCCTGTAATTTTGCGAGGAGAAGTGTGAATAGACTACATTTGGATGATGTTCACTTATTTAGTCAAGAATGGCATCTCCGTATGCAATTCTTGAGGGGGAGAAGAAGTGTGAATTTTTTGCATTGTTGATTGATATTTGAGAATTTAAATGGTCATACGGCTCTAAACTCATGTAAGAACCGAGCTTCTTCTTATCGAGTCATCTTCACATGGAGTTTTTCTCTTCTAAGAGCCGTTGGTTGACATCTTCACTCGGATTGATGAGCTTATTGACAAAGTGCTTCCGGTTAATGCTTCACGATACATCAACATGATAATTCGAACAATCTCTCGTTCTTGTTTGATGTGATTGGTAGTTTGGTGTTACCATCTTGTGTGTTCGCTTGCGACCGATTGTTGATTTCCTTGATGAACATCTTTATGTTCTTGTTTGATTGGGAGGGATTTTAGTTAAGAGGATTTGCAAGATGTGTTAATTGGGATGCTTTTGGTGGGATGCTTTTGGTGTGAGTTGAAGATGTTAACTATCTATTCCCCAACCGCACAATCTTGAAGAAGGTCGAGTCTACATCTGCTCTACATTTTCGCTACATGTTAGAAGACTAAAGACGAGTTGCATTTAACGATTTAAAGACTTCTTCTTATTCGGCATTTATCAAATGATTGTCGGTTTAGGGAGAGCACTAATTGGGGAGATTGATATGCCAAATTTAATCCCTAATTAGATTTGCTCACAATGTACTTGACAAGTTGATTTCCACAAGAGTTCAAGTGTTCTTCTCAACAAATTTCTAGTATACGGGCTTATAATGAGTTGCCGATTTTGAAGTGTCAATACCAAGAATGAGAAAGGAGACTCACATATAAACACAAAGCGAGTAAACTTGATGAACTTAATTCTTCTAAGTAATCAAGACATCCCGGAAGACAAATGTTAGTACCGCAGAGAAACTCAAGGTTTGACTCATGGCGAGTAAACTTGATGAGCTTAATACTTCTAAGTGATTGAAGATATCCCGGAAAACAATTGTCATGACCGCAGAGAAACTCAAGGTTTTACTCATCAAGGCTTTTGTGTTATTATTCCAACTACGTGGGGAAGTGATGTTAGAAAGTTTATGAAGATAACAGAGGTACACTAGTATGTGGTGATTTCGATGGTGTCGCAATGATCGGGGAGAGAGATTGTGTACATTGGGGATGCTCACTGTTTCACTTGAGGGCTTAATCGGTGATTCAAGAATATAATCACTTATTCCGGAGTTGACATCCGCAGATTGTCATCCGCAGAGATAATCAAAGACTTGGCCTCGCTTCTTCAATGTTATCGAAATTCCTTCCTTGGGTATTGGTATACTTGGATACTTGAGCTTCATACACGATCATCGGGGAAGAAAAATGTGAACATGGGAAGGTGTTCTTCATTCCCTCATGATGTGTATTCGGAGAGTTCTTGGATATTGGTGTACTTGGTTCTTGAGCTTCATACACGCTCATCGTGGAAGAAAAATGTGAACATGGGAAGGTGTTCTTCATTCCCTCATGATGTGTATTCGGAGAGTTCTTGAGCATTATACAAAGAAGTCGATCGCATCAATTCAACTACTTGGGGAATTGTTCTCTTTACACCTTTTGGAATGGATCGCTTGAGACGCCGGTTGAAAGGAAATTTGAGGAGTGTTATTTATGTGTGGGATGATATGTTGTCGTTCTTTTGGATGATATAACCTCGAACGAAGAATCACGGTGATTATTCTTGAAAGGAGCAGCGGATTTATGATAATGGTGTGCTTCTCTGCACCGCTAAGGAAAGCTTGAAATAGAGCTTGAATCGCTCGCCTAAAGGATTTTCGGTTTGGGGAAGCGCAAAGTCTCTCTTTCGATGGTTCAATTTCTTTCTTCTATGCAAGAACCTTGAAGCTTTGGTGGTGAAAGTTTTAGGATGATGACTTCTTTCTTCTACAACGGGTCGCCGATATCCTTATCTCGGTACTCGTATCATCATCTTCTTAAACTATATCATCTACTCTATCTTTGTATATATTTATCCGAAAAACAAAATACAAAAATATAAAACCAAAAAACAAAATAGAAAAATATAAAACCAACAAAAGAAAATAGAAAATATAAAACCTTCAAAACCCATAAAAATCGGAAAATTTGAAAAATTCCAAAATATGTTTTCTTGACATGTCTTCTGGTATCGATAACATCTACGGTCTTAGAAATTTCATTCATTAATGGCACGGGACTTTAGATGAAGTTCGAGTAGGAGGTGTAAATATTCTTTTTCAAAACATGTCTCAAACTATGGCTTGCAGTTATTTCAGACTGCAACCCGTGCTTAAAACTATGGTTTGCTATTATTTCAGATAGCAACCCGTTCTTCAAGAAAGGAAAGTGCTGCGCTAAAAATTTTTCCAAAATATTTCGTGCACTTATCCTAAAAACATAACAAGGAAAGTATGTCGAAGGATCATTGTTCCTACACAAATGTTTTTCCGTCTAAAATTCTTCGTAAAAATATTTGGTGTTTTCAAAATGGTGGTAAATGAGTTGCTTTAAAACAATCGATTCGTAGTTTTGTAAAATTGAAAACTCAATCAATGACTTCAGCGCTTTTAAACTTTTCATAAAATGAGTCATGGATTGAGGGGGATAATGTTTTTCAAATCTACATCATCTAATGGGCTTTCTTAATTATCCTAATATGCTTAATTAAAAATGATGTTAACCTATGTTGAAGGACTAGGTGCCTAGGATATGATTGCTAGGAGTAGATGATTAGAGTTTGATGAACACATTATTCCCATACATTTATATGATCTGATTGATATGTTGCATTGACTTTTATTAGTCGATTGTTGTTTGGGTGATGTCGACCACCATATATTTGTATGTGTGTTCACTAACGTATGCAGGTATATTGGTATAAAAGAATGTTCCCGATCCGGATC
>CM040238.1:106437585-106825686 GCA_022545495.1 Chrysanthemum lavandulifolium | reverse complement strand
AACCAAACCTAACACAACGTCGCCTACCCTTTATACGGTGCTAGGCTAAGCACCGAGTTCTTTCACACCAAGGAGAACTAATCCTATCACAACGTCGCCTACCCTTTATTAGGTACTAGGCTAAGCACCTAGTTCCATTACTATGGAGGAACTACTACCCTTCACAACACAACACCTAATATCAAGGAGATCCACTCCTTGTTACAATACCATCAAGGATATCACCGTCCTTGGAAATAAACAATTACTTATGTGTATAACGATGCACCCATCGATTATACGACCTAGGCATTCTTCCCAAATGCGACTCGATTTGATTCTTCGGCATCCTTCACTAATGCCTTAGACACAACGCTTGGCACCCTTCACTAATTCCTTCGTCTTGACACCTTTAGCATTCTTCACTAATGCTTTGACACGGATGATCGGCATCTTTCACTAATGCTTTCATCTTGACACTTTCGGCATTCTTCACTAATGCCTTCAACCCAACATCTATGGAGAAAGTAAGAACTATCAACAAGAGAACCTTAGTTGTCTTGATAATGACGGCATGGCAACTCATGGACTTGAGCTTGCTCGTCTTCAAGAAGTGGTGATCTTGCCTTTAAGAGGAACCTAGAAGATCACAAAAACAAAAGACAAACTACATAGATCACTTGGATCCGAGGTTAGAGGTTAGAATACTTTGGGAAGTATGTGTAAAGTCATTAAATAGAAAGGAAGAAATGGCTCTCTATTTATAGAGAAAATTCTCTCTTGTTCCCGGATCCCACGGATCCTTCCACTGGGATCCGCTAGCACAAAGCCGGGATCCGTGGAAAGCTCCTCTTTGCCCATGGGTATTTTGGTTATGGGTCATGGGTCATGGGTTGATCCATGGGTATTTAGCTAGATACAATGTATCTCTTGAGTGCTCACCAAGGGTTCAATGTATCTAGACATTCTATTGGGTGCTCACCAAGGGTTCAATGTATCTAGACATCTGGTATGGGTCAATACCATGGGTTATGGATATTATCCATGTATGATATAAGCATGATGTCATGCAATGGGTTATGGGTCAAGATCCATGGGTCATGGGCTTTGGGTTGTACCTAACTACATTCAATGTATTTGCCCAATGGGTTATGATACTTAAGTTTCTACCCATTTATATTACCCAATATACTACATACTAGTTATGTGTATATTTTACCCAAATATATAAACACTAGTTGTTGTACATATGTAATATTAAATCATAAAATCACTTATACTTGTTTTAGTGTTTTATGTGAAAATGTGAATATGTTAGAAACTATTAGTTCAAACCATTTACGTATTTTATTTGTTTCGTTAAAATGATTTTACGTTTGTTATCGACAAAACATTAGAAGATCGTAAAATATAAATAAACATTTTACGGCTTATTTGTATTAACAATCTCCCTTTTGTTGATGACAAAACATAAAATTATTTTAAGGAAAAGCTAAAATTGTAAAAGTTTGAATTGTCGTTTTACTTTCTTCTCCCTTTTGTCGAAACAAAAGAGCCTTGAAAAAGCAACACATTGTTTTAAGAAAAACATGTGAAAGAAATAAAAGAGGTAGAGAGCAAGTAACGGAAAGGATCTCGTCTTTACTCCCCTTGACGATTCCATCCCTAGGTAAGGCGTCAAGAAAGTAATACTAATCTAGTTTGTTTGTAACTAAGTTTGCAAAAGATTTCGTCTAAGTGACGAATGTGCTCCCCCTTGATGATTGAAATTTTGCAAAGGGATGTCGAGAAATGTAATCCTAATATTGCAAGTAATTTGCAATGTATTGTTTTGACACAAAGCTCCCCCTAGCTTTAGGGTGTCAAAAGGCTTCAAGTGTAGATTGAATAACTACAAAACAAAGGTTAGAAAACAAGTATCATGCACAATTTCCTGCATATGTGATCCAAGTTAGTAGAAAAATAGTTTTCGTCTCACGGATCCCACTTCCCTCCTAGTAGGGATCCGTCTAGGCAATTTTGAGGGATCCGTATAGGCGATGATTAAATTCAAGAATGGTGATGTAACAAGTAATGTTAACATCAAAATGAGATATGTATTCAACCAACAAACATATACTCAATGCAATATGGCAAGTAAACTATCATTCAATAAAACATAAGAGATGATCAACAAATCTCTAAAAACTAAGAGAATGATTTAGCCATATTCTACTAATACTAATAAGTGACCAAAGCTTAAGAAGCAACAATGTGCTTGAGTCTAGGGATGAGTAGACTTGTTGATTTGGTCCAATCTTTCAAGAAGATAATTAAACATGAAATGCAACTCATTTCGTACTTCTTGAACAAGTCCTTGGGTGATTAGACAATTAGAGCAATTATTGTCTTGATTAGGAACATGATGTTTTGAGGAGGTTCTACAAATGATGGTGGAGGTACATTGAGTAATTTAGGATGAGGTTCTACTAGGAATGAGAGTGGTGGTAATGGAAATTCCTCCATATGATCAAGTCCTTGGTGGTTCCTTGTTTCCAACGATGGACTAGTTGGTGATGTAGGTGGTTCCTATTTTAACGAGAAGGTTGGTGAATGGGAAGTTCTCGGTGGTGAATGCTCTAATGAATAGAGAGAGCTCGGTAAGGAGTGTAGTCCATACTCTAGGAATGAAGGTTTAGATGTTTTGCTAGAACTAGGTACGTTTGGTTTAGAGCTCGATGATCCCTTTTCTAACCTAAGAGGTTTAATGCTAATTATTGCGGTTCTCTTGGAAATTGTTGATTGGGTTTGTTGAGGTGAGATTCTAGCACTATTATCTCTTACGGATGATGATTCGGTGGATGGGAAGTCCTACCATTTGTGGGTTTAACCGGAGATGATTCGGTTGAGGAAATTTCGTGTACAACACGAGCAAGTTTCTTGGGTGGTTCTTGGTTGGATGAGTTAGGACTAGGAGCTTTCCTCATGATGAAATGACTAAGGAAAAGGTTTCTAAATGCTGAGAATTATGTTGTGTTTGATGACTAAGGAATTCTAGCAATATGACTTATAAAGGGAAGGATTTAGCAAGTGCATTCAAGACTTAAGTCTCTAATATCCTTTGGAATGTGATGATTAGCATGCACAAGAGTCAACCTCAGAGATTTAATTAGGATGAGGTGGAGTGTTCAAGTTAGCAAGATGAGCTTAAAATGATTGTTCGAGCAAGAGTTGACATAAATCTGTCACCCGGATCCCACGGTTCCCACAAATGGGGGATCCGTCTAGGCTAATCCTAGGGATCCGGATCTCAGCAGCTAGGAAAGGATAGAAGTGATGTTTGAAAGGTCTAAAGCCTATACCTTTTTGAATGTTTCAGTTCTCCTAAGTGTCTTTAAATGGAAGGGTACTTAAATGTTCAAGGGCAATGAGTGATGTAGCTAATGATTGCCTTATATGAAAGAAAATGGAGCTTTCGTGAGTACCAATGAATGAACAAAGATGACACTAAAATCTTGAGAGTGTCAAATGGAGCTAGATGATCCTAGTGATCAGATAGTGACTTAGGATACTGTCTTGGAGAAGATCCTAAAGGTTTTAAGGTGGAAGAACTAGAATTTGATCCATTTCGACCAATTTTGAGGTAAGGATGATTATGATCAATTTTGCCATAATCAAAAGATTTCTAGGTCTAGATGTGAAGGATCATGTGAGAAATAATGAGTGATCTAGAGAGCGGAAGAGTAATGAGTTTAGGTGAAACGATAGATCGAAAAGCACTATGAGTGTGATCCTTAATGAGCTATGAAAAGGACTTAAAGAGATCCTAAGGTATTAAGTTCACTAGTGTGAAGTAGTCTAGGAACATGGTTTGAGGTGTAAAGGATTGAAATTCCACTTCTATTCGCCGGATCCCACGGATCCTTCACTGAGGATCCGGATAGTTACAAACTAGGGATCGGTATTTGGGATGCTTTTACTTAACAAGGAGCGTTTGTTCTAAGTATCGAACTTAGAAACTAATGATCTCTACAGTAAGTATACATGTATACAAGTAAAACATACTAAGAGCATGTAGAAATAGCACATAAGCAATTAAATGAGATCTAGCTCACAAGTAACACATAGGTTTATCAAACTTAACAACCGTTATTCAAGAAACTCAAAATAGATTTACGATCTAGATTAGTAAATCGTTTGTATTAACAATGGCGTGCAGAGTAGATGATGGTGTTCAAGACAATAGGGCTGTTTTGGCCAACGGAAGCAATGAACTATGTATAGTCATTACGGATGGTGATTAGCATACAATGAACTTCGTCCATGAAGCCATGTAGCTCTTCTCGATCAAAGCAAGATAATCGCTTGATGAGGCAAGTGGTTGTGATTAACTAAAAGAAAATTTTATTTTACAACTTGTTTGATTAGTAATCCTAAGACAATGCAAAGTATTTCCATTGTAAACTTACTTTAGGAAAACATAGGAGTATAAATTTCCCAAGTGAGAGAATGAATATGAGACTGTTACTAGCGTGCTCAATTACGGCTAAACACAACCATTTTTACGGGTGATTCCACATACCCAACTTCTATCAAGGAAGCAATTCAACTGTTAGGTCAAATTGAGTTTCTAGTGCAATAAGTTATCCAGTATTCATTCTCAAGTTAGGAAAATTTATATTCCTACAATGGCCTATCGAAGAGTAACAATGATGATACTTTGCTTCGCTTAATATTATACTTGAGACAACTAAGGTGACGAAGGCGTCATGTTAAAATAAGTTTAAAAGTTGTCCATATGGTAAACAACAAAAATGGTTGGATGAGCTAGTTCAACATATGTTGTTGGAAAGCTTTGAGATTGGACTTTCGGATATGAACAATTATATTTGCGTTGCAAAATAATTTACTTGAGTATATCGGATGAAATAATCAAGTTGTCAATCCTACTATGAAGCTTGGAGAGCGATCATGAAAAGGAAAATGGGAGAGTACATCATCAACACAAGTGTAGGTTATGATCCGATGTACATTCTTGTTATTTTAGAAAATGATACAAGAACAAAGGAAATCATATAAGCACATATGACAAACTCAATCAAAATCCATTTAGTGTGTTATATGTTTTAAACATTTTCAACCTATATGACTTATCTAAATATCTAAACTAACTTTTTCGACACAACTAGATGTTATCCCAAACACTCCTTCAAATAGCACATTGATTAGTAGAATATTACTAATCGACAAACAAGAGAATGAATAGCAAGGTAAGGAAACCACATATGCTATTCAATCAAACAAGCACAAAAGCTGTTTGAGATAAGCAAATAATCAAGTAATGCAAAGAAGACAATTTATTATTTAGCATAGCATACGAAAGTTCTTTTCATCGCTTTGTGTTAAATATAAACATGTATACCAAGCTTGATTAGTTTCTTTTATATTTATAAATATGATCAAAATCTTAATTTCAATAGAGGACACATTGTTATTTAAAAGCGAAAACATCCGTCTCCAATTAGATCAAAAGTTTGTGCAAAAGATATGACCGAAAAATGACTTTCTATTATAAGTCAATGATTCTATAAATTATTATTTTGAATCAGTTTATGAAATCATTTTTAAATGAAAGTAGACTCAAATACCTTTAAAACGATAGGTGGCACGACTTCTAACGACTTACGGTTAAAAAGTTATGAATTTTGAAATTCAAGAAAAACTGTCTTCGTACCACGGATCCCTTGCTTGAGGATTCGTCCAGTCTTTCGAGGATCCATGGATCGACACGTAATTACAAAATGTACGTTTTGACCCGACGAAAAGGTTTAGTCTTTGTAGACTTTTTAGTGAAGTTATATTACCCATTTTTACCTTTATTCAAGCTTGATTAACAAGATATCTAACAACAAAACTTCAAAGAAAAAAATCACTAAAACACTTTTCATATTATGCTTATTATAAGATAGAAGCATATATCACCATTTTGTCCATAAGCAATTTAGCACATTTTGAAAAAAATGTAACTAAGAAAACATACCTTTGCTATATCCCTTTTATGGTTTTAGAAACCATAGACGCGAAATACTTCATGATCTTCTAAGATACCCCAATCCTTTGCTATATTCCCCTTTTATGGTTTTAGAAACCATAGACGCAAAATACTTCATGATCTTCTAAGATACTCAAATCCTAGTATGAAGACTTCTCAAAGGAAAATGTTAGAATGATATATCAATATCCAACATATGATGATTTCTAAAAACATGACTTTTTGTTTTAATAAATTCCCTTCTTTGTAGTTTTCAAACATACACGGATCGTATCAAGTTTTCAAAGTACAATATACAAAAAAAACTTGGTAACAAAGCTCGATGCCAATTGTGGAAAACTAGAAGGGGGTTGAATAGTTTTACCAATTTAAACTTCCTTTTAAATATTTAGATCGACTTATGTCAATTTATTTGGTTGTTTATGTTGGACGTTGATAGATAGATATATAAATGTGTAATGAAAGATAAAGAGTAAGAAGCACATCACCACGACACAAGTATTTATAGTGGTTCGGCTACAAGGACACCTTCCTTGCCCTACTCCACTCCCCGAGTCACCTACTCGAGAGTTCGTAAACACTACACCAACTCCTTATGGCGGAGAAGCCTTCACAACGTCGTCTACCCTTTTTTCGGTGCTAGGCTAACCACCGGGTTCTTTCACTCCAAGGTTAACCAAACCTAACACAACGTCGCCTACCCTTTATACGGTGCTAGGCTAACCACCGAGTTCTTTCACACCAAGGAGAACTAATCCTATCACAACGTCGCCTACCCTTTATTAGGTACTAGGCTAAGCACCTAGTTCCGTTACTATGGAGGAACTACTACCCTTCACAACACAACACCTAATATCAAGGAGATCCACCCTTGTTACAATACCATCAAGGATATCACCATCCTTGAAATAAACAATTACTTATGTGTATAACGATGCACCTCATCGATTATACGACCTAGGCATTCTTCCCAAATGCGACTCGATTTGATTCTTCGACATCCTTCACTAATGCCTTAGACACAACGCTTGGCACCTTCACTAATGCCTTCGTCTTGACACCTTTAGCATTCTTCACTAATGCTCGACACGGATGATCGACATCTTTCACTAATGCTTTCATCTTGACACTTTCGGCATTCTTCACTAATGCCTTCAACCCAACATCTATGGAGAAAGTCAGAATTATCAACAAGAGAACCTTAGTTGTCTTGATGATGACGAAGCATGGAAACTCATGGACTTGAGCTTGCTCGTCTTCAAGAAGTGGTGATCTTGCCTTTAAGAGGAACCTAGAAGATCACACAAAAACAAAAGACAAACTACATAGATCACTTGGATCTGAGGTTAGAGGGTTAGAATACTTTGGGGAAGTATGTGTGTAAAGTCATTAAATAGAAAGGAAGAAATGGCTCTCTATTTATAGAGAAAATCTCTCTCGTTCCCGGATCCCACGGATCCCTTACACTGGGATCCGCTAGCACGAGCCGGGATCCGTGGAACGCTCCTTTTTGCCCATGGGTATTTTGGTTATGGGTCATGGGTCATGGGTTGATCCATGGGTCTTTAGCTAGATACAATGTATCTCTTGAGTGCTCACCAAGGGTTCAATGTATCTAGACATTCTCTTGAGTGCTCACCAAGGGTTCAATGTATCTGGACATTGGGTATGGGTCAATACCATGGGTTGTGGATATTATCCATGTATGATATAAGCATGATATCATTCAATGGGTTATGGGTCAAGATCCATGGGTCATGGGCTTTGAGTTGTACCCAACTACATTTAATGTATTTGCCCAATGGGTTATGATACTTAAGTTTCTACCCATTTATATTACCCAATATACTACATACTAGTTATGTGTATATTTTACCCAAATATGTAAACACTAGTTGTTGTACATATGTAATATTAAATCATAAAATCACTTATACTTGTTTTAGTGTTTTATGTGAAAATGTGAATATGTTAGAAACTATTTGTTCAAACCATTTACGTATTTTATTTGTTTCGTTAAAATGATTTTACGTTTGTTATCGACAAAACATTAGAAGATAATAAAATATAAATAAACGTTTTTACGGCTTATTTGTATTAACAAAGCAATTTGGCTACTGAGTCGTCACAAAACTTGTTCCGACGGCGTCACAAGTAGAACCTAATGCCGTCCCTTGGCCCAAAGACTGAGTGTCTCGATTCTTGACTTTGGCCATTTTCTTCAGATATTCGCGCCTTTTCGTCCGAATAAGTGCCATTCTAGCAATTTGCCTTTAAGAGACCTAAAAGTGAAAAGGAACGAAATTAAGTAGTAACGGATACAAAGTGATCAATTAAGGGCTTAAATAACCCCTCAAAAGGTACCTTTAAATCCTTATCGTTGAGATACCATAAGAAGCATCGATGTCGCATTGTACTCTTTTCAACCCAAACCCATCAGAACCATCTGCTTAAACCCGCATCGGTACCGCAAGATTCATTTTGAAATTGATAGTGCAGGCCTGCTACCCTTGTTACCGAAGCCCAAATATTCTAGATCCTTGTTGAAGAAGAACTCGGATTGTATAGTGACTTGACCCGGTGGACCTCCTAGTGGGAGAGGTTTGCTGAAACCGTACTGAAGCACATTATTGTCTACTTGATCAATCAACAACTTGTAACATTCTTCAATGTGGTATTGCAAGTGAACCACGTCCGGATGGAAAGCCTTGACAATTTCATAACCAGAACCCTCCAAATCTTTCGGTGTAAGCTTTGTGATCCCTTGCTACTCACAGTACCATTGGATAAAGCTTCCTATGTCACTGGTAATGTTAAGAGGTGAGCTCTGATTCGCTCCCGAACAGTCAAGTTTAGTGACACAAGCTGACCACTTGTGAATGGTCAACCGTAACAAACTTAAAACAGTTCAGAAACAAATTGCAATTAAGATCAGAGGAATATAGTGGATTCCCGGTCGTTAAGTCCCACGGAGGATGAATGGTGTTTAACACGATCAGATGTCGAATAATCACTAAGGATAGTGATCAAGAAGGATTTTGAGTTATTTATACCTAAAGAAAAGTTTTGTAAATTACAGGGGCTTAAATGCAAATTAAAGAAAATTAAAAAGTTAAAATATATTAAATAAATGCTATCACTATTTTTACAATGATGTTTTTGTGATTTATAAAATAAAACTTAAATAAACTATTTTAACTAAAACGTAAACTTAAATTACCTAAAAACGTGATTTAAAATGAAAACGTACGTTAAGTATAAAAATTACGCGAGTGCACAAGCAAAAACGTAAAATTTATGAAATAAAAGTCCTACAAGTGTAAAAATAATTTTCTTACCTACTATATGACAAAAGAAAATTTTAGAAAAAAGATTTATAGTTTTTAGACTTTTATATTTTTATTATGAATTAAATACGATTTTACACTAATTAAATGTTTAAAATACTAAAACTATTTAGAAAAATCAAACTTTTTATAAAATACTTTATACTAATACAAAGTTAAGAAAATACAAAAGTTGAAAAGCTAGATTAAATAAGTGAAATAAGCTAATAAGCTCGTATAAGCTTAATGAACTAAAACGGGTTATATATTAAATTGTGTAAAGAAAAACAGAAAAAGACCCAAGGGCGAGTGGTAGTGTGTGTGTGTGGTGAGCTGGGTGGCCAGGGTTCGAATCCCAACAATGACCTTTTTGCTAACTTTTTATTTTTTTTTCTTTTTGCAACTTATTAAGCTAACTAAAATAAGCAATTTATAAAACTATGACTTTTTATAAAAATCACTAATAAGCTCAGTTTGAGCTTAAGTTTCTTAACAGTTAACAAAATAAATGGAAATAAGCACTAGATTAAGCTAAATGACTAATAAGCTAGCAAAAACAAGCAAAGTAAACTGAAATAAGTTGGACAAATGTTAATAAGCTAATACAACAACTAAGAAAGCACAATTACTTAAAATTAAGCACCAAATAAGCTTCAAATAAGCAAAAGCTTATCTGTTGCACAGGACAATTTTGTTTTTACTAGGCACCTTTAAGCTACTTTTTAAGCATTTTAATAAGCTAAAAAATGAAAAAGAACTTTGGAACTAATAAGTTGACCAGTTAAGCTTTCCAAAAAGCTAGATTACAAAGTTTGGCTTACACTAATAAGCTTGTGAGAAGCTTATGAATAAACTGAAAAACCTCTGAGTAAATACTCAGTGTATGTTGAGTGGTTTGGACAAACAAAAAGCTCTTAGCAGACCTATCAAATAAGCTAGAGATTGAAAAGCTAAACTTGGAACATTGAGATAGCTAGGTGAGCTTCTCAAAAGCTAAAGTACATAAGCTAGTACTCACTAATGAGCTCGAATAAGCTTGTGAACTAGGCATGCAACAACTGTGCACAGAGCAGCTTCTTGACTTTTGAAATAAACTAGTAGGTTGACTTTTGTGAGATTTGAATGATCCTAGGCTACTGAATTTGTTATATTAAGCTAATATGAGACTAAATTAAGCTAGATAAACAACTTTTAAAACAAGATGCATGTTTCTTCAATCAAAAATCCTAATGAGATATGAGTCTAGGATGAATTAAGTTGATTTTGACTTTTTATAGAACAAGTACTAGTTTTTATGGTTTGACTGAGTTCTTAAGACCTAATGAGACATGTATTAACAAAGAACAAAGACTTGAGCACTCTTTAGCACAGTTAACAAAATAAAACCAAACACTACTTTATAAGACTGATTTGATGATTTTCAAAGCAAAACACTGATCTAGATCATGCTATTGATTTCAGACTTTTTAATATCATATAATGGGACTAAATAAACATTAAACAACAAAAATAATAACATAAAACTTAGGAATGACAATTATGCTCTTTTAACTGTGAAAATGAGATTTTTGCTAACTATAAATTTAAAAGAACAAACAACTGATTTTTATGTTTAATTATGCTTAAATATAACTAAGAAACTCAAAGACACAAAGATTGAAGCTTATGCTTAACTTAAACAGTGAAATGCCAAATAAGAACAAAAGGCTTACAAATTGTTTCCAAGCTCAAACTGAGAACTGAGGACTTGTAAACACTTCCTAAAGCTTCCCAATAAGCTCTATACCAAGGCCATCCAATATCAACCCTGCTCCAGCTTTCTTGTATCTTTCACCATGGATTTTTTATTTTTCAACTATTTTCTTAGTATTTTTGGTATTTTTTTCTTTTTACTTTCTAAACTGAGTTTTAAAGTATCTAATAGCTTTAATAAGCTATATAGGAGCTTATATGAGCTTAAGAGTCCAAGATAATAACTAACAACAACATTTCATTCACATGAGATTTTTGACTTGAAAATTGCATAAACTTGAAATTGGAACTTAACTCTGAAATTGAAACTGAAATTAAGTTTTTATTACACTGAAATAAGATTACAAAGTATTTGAAAGCTTAAACTTGCACTGGAAAACTTAAAATATTAAAAACGACATAAGCAAATTACAATTACACTCTATTGATTTCTTTGAGCCTTCTCTTCCTTCTTTTTATACACCAAATGCTTTCCACGTGTCCTCTGATTGATTCCCACTCATAATTGGGACTGTTGGATGAGTTTGGAGTGATTTAAGCCGTCCACGTTTTTTGGCGGGAAAAGTTGTTTAAGCAAATGGGTTCTGAATTTGCAACTAGGGGGGGGGGTGGCATTAATTGTGGTGTGAAAGGTTGGTGGATGTGATGATGAGGGGGGGATAAGGTGAGAGGTGATGGGAATATGCCTGAGAGTTGCAGTCAAGTGGTGGGGAAGAAAGGTGAATAGGTGGGCGGGAGATGGATTTGACTGGGTTTGACTAGGGGTCCAAAAATAGGGAAGGGGTCAAAGGTGTATAATGGCAGGGGTCAAAAAGGTTTATGGCATGTTTTAAATGACAAGGACCAATTGTGCAATTCCTGAAATCTTGAAGGACCATTTCTGCCAATTTCTCAAAACTGTTTCAAGGGTCACTTTTGACAAGTTTCAATAGTACAAGGACTATTTTTGATATTTTCAAACTTCCAAGGACCATTTTGACAATTTTCAAAGTTTAGGGACCTAAGTTGTAATTTTGCAAATTTAAATCTCAAGGACCAATTTTGACAACTCAAGAATCCCTAGGACTTAAATGATATTTTCTTTATTTTGATTTACCAGGACCTGCTTTTGACAACTTTTGAAACTGGGGACTAAAGCGCCAATTATGCAAACTTGATACGCTTTTTCACCGATTTTGATATTTTGCATTTAAAACACATAAAACACTTATTTGTGATATTTTTATCATTTTGATGCATTTCTGAGTGTTTTCAGATGTTTTTGCAGTTTAAATGGTACAAAAATAATGAGTATTTAGACACTCATCAAGCTCTCTGGTGGAGCTACATGGTTGGAAACAATTGCACTTGTCTAGTTTTGTTCAGGAGTATGTAGATCGGATGATGGGATTGACCAGGTTGGTTCTGGAATGATTGACCAGATTGACCAGATCGGATGAAGCTTCAGCTCTATCTTCTCCCACAAAATTATTACACCAGTCCCTATTCTGATTTACCTTTGGAATATGTTTGTTAGAAATGTTTTCTTCATCTGAATCAGAATCCAGGTTAATAATGGACTCCTCATACACTGCAAGATCTTTAGTAATGGGAGAAACTGAAGGCTTGTATCTGGTGTCAAATGCAGTCTATGCGGTATGTACAGTAGAACTGGCATTCTTTGAGAAGTTAGGGCCAGTGGAAGATCCAGGTTGACTCGATGATGGTGGAGGAGAAGGCGGTAGAGTTTCCTTGGAAGCATATGAAGTACGAGAAGTTCTAACAGCTCCTGATGAACCTGCAGCACCGGTTGGTGGAGGAGGAGGTGGCGGTGGAGGAGACCTAGATGGTGGCTTTGGGGAATCATGTCTCCTCATCTTCTTTCATTTTCTTTCAGCAATATCCTTCAAATACTAATCATAGTTATCATGATCCATGGACTTTTGTAGAGCTTCATACAACTGATTGTGTTCATCATGCTCCTTGTATTCTTCTGTCTCATACATGCGTTGGAGGAGAATCTCTTCATGTCGGAGGTAGGGAGATCTCCGAACCTTGCATGCAGAGGCGCTTTCGTTGCCCATTCAACTACCTCTTTAACATGTTCTTCAATTGCATTCGTCACCTGATAGTCCAAATTGAGATTTTCCAGCTTGGACAAACGAATATCATGATGTTTAACCATTTTTGGCAGGTTCTGCTTTTCCAGGGCTTCAATCCATTTTAGAGCTTCTTCCAGTTGCAACTCTACCTTAGTATTTGTAGGTGGTGGTGGTGGAGGGAGTGCTGTTGTAGTGATGGTTGTAGTTGTAGTTGTTGTTGGAGTTGTTGTTGTAGATGGTGTTGCTGTTAGGGTTATTTGTGTAGGCACAGACATCGTAGGAAATGTAGATGTGTCTTGTTGAATCGTGACATATACCATTGACACGACCTCTTTCTCATCATTCGTCTTTTCAACTTCAGCATTAGTAGGTTTGTCTTCAATGAATTGGTCTCCAAAGGTGAGATCATGTTCAAGGTTATGATAGGATGAAAGGGTTCCAGTGGAGTTGAAGGTTCCTTCAGGCGTGTTTGGCCGTTTGTTCTTTGTTTGAGGTTTTCCTGAACGTTTGGGTAGGCGGTTGACACAAATTCATCCGCAACAAAACCGCTATCTTAAGAAGCAACCTACTTTTCTATATTCCCTAACCAGGGCCCTTCATTTTTACCTACCTCAGTATGAGACTCAGTCTGGATTTCTGGCTCATTCAAGTCTACATTACCACCCTTGGTATCCTGAAATTCTGACTCAACGTCACTAGACTCGACATTGAGTTCAGGATTTGGAGGATGTTCCTCTTCAGATTCAACTAACTCCGTAGCTTGTGGTGATTATGTGCTTCGCTTCTGGAGTATGTATTTGCTCGTGGTCTTGTGAGCTGGAGAGGAAATGTTCAATAGCGTCTGAGCAACCTACTCAACTTCCTGAATGCCCTTACCCTTACCCTCAACTTCTGGAAGAGAGTGATGTTTCCTGGAGTCCGTTCTTGTATGGTTACACCCTTCCTCGAACGTCTTGCTGACTCCTCGTGTTCCATTAAACTTGCTTCTATGCCTTGTTGAATGTTAATATCATCAATATCTTTTAGGGTAGGCTCGATTCTTGGTTTCTTTGACCCTCTTCCCTTTCCCTTTTCTCCTTTTCTCTTCTTCTTGACTTGAGTTACTGGATCATCGAAAGTAGACTTGTCTTAACGTTTCTTGGGGAAAGTAGCATAAGAGGATTTGGTGGACTTGTGAGTTGGTTTTGTTTTGCTTGTTGATTTGGTTGGGGTAGGGGTTGATGATTCACCGGTGAGAGACTTGGTCACTTTATTCAGATAGTCTTGATAATATGAGGCCAAGACAATGTCATCTATAAGGAGAGCATCCGGTATAGCCTTGCCAAAGATCTCATGATTATAACCTTTAGCTGCAAATTTGAGATAACCAAGGACATGCTCCACTGAGGCCAGGTGAAGTGCAGATTCGCTTCTTGGGTGGAATTGGTGCTTGGCCTGAAGGTGTTTGATGATTAGCTTGGAGGATATGATACTTAGAATCACACGCACATGCAATTTATTCTTGCCTTTGATGTTTTGCGCTTTAGTTTCCTTGTCACTGATGAAAGTGTGAATTGATTGCATGAATTCCTCCCCAATTCTTTCAGCATAATCCATGTTGGCTTGATTTACCACTCCCCACAAGATTTGCAGCACTGGAGCCCTTGGTCTCTCAAACCCAGAACTCTTTCCAGTGAGGCACAGATTTAGAATGGTGATGATTGTCCTCCATGGCTGATATATTTCGTTGGTGATTATTGAGGATACGGTTTTGACAACTGAAGGATACCCCAAGTCATTAACAAAATTGAGTAACTTGTTTGTAGTTGGTAGAGGGGTGCAAGGGTTGTTTTCATCCACTGGTGTGATTTGTAAAGCGTATCTAATGGTGTCCTTTGAGAGTTCATACCATTCTTCATCTAGCTGACAACTGTATACCGCGGTGATCTTATCCCACTTTACTGTATCCAAGAACTACTAAAGGTAGATTGAGGGAATCGTGGAGCATGAAGTTAATGCACTAAAGAAGTTCATGTGCTTTAGGATATCCACTTCAATCTTGTAGATAGGATTTGGCTGAGATTTTTCCATATCTATATAGCAGTTGCTCTTTCCAATATTAACCCACTCGGTATACGGTAGGATCTCGTCATCAGTACGAGTGGGTGGTGGGATAGTAGTTGCTTGGTCAACTGGTGTATTCATTTCAGCCATTATATCTGTACAAAAAAATTCCCAAAGAGAGATATATGTAGAATGGTTACGTTAGATGAGATACAACTTTGACGCTTTGGACAAGAATGACCAAAAACCAAGACATTGAGAAACAAAAAACACCAAGATAACATGAAAGCACTTAATGAGATAGGGTACAATCCTGGGATTATGACACTTTGATCAACATTACAAGATAGAAAAAACTCAGTTTTGACAACTTGTGATGATCAAATCTCAAGTGACAAAGGGAAAATCGCAACTAGACAAAACTCAAAGGACAAGACGCAATATATAACAACACTCATGTATGAACAAATCAAAAATAGCCAATTACCAAACATCAATATGCAACAAAACAAATCGCACACTCATGACAAAACGCAAGGACACAAATCACAAATGGCAAAGCGTAGTAGGTCAAAACGCATAACGCAGTTGGTTAAACCGCAATCTAGACAAAACGCAACATGCCAAGTCCCAAATGACAAAACGCATAACCATTTGACAAATCGAAATGTATTAAAAAATTTGAAATGGTGGGTCCTACATTTTATATTAAATTATTCTTTAATTATCAAACTGTAAGACTTGAGATTTGACTCAAGACGCAACATAGCCAAACCAATCAAAATGCAACATAGCCAAACTAGTCAAAACGCAACTAAAAAAGACAGTCAAGTCGCAACTAAGAATCACTACCCAAACCTCAACCAAGAACATTAACAAAACGCAATCAAGAATAATACATAAATCTTAACCATGAACAACCATAACAACTCGCAACTAAGAGCAGTATTACCAAAACGCAACAAAGAAAAGATTTGACAATCAAAACGCAACTAAGCAACAGCATACAAATCTCAACCAAGAACAATAACAAAACACAACCAAGAATGTGAATATCAAAACCGCGATCCAGAACACATTACTACCAACAGATCTCATACAAGCAGATCAAAAACTAACACTTAACACTACTGACAATCCCAAATGCATTCTAGAGCAGTCCTAAGACTATATCCATGGAACGATAACCACAAGATCACTACGATTGTACCACTAATCAATTGGCCATAATCAAAATCAAAGGGAGATCAACTAAAATCAACATGCATGCAATCAACACCATAAATAGATACTAACCCAAGAAAATAAACACGATATGGATCACAAACCTATGAGATGATTCTGAATCAGCAAGAAAACCTAATCAAAACAATCAATGGATGAGACTTAAGGTCATGATGATAAGATAACAGATGTCTGACTTATATAATGAACCTATAACTCATCACATACCTAGAATGATTTCTCACAAATATCACAGGGGACAAATCGCAAAGATGAGATACAAAAAGTAGATTTTGAAAGCTTGACAGGTTTGGTAAAGTATTGACTGGTCAAACCGCAAGGCTTTTTATACTACCACACTTATCTTTCACTTATTGGCAACTTTGGCCCCTTAGATTGACAAATTGCAATATCATATGTCCTAAAAGGTTCATCAATGGGAAGATTTGGCCCTTTAGTTTGACACATCACAATACCGTTTGTTCTAAAACGTTCATCTATTGGTAGATTTGGTCATTCATACTTCATAAGATTTATATGCATCATGTTTAATCCAAATTGGTCTCACACTTTTTAAAATCTGAACACTTAACGATACGAGAGACACTAGGGAGCAAATCAAGATAGATAATAAACACGAATGGACCTCAAATATATACGGAATTCTAGGAAACATTTATCAGGTAGCAGACAAGTCCCTGAATTAACACATAATTGACACTTGAGACCATATAAGATACACACCCCATCAAATATGAAAGCCATGATAATACTCAATGAGTTGAAGCATCTTGACATATGATCCTAAATTTTGAAAAAAAAATACTCTCCCCCTCAATCAATGACCCAATTTCAAGAAAAACAAGTGTAGTCATTGCTTGAGTATGAAAACTTTATGCACACTAGAGTCCAATTGATTTAACGATACTCTTTGATAACCATGTGAAAAACAAATACTTTTCTGACAAATCATTTGTTAATACAAATAAGCCGTAAAAACGTTTATTTATATTTTATGATATTCTAATATTTTGTCGATAACAAACGTAAAATCATTTTAACAAAACAAATAAAATACGTAAATGGTTTGAGCCAATAGTTTTCTAACACACTTGCGCTTTTACATAAAACACTAAAACAAGTATAAGAGATTTTATGATTTAAGCAATACATATGTACAACAACTAGTGTTTACATATTGGGCAAATATATACATAACTAGTATGTATTATAATGGGTAAAAACTACAACCCATGGATCATATCCATAACCCATGGTATTGACCTATACCCATTTGACTAGGTGCATTGCACCCATTAGGTACATTGTATCTAATAAAATACCCATGGATCAACCCATAGCCCATGACCCATGACCCATAACCAAAATACCCATGGGTAAAGAGGAGCGTCCAACGGATCCTTAGTTTTACACTAGACGGATCCCTTGAGGGAGGGATCCGTGGAATAGTAGACATTTTCTCTCTATAAATAGTGAGCCATTTCTTCATTGTTTCTTGCCCATTTCTCACATACTTTCTCCTTGAGTTAAAAACTCTCTAACCCCAGATCCAAGTGATCTATGTATGTAGTTTTGTTTTTGTGTGATTCTCTAGGTTCCTCTTAAAGGCGAGATCACCACCTTTGAAGTCAAGCAAGCTCAAGTCTATGAGTTGGCATGCTTCCTCATCATCAAGACTACTGAATTCCTCTTGTTGATGGTTCTTTTCTTTCTTCTAAGAAGTGTAGTGTTGAAGACATTAGTGAAAGATGTCTCAAGTGTCAAGACGAAGACATTAGTGAAAGGTGTTGATCATCGGTATTGTAGGCATTAGTGAAGGGTGCCTAAAAGTCAAGTCACAAGACATTAGTGAAGGGTGTCTTGAAGATCTAGTCAAAGGCATTAGTGAAAGGTGCCTGAAATGTACATTCGATATGGTGTGATTCGATGTACAAAATAGAGTAGTATTGGTTCAAATGATATTGTTATCCTTGTTGATATTGTAAGGAGTAGATCTCCTTTGGGGTTAGGTGATTGGTGTAGTGTTGGGTAGTAATTCCTCCATTGTAATGGAACTCGCTATCTAGCCTAGTTCTGGATAAAGGGTAGGCGACGTTGTGATAGGATTGGTTCTCCTCGGTGTAAAGGACCCGGTGGTTAGCCTAGTACCGAAAAAAGAGTAGGAAACGTTGTGAAGGTTTCTCCACCATAAGGAGTCGGTGTTGTGTAGTGATTACGAACTCTCGAGTAGGTGACTCGGGAGTGAAGTAGGCAAGGAAGGTGTCCTTGTAGCCGAACCACTATAAATACTGCGTTATAGTTTTGTGCTTTTACTGTGATCTTTTCATTACATATTTATATTTCTATATGTTTGTTTATCAACATCCAACACACATCCAAATAGATTGACATAAGTCGATCTAAATATTTTGAAAGTAAGTTTTAATTGGTAAAACTATTCAACTCCCCCTTGTAGTTTTCCACAATTGGCATCAGAGCTTCGTTACCAAGTTTTTTAAAGTATATTGTACTTTAAAAACTTGATACGATCCATGGTTAATTGAAAAGTACAAAGAAGGTCTTTCATAAAAACAAACACCATGTTTTTTAAAACTTTTTGTTTGGATGTTGATTAGATGACAACATTTTTCTTATTATTTATTCTTCATTTAATTGCACTAATCCTCTTTTTCAAGTTGCTTAGTTAAAGCTCATACCTACCAAGTCATAGGAATCACTTGGTAACAAGAATACCTTTCCTTAAGAAGGTATCTTAAACACAAAGGAGCCGGAATTGTCTACTGACATTTGTTGTGTCATTTGTAAAGACATTCCTAAGTGCATTAGAGGTATGACTTTCTACTTATCTCTAAGTGACATTAACTTGATAAATAAGTATGCTTACATAGGTATTTATATGATTATTTTGTGTGTGCATATACATGTATTACATGTAGCTTCATTAGGAAGCCTTTGTTACATACGTGTTACTTTTTCGTCTAAAGTCATGGTTTATAAAACTTGTGTTTTATTTCATTTAATCTAAAAATCATATCCTTCTAATAATAAAACAAAACACAAATCTCAAAAATTCCTCCTTCCCCATAAATAAACCATCCGTCGTCCACTCTATCAAATCCCCACTTTCAAAAATTAATTCTCATTCAAAACTTCATCTTCCTCTTCATCTCATCTCATCTCAAACCAAAACCAAGAAGGTTCGTCATCAATATGGTTTACATCGCTCTCGTGCTCATCGCCTTAACACTCATCGCTCTTGCGTTCCCTATGATGAAGTTCTCATAAGGAGACATTTACTTTGTGTTATTAATCTATATTGGGATTATATACCCAATCCTTTGTATCATTCTTAGCATTGAAATGAAATATTACTAATATTCTAGTTTAGCTAGTTTATTATCTTAATGTGTTTGTCATTTCTTTTGATTTATATCTTTCGTATTCTTTCGTGATACATTAAAAACCATGAATGCATGCTAAAAGAAAAAGTAGGCTAAAACACATATCTTGGTATAAAACTATAAAACCTATGTTTTTATCAAAAGAATCCTTACAGAATTACAGATCTACGGATCCCAAAGAAGTATACTAGCGAATCCCTTATGAAAGGAACTGTCCTCTGGACAACGCTTTTCATGCAAAATAAAACCGTTTTCTTCCTAAAAGTAATGTTCCACTAGAATGTCAAACATTAAGTGAGTTAAGTATCATTGTTAATATAAATCTAGTAAAACGTTAGGTAATCATTGGTTTGCCCACGATTACATCACTTCCTATTAACTCACCTTTTATATAGGTTTCGCTATGTCGCATGAATATGTGTTTGATTTTTCACTCACTAGCGTCTACACTCCTAACATCTCTCTTGAGCCCAACACACGTGGCAACCATGTCTGTGGGTTTAATAATCTCGAAACCCGTCACTTCCACGAAGAACGTATTGTTGACACCCCTCTACAATTCGAAGAAGGTATCAATAATTCCTTCCGAGCCATAGGACTAGAATGTCTTCTCGAAATTAACGATAAAATATGTCCGAGGTTTGTATTGGAATTATTCCGTCAAGTTGAACTCGTTCGTAACGAGGATCACTCTCTATCTCTTTGGTTTTGGATCAAAAACCAAAAGTTTGTTTCAACTCTCGGGTAATTTGCACACATCCTCCGAATTCCAAATCATGGACAATGTGCCTTCACTGAAGATTGGTCTCTTGATTCTCTCTTCAACTTTCGTGAAGAAAATAGTCCATAGTGTTCACACATACCCTCTCCGGAAGATTTGACTCGCATAATATGCGAACCTCGACCATATTACTCCGACCCAAACATTATCTTTACACGGGACATCCGAGAAGAGTACAAGCCTTTTGCACTCATCCTACGTGAAAATGTTTGGAGTCTTAGGGGAAATTGAGAAATTCTTCCCGCTTGTTGTGCTCACATAATGTATTGTTTGCTAACACAACAACCATACAATCTCCCTACTTCTTCATGAAGGCGAATTGTAAATCTTCAAGGCTCCAAGAATAAACTCATCCCTTATGGAATGTTCTTGTGCGCCTTTATCATAACATCATGTACTTTCATCCTCAATTTCAAAGTCCGTTATGCGTACTTGTGAACAAGATGATGGAACCTCTAAATGCATCTCTCATGAAGACTTTCTTCATTCCTGAATCGAAAAACACTCATCAACCATTTGATGACCCATCTAGCGAAAACGCTCAAGGAATTTAGCTTTCTTTCAAAAGAGGATCAAACCTTAGTATCCATGTTTTACCAATGTAACTCATTTCTTTCATGAAATAAAACATCTTACATTTGATATCTTAGTGTTAAAACCTCTTAAACTAACCTTGAAATATAATGCATTGTCAAAATCACTGCATACCTTTAGTAAAGGTTCTGCTTAGCAGATAGACGGATCCCAAAGTTTGTGCTAGACTAATTCCTACTCTTAGGGAACCGTGGGATCCGGCAAACAGAAAATGAAAATACAATCATTGTATTTCAAAACATGCCTTTAGATCACTTCACACTAAGCTAGACATAGTGCCTTAAGACAAATTGAGTCCTTTTCAAATTTGAGTAAAATCATACTCACGCATAACTCACTTAGATCACACTTAAGACGCTTGTAGATCTATCGTTTCACTTAAACTCATTACTCTTTCGCTCTCAAGCTCACTCGTCATTTCTCACATGATCCCTCACATATAGCTTTGGAAATCTTTCAATTATGGAAAAATTGATCATAATCATTCGTACCTCAAAATTGGTCAAAATTGATCAAATTCTAGTTTTTCCATCTTAAAGCCTTTAGGATATTCTCCAAAGCATTATCCTAAGTCACTATCTGATCTCTAGGATCATTTAGCTCCATTTGACACTCTCAAAATCTTTAGTGTCATCTTTGTTCATTCATTGGTACTCATGAAAGTTCTAATTTCTTCCATAAAAGGCAATCATTAGCTACATCACTCATTATCCTTAAGTATTTAAGCACCTCCTTATTTAAGACACTTAGATGAACTGAAACACTCAAGAAGAAATAGGCATTAGACCTTACAAAACATCATTGCTATCTTTTCTTAGCTGCTGAAAGACGGATCCCTAGGATTAGCCAAGGCGGATCCCTCGTTGGAGGGAACCGTGGGATCCGTCTGACAGATTTATGTTAACTCTAGCCAAAAAATCATTTCAAGCTCATCTTGCTAACTCAAACACACCATCTCATCTTAAATGAGTTCCTAGATTAGTACAACTCTGAAGTTGACTCTTGTGCGTGTTAATCATCACATTCCAATGAATATTAGTGGCTTAAGTCTTGAATGCACTTGCCAAATCCTTTACTTTATAAAACAAATTGTTAGGACTCCTAAAGTCATCATCTTCATCCTCATTTTCAGCACTTAGAAATCTTTACAAACTTCTTAAAATCATCTCATCATGAGGAAAGCTCCAAGTGGTAACTCATCCACCAAAGAACCACCCAAGAAGATTGCTCGTGTTGTACACGAAATCTCTTAAACCGAATCATCTTCGGTCAAGTCCACAAATGTAAGGATTTCTCCTTCACCAATCAAACCAATCCCTAAAAGGATAGTACCCACAAAACTACCTATGTCAAACACCACCATACCTCCTAAGCCAAACAATCCCATCTCTACTAAACCATCACCATTGGTTCCTAGAGCTATCTTATTCACAACTCCACTATCATCACCACACCTCTATAGTTTAGTGGATTTGCCTCCTAGGCCGTCTCATCCTCCTCCACCGGCAACATTCTCCTCATTAGGAGGAATAATGGTACAAAATCAAGGTGTTAAATCAACACTAGCTCCGGCTTCCTTTTCGCCATCACCATCAAATAATCCCATTTGGATTATGAGAAATTATCAAAGTCAACCACCCGACCATATGGAAGTTGAAACTTCTCTACCACCACCATCATTCTTGGTCGAGCCATCTTCAAATGCGCCTCCACCAATCCCTCTGTCGTTTGAGGCTTCTCAACCCACTCCACTTGATCCTTCGCATCAAGCAATTTCTTTTCTTCCACCACCACTACCTAGCCATGACAAATATTGTTATCATTGTCAACATGTTGAAAGTTTGATACATGAAGTACGGGAAGATCAACGTTTCATGTTTTATCACCTCCTCGAACGTTTCGACGAGATTAAACCTAAACAAACTTGAGCTAGAGAATTTTAGTGGTGTCCTAGTATCAAGCGTTACTTAGATAAAGTCTAATAATTCCAAATCATGTATCATTCATTTTCTTAGTTTTTAGAGTCATGTATATCATACCTCTAGTTTTTATTAAATGAAATTACATGATACTTGCTATATTTCTGAGTATATGATTATGTTATATAATACATATCTCACTATGATGTTAACATTATTTGTTATATCACCATTGCTAAATTTAGTCATCAGCCAGACGGATCCCTGATATTTTCCTAGACAGATCCCCCAAAGGATGGAATCATGGGATCCGTGCAACAGAAAACTATTTTTCTACTAACTTGAGTCATATTTGTAGGAAATTATGCATTATACTTGTTTGTTTTAACCTTTGCTTTGTAGTTACTCAATTTACACATGAAGACTTTGACACCATAAAGCTAGGGGGAGCTTTGTGTCAAAACAATACATTGCAAAATCACTTGCAATATTAGGATTACATTTCATGACGTCCCTTTGCAAGGTTGCAACCATAAAGGGGGAGCATATTCGTCACATAGACGAAATCTTTTGCAAACTTAGTTGCAAATGAACTAGCTTAGTATTAATTTTCTTGACGCCCTCACATAGGGATGAACTCGTCAAGGGGGAGTTAAGACGAGATCTTTTCCCGTTATTTGCTCTCTATTATTTTTCTTTTTCTTTTCTCACATGTTTTTATTAAAACAATGTGTTAGTTTACCTTCGAAGCTCTTTTTGTTTCGACAAAAAGGGGGAGAAGAAAGTAAAAACTACAAATCCAAACTTTTACGAATTTTAGTTTTTCCTTAAAATAATTTTATGTTTTGTCATCAACAAAAAGGGGGAGATTGTTAATACAAATAAGCCGTAAAAATGTTTATTTATATTTTACGATCTTCTAATGTTTTGTCGATAACAAACGTAAAATCATTTTAACGAAACAAATAAAATACGCAAATGGTTTGAGCCAATAGTTTTCTAACACACTTACGCTTTCACGTAAAACACTAAAACAAGTATAAGTGATTTTATGATTTAAGTAATACATATGTACAACAACTAGTGTTTACATATTGGGCAAATATATACATAACTAGTATGTATTATAACGTGTAAAAACTACAACCCATGGATCATATCCATAACTCATGGTATTGACCCATACCCATTTGACTAGGTGCATTGCACCCATTAGGTACATTGTATCTAATAAAATACCCATGGATCAACCCATAACCAAAATACCCATGGGCAAAGAGGAGCGTCCCACGGATCCCTAGCTTTACACTAGACGGATCCCTTGAGGGAGGGATCCGTGGGATTCGTGGAACAGTAGACATTTTCTCTCTATAAATAGTGAGCCATTTCTTCGTTGTTTCTTGCCCCTTTCTCACATACTTTCTCCTTGAGTTAAAAACTCTCTAACCCCAGATCCAAGTGATCTATGTATGTAGTTTTGTTTTTGTGTGATTCTCTAGGTTCCTCTTAAAGGCGAGATCACCACCTTTGAAGTCAAGCAAGCTCAAGTCCATGAGTTGGCATGCTTCCTCATCATCAAGACTACTAAAGTCCTCTTGTTGATGGTTCTTTTCTTTCTTCTAAGAAGTGTAGTGTTGAAGACATTAGTGAAAGATGTCTCAAGTGTCAAGACAAAGACATTAGTGAAAGGTGTCGATCGTCCGTATTGTAGGCATTAGTGAATGGTGCCTAAAATTCAAGTCACAAGACATTAGTGAAGGGTGTCTTGAAGATCTAGTCAAAGGCATTAGTGAAAGATGCCTAAAATGTACATTCGATATGGTGTGATTCGATGTACAAGATAGAGTAGTATTGGGTCAAAGGATATTGTTATCCTTGTTGTTATTGTAAGGAGTAGATCTCCTTTGGGGTTAGGTGATTGGTGTAGTGTTGGGTAGTAGTTCCTCTATTGTAATGGAACTCAGTATCTAGCCTAGTACCGGATAAAAGGTAGGCGACGTTGTGATAGGATTGGTTCTCCTTGGTGTAAAGTACCCGGTAGTTAGCCTAGTACCGGAAAAAGAGTAGGCAACATTGTGAAGGTTTATCCACCATAAGGAGTCGGTGTTGTGTAGTGATTACGAACTCTCGAGTAGGTGACTCGGGGAGTGGAGTAGGGCAAGGAAGGTGTCCTTGTAGCCGAACCACTATAAATACTCGCGTTGTGGTTTTGTGCTTCTTATTCTTTATCTTTTCATTACATATTTGTATTTATATATGTTTGTTTATCAACATCCAACACACATCCAAATAGATTGACATAAGTCGATCAAAATATTTTAAAAGAAAGTTTTAATTGGTAAAACTATTCAACCCCCCCCCCCTTCTAGTTTTCCGCATCATTTATGGAAAAATATTTATATAGTCATGTTTTGTAAAACACATATGAACTTCTGCTCGAACTTCATCTAAAAACCCGTGTCATTATTGAATGACATTTCTAGGACCGTAGATGTTATTGATACCATAAGACATTCCTTGGAAACTATTTTTGGTATTTTTTTTTCAGTTTTTCAAATTTATATGGATTTTTTAATGATTAACATATGTACAATGTGGGAAACTGTATAGAGTATACCAGTGGTGGGTATACTCTCATATGAGATTTGTTAAGGCACGAGTCCTGAGCTGAAGTGTTCAGGAATCATAGTACATGCACATCAATTCTAACATTCTGAAGCTCCTGAACCAAGAGATATATGTTCTTTAGGCACCCAGATCATGAGTCTTTTCTTTTTAGAATTGATTAATGTACTTGCAATTAAGTGAGGAACGCCTGCACTATCATCACGAGTATGTTTTCATTTATGTGGTTTGCAACAACTGTATCCAAACTTTTGGTAATTTCAAAATCAACCTTGGTGTTGCCATCAATGGTCAACTTGCTGGTAGGGATCCATATAAGTCAAATATTCTTAAAAATTCTACCAGTTGGCATCCACTTATGGCAAGATTTAGGAGTGTTTGACTTCTTAAGCACACTGGAAGATGTATCCTTATTCCTATTTTCCGAGGCTTTATCATTAAGTGTTTTCCTAGGAGAGGGATTAGTTATATGAGGCTTCTTCTGCGCACTAGAAGACTTTTTCTTATTCCTAGTCTACGAAGGTTGAACCTTAGCATGAGCATTTTCTTTCAGATTCTTGGGATTAGCTTGTGAAGTGACTGGTTTTGACAAAATGTCTTTCTCATCAACTTGAGAGGCAAACCTTGTTTTTGAAGATTTTGGTCGTTCAGATATAAACTCAGTCGGTTGTCTAACAACAGACCGGTTCCTATTAGGATGTAAAACTAGTTTCCCCAATATTGATAGTTTTGCAAACTTAGTGTTCACACTTTTTCCTGCAGTTTTTTGAGCTCGTTCTTTAAAGCTACTATTGTGAAACTCTTATCCTGAAGTTGAGCCTTGAACTCATCAATTTTGACCATCAAAGATGTTGTTTGTTCTAAAGTTTTAGTCCTAATTTCTTTGATAGAGTCATCTAGATTCTTTTGATGCCTTTTCAAAGACTCATTTTCCTCGAGTAATTTAGCCACATACATTGACATTTCAATATTTCTTGTCTTAATTGCATTACTGTCTTGATTAGTTCTGACTAATTTATTTTTCTCATTCATATCAAAGATATGTTTTTTTAGGTTGTTGATTGTCGAGTTTTTGGCTTGAAGCTGAGCTTTTAACTCGTTAATTTCAAAAAATTCATGAAATTCAGGTAATTTCGGATTCTTACATGGTTTCTTAGTTTCTACACTTTCTTCCTTTCTTTGTATTTCAATTTCAAGAGAAATGCAATGTTTTTCAAGTTTTGAGAATTTGTTTGAAACTTCATTAAGCGCTTATTTATCAATCATGTCATTTGTTTTGAAATAATTAGTCTCAGCTTCAACCAAAGAACATAATTCAGTATCATGTTTAGCATCATGATCAGTTTGTACAAATATATTAGCAGATGCATCATGTTGAACAGTTAAGAGTACCTCGGCACCTGACACATGTTCATTTACCGATCTGATTGTTGCATCCACATCTTGTGTGACAGGAGTCACTGAAAAGCTGGTTGTGTCTATCTTATCTATCCCTGATCCTCCACATTCAACCACACCTGATCCTTCAACAGATTCTTTACCCGATTCAACACCACTATCTCTTGATTACACCTGACACTCATTCACTTTTTCATCATGCTGTGCTATTTCCTCAATGTACTTTTTAACATTATCCATGTGTTGGATTAATGTTTCTCTGAACACATTAGCTTCCATTCCAGTGTGACTAGTAAAGCACCTTTCAGTCATATGATCGTCGTAATCCCAAGTGTATTCACCATTGAAGAATGACTTAAATTATTTGTTGATCACCTGAAGTGCAGCTTTGGATCCGGCTTCTTGAAAATTTCTCTATCAAGTTGTTGTTCAAGTTTTCCTAAGTTCAAGAATAATGTGCCCGTGAATGTAGATACATCATGACGGAAAAGTGCATTAAATGCTCGTTCGAATCCCATCGTGAATCTATTTCCTTTTGTAAGTACCGAGAGGTGTGAATGAAGTTGTCGAAAAGGTTCAATGCAACTCTCCTTTGCATGAACATGTTGTTGCTGTGATTGGTGCACTTCCATCTCTTCTGAATCCGAGCACGACGATCTCACATTATCATTGGCTGATTCAATCGTGTTCAACCGTTCTATATAGTTAGGACTCTTATGGTTATCAACAACATCGTACAATTTAAGTACTTCAGATATCACTGAATCAGGAGTGTTAGGCATGATGTTGATGTTAATGAAATTTAACAAAATCAGTAAGAGACCGTGAAATATTGTTAAGTTGAACGTGTTATAATAACAGTTAGATCGCTGCAATGATTAGTGATTGTATGTTAAAAGGGATACTGGAGTGTTTGGATTAGGTGAATTGCTGTTTATTTGTGATTTGGTAAAGTTTGAATCAAATTACAGTCCAGATAAAATTTTGGGCAGGGTGTCTCTTAGACAAAACTCAAGATTTGTATTCAAATAGCTCAAATTGCAACCCTTCAAATCGCAGACTCTCAAATCGCAGTTGTAGTCAAACCGCAGAAAACCCAAAACGCAACCTTCAAACCGCAGACACAAACCGCAAGTATCAAACCGCAGATCGCAAACCGCAGACACAAAACGCAAGTATCAAACCGCAGACACAAAACACAAGTATCAAACCGCAGACACAAACCGCAAGAGCAAAAGGACAAACCGCATGTCACTTTCGCAAAGTACAAGTGTCACAATCGTCCTGTTTTTTCTTTTGGCTAAAGTTCAAATCGCAGTTTTTGTCCTATTATCAAACCGCAAACAAATATTAATAAAATAATCAAATCGCAGCTTGAGTTCTGTCAAATTGCAACCAAGAAGAATACAAATCATAGTGAAGAACACACTCCGAGAGACAAATTGCAATGAAGAACCAAGTTACTTTTTTACCTAAAACCACCTAAAATTTACCCTTTTGAAGGTTTTTTCTTGGTTTCTTTTGCACAACTTGATCCTAGAAGGTTATCACTACCCTAAAAATACTTACTTTAACACCACAAACGTGAGAATCAAAGGATTCCAAATATAAGACCAAAAACCTTCCAAAACCAACTTTTCAATCTCAAACAACCAAGAAAACGCACATACAACCTAGCTAATCAAACCATGGGCTCTGATACCAAATGTAAGATTATTGATATCATAACACACAATGGATTAGAAAATAGATTTGTAAGGTAGAGAGAGAGAGATGAGAGAATGAGATGCTAGAGAGAGAAACAAAAATATGGAAGGTTAGATTCCAAATGAACATCCAACCCTCTCCCTTGTGGGGAGAGGGCTATTTATACAAGTTTCTTACGCCCTCCTTCAGGCTGTAGATCAGGAATGCAGTGAGTAAAGACCCGTCCTTCTTCCACGATGTTACTTTGTAGGATCATAATATTATTGTGTTTGATGATTCGGGTGGTCTTGGATGATCAAAATACATGTTAGCCATTAGAGAGAGAAAGTAGAGAGTTGGGTGTTTTCTTGGTAGAGACTTGATGAACAAAATATGAAAGGTTAGATTAGAAAAGCACCACCCCTTCCAAGGATGGAAGGGGTATTTATACTTACAAACTACACGACCTCTTGACGGCCTGTGGATCAGGTATACAGTGGGTAAAGACCCGTCCTTCCTCCACGGTGTTACACTAAACTATTCTACGCTACAAACTAACTAATAAACTACTAAACAACGTAAATAACTACAAGTCTACGAGCTAACATATGCTAGACTATAATTGGGGTGACCGACACTTTCTCATGGAATTTCCAATTCCTAACAATCTCCCCCTAAGGGAGGTCACCCCATGAAATACATTTTGCTTCCTAGCATTCAATCTTTGACTTCGTTCTTGAGCTCGTAGACTTGAATTCTTCACTTCTGCAATCTTTGTGCATTAGTAACGATTCTTCAAAGTCCGCATAGTTTTGTACTTTATGTGGAGGTCATTGAACTGATCCACATCTTTGATGATCTTGAGCTTTCATTGAGATCATCGACCACAAAGAAATCTCGGATCACCCTTTGTTGTGTTGCCTTCATGTGATGTTGTGACTTTCGGACCGACATGCTCTCACTTTCGGATCATGACATCTTTCCATCGTGAGTAGCGAAGCTTTCTTTGGTTCATGATATTTCTGGCATGACGAAGCATAGTATAAAAATATCGAGTCGTTATGTAGATATGCACCACATGATTTCTTCAATTAAGTGTGGATCTTTGTGAGCATGCGGCTTTGGATTAACTTCTCAATTACGATCACCGCAACCGTCAAATGTACCGCAAACAACGGTTAGCAATAAAACACACGAAAGTGTCTTTGATCACTTCGTTGATTTGAGGTACACGCCCACGGTTCCCCGTTGATCGATACAAGTAATGCCTATGATCGGTATGATTCAAGAATCTCTTTGATGTGGTTTCGCGGTGCTCTAGCCGTTCTCAAACCGAAACGTCTCAAAGAAGACAACACGGAGTGAGTGAACCAATAATTGAGATTCATCGATTGATGAAAATTGATTTGAAAACAATCGTGTATTGCTTGAAGAAAGAGTTTTGCAATACGACGAAGGTTTAGTAGAAGAAATCAATTTTCAATCATAAATACCCTTTTATTTTGAAAACATAATAAGCGATCAAGTGCTAGAGAAAGAGTTTTTGAGCACAACGACCGGTTTTTCAAAGGTATCCGTCAATCCTTTTCTGGACCAAGGTTGATTCAAGATTGAATCGCCCCATTGTTTCTATCCAGTTGTCACAAGCTTGATCTTTTGCAAGATCTCACATGTCACCCACCAAGAGCTTGTTTGATGATGACTCTAGAAGGATTTCCATCTTCATCGTGAATACTTTGCATATCACTCGGATGTTCTGGCAATACCACAAGGATAATGCGTAGGACTCACAATATATACTTACTTTCCACATTGTGTGAAATAGCAAGTCTTCATTAATTTTGTGTCCTAATGAGATATTGTGGATGATCTCTTGGCTCTAGACTCAAAAGTGCTCATTTGGTTCCTATGCCGGAGACTAGGGAGAGGGTCTCCTTCTTCAATATCAACAATTTCTAAGAGAGAGTCGATAGATAATGTCGGTTCCCCGTGAGAATGAAACAAGCCCTTTTAAGAGGAACTTGAGTAGCTTGGGAAGCTTAGTGCGGTGCGTCATCGGGTCCATGACGTCTTGTCTTCAATACCGGTGTTACCTTAGTAACCACCAAGAGCATATGTATTGAACCCGTTCTTGCCCTAAGGTTGAATTATTGGAGGTCGCTTCTTTTCACCATTTTCTCATTTAATTCTTTTCATTCTTCAACCCCTTGGTGCTTACCGAGACTTCATAACTAGAACCTTGTTGGGTTTATTCCAGTACTAGCTCTGTCTCAGTCCGCACTCTTCCCATATTCTCATTTTTCAACGTTCCTAAGGACTCTACACTATCTAGTGGATTGTCCTTGGGAAGATCCCTCCGGTTCTGGCGGATCGTGGGAACTAATACCTAACCTAACCATCCTTATAAAGTAAAATGGTCGGTCTTTTGGTATAGTTCATTCTTCCGTGAAACCAATTGAAAAATCATTTGAAAATCAATCAAGGTACTTGTGATATAATATCAAAGCATTTTTTACCTTAATTGTTTTGATCATTTAGAAATGCTCCCCCTCAACATGTGCATAAGATTATGAAATTGTTTAGCACATGGAGGCAAGAGTTCTTTAGAAATAATTTCTTTGATCACAATTTCCTTAGAAAAATTCTTTTGATTTTCTTTGGTAAATTCTACCCCTCAATATGTGCATAGGATATTTTAAATCATTTTATCACATAGAGGAAAGAGTTCTTTTGAAGCACTTCCACGATTACACTGCCATTAAGAAACCATTTAGAAAATCAATCAAGGTACGTATGTTGAAACATAGAAATCTTTGTACCTTGAAAGTTTATTTTCTTTTAAAATGCTCCCCCTCAATATGTGCTTCGAGATTTGAAAGCGTTTAGCACATATGAGAGAGCAGCCTGCACAATTGAATCAAAACAATCACCTTTTATCAAATTTCATTATTAAATCACAAATTATCCCCGATCAAAATATCAAACCCTTTGAGATTTTGGATCCCAAGTGATTTAATAAGGTTTAGAAAACATGGGAGAATATGTGGCGGTTTTAAATACTCATCTTGTTTTGGATAAATCCTCCTCCTCAACATGTGCATTGTATATTTGAAATCGTTTGGTACATGGAGGCAGGAGTGCCTTTAAAGGACTAAAACCGATTCCATTAAAACAGATTTGAGATTTAAATCACGATCTCTCCCCCGATCAAACATTTCAAACCAATTGAGATTTTGGATCCCGATTGATTTAAATCATTTGAAAAATTTTAGGGGAAAGACGTGGCAAGATTTAATTTTGAAAAATGACTTATAAGGACCAATAACAGACATTAAAGATTGTTAGTGTCAGGTATGATAGTTTTTAAGAGATCTTTTAAGTAAAACAAAACAATTTCACAATCAAACAAAAATAGAAAAAATTTCATTTTGTAAAATCTTTGAGTTTTAAAGAAAATCATACCATGACATAACATTAAATCTTTAGATCACCACATTATAACGTACAAACGGACTCTTTTGAAGATATATTGTTTGAAAATACTTTATTTTAAATCACTCTCCCCCTCAATCAATGACCGTAGTCGTTGATTAAGTGTCTTATGTTTAAAGATGAAGTCCGGTGATTTTTACAAATTAAGTCCGATATATTTTCAAAAACAATATTTTTCCATTTTTCAAAACAATATTTTCAAAATTGTTTAAAAAATGGTGTCAATTTTCCTGCACAAAGATACATTAGGTGGTTGAGAAGCTTATGTTGTTGCTGTAGGGCTTGGAAGAAAAACCGTCTGCAGATGCAGTGAGACTTCTTACGTTGCATTTTAATGCCAATCGAGGTCAAATTAAGCTCCGCTTTCTTCATTTGTCGATGAAGAAAACCATCTGGCGATGCGGTGAGACCTCTTACGTTGCATTTATGCCAACTCTCCATAGAAGTCCAATTAAGCTCCGTTTCTTCATTTGTCAACCCAAGATATAGTTACCCTTTTCTTTCGGCATCCAATCATCATATTATGTGGGATCCGGATCGGGAACATTCTTATATACCAATATACCTGCATACGTTAGTGATCACACATACAGATATATGGTGGTCGACATCACCCATACAACAATCGACTAATAAAAGTCAATTCAACATATCAATCAGTTCATATAAGGCATGGGAATAATATGTTCATCAAAATTTAATCATCTAATCCTAACAATCTTATCCTAGGCACCTAGTCCTTCAACATAGGTTAACATCATTTTTAATTAAGCATATTAGGATAATTTGATAAGTCCGATAGATGATATAAATTTGAAAACATTCTCCCCCTCAATCAATGACTCATTTTTGAAAAGATTAAAAGCGCTGAAGTCATTGATTGAGTTTTCAAATTTTACAAAAGCTCTGAATCTGATTGATTTTCAAGCAACTCATTTTCCACCAATTTTTGAACAACAAATATTTTTCTGAAGAATTTTAGACGGAAAAATATTTGTGTAGGAACAGCAGTCCTTCGACATACTTTCCTCATTTTGTGTTGGATAAGTGCACGAAATTTTGAAAATTGGTTTAGCGCAGCACTTTCCTTTCATGAAGAACGGGTTGCTATCTGAAATAATAGCAAACCATGGTTTAAGCACGGGTTACAGTCTCAAGTAACTGCAAGCCATAGTTTTAGACATGTTTTGGAAAAAGAATATTTACACCTCCTGCTTGAACTTCATCTATGGTCCTGTGCCATTGTTGAATGACATTTCTAAGACCGCAGATGTTATCGATACCAAAAGACATGTCTTGATAAAACATATTTTTGGTCATTTTCAATTTTTTTGATTTTTAAGAGTTTTTGTTGATTTTATATTTTTCTATTTTGTTTTGCTGGTTTTATATTTTTGTATTTGGTTTTTGATAAATATATACAAAGATAGAGTAGATGATATAATTTAAGAAGATGATGATACGAGTACCGAGATAAGGATATCGAACAGCACATCGTAGAAGATAGAATTCGTCATCTCTTAAACTTCCACCACCAAAGCTTCCGAGGCTCCAGAATAGAAGAGAGAACCCGAGCCTTTGAGAAAGAGAGACTTTGGCGCTTCCCCAAACCGAAAATCCATTAGATGAGCGATTCAAGCTCTATTTCAAGCTTGCCTTAGCGGTGCCTGAGAAGCACACCGTTATCATAAATTCATTGCTCCTTTTAAGAACGAAAATTGAGATTCTTCGTTCGGGTTATATCATCAACAAGAGCAGACAACGTATCATCCCACTCTTTAAATTTCTTCTCATATTTCATTACCACTAAAGTGCGAAGCAATGCATCCCCACAAGTTGTCAGAGACCACTTCCCCAGTAGATGAATTGATGCGATCACTCTCTTAGACTAGAGCTCACGAACCCGAATACACATACCAAGACAAAGAAACTTATACCATCAGTAGCAGTTAAGTCCAATGGCCAAAGAATAACCCGATGTATACTTTTCTCTCCCCACGAAGAAAGTGTATGAAGCTCAAGAACCCGGCACCGAATGCCCAAAGAGAGAATAACCGATAACATTGAAGAAGCGGTCGAATCATCGATTATCTCTGGGTGACAATCTCGTGGATGTCAACACGGAATAAGTGATTATATCTACGAATCACCGATTAAGCCCTCAAGTAAAATAGCTGAGCATCCTCAATGTACACAATCTCTCTCCCCTGATGATTGCGATAGCATCGAAATCATCACACACTTGTATACCTCTTTTATCACCAGAAACTAACTACTACATCACTTCCCCACGTCGTTGGACTAATAACACTAAAAGCCTTGATGAGTAAAACCTTGAGTTTCTCTGCGGTCATGACATTTGTCTTCCCGGGATGTCTTCAATCACTTAGAAGAATTAAGTTCATCAAGTTTACTCACTTTGTGTTTAGATGTGAGTCTCCTTCCCCCTTGCTGGTTTTGACACTTCAGAATCAGCAACATATTATAAGCCCAAATACTTGAAATTTGTTGAGAAGATCGCTTGAAGTCTTTGTGAGAATCAACTTGCTGAAGAATGTGAGCAAGTCTAATTGGGGATTAACTTTGGCATTTCACCCTCCCCCAATTAGTGCTCTCCCCTAAACTGACAATCTGTTTAATAAATTCCCAGATTAAGAAGAAGTCTTTAAATAATCAAATGCAACTCGTCTTTAGTCTTCTAACATGTAGCAGAGAATGTAGAACCGACTGTAGACTTGACCTTCTTCAAGATTGTCCAGTTGGGGAATAGATAGTTAACATCTTCATCTCACAAAAAAAACAAGAACATCACCAAAAAGCATCCCAATTAACTTACATCTTGCAAGTCCCCTTAACTAAAATCTCTCTCAATCAAACAAGAAGAAAGATGTCCATCAAGGAAATCAGCGACCATAACGAACACACTAAATGGTAACACCAAACTACCAATCACATCAAACAAGAACAGAGATCGTTCGAATCATCATGTTGATGTGTCGTGAAGCATTAATCGGAAGCACTTTGTCATTAAACCCATTAGTCCGTGAGAAGATGTCAACCAACGACTGGAGAAAACTCCATGTAAAGATGACCTAATAAGAAGAATCTCGGTTCTTACATGAGTTTGGGCCGTTTAGCCATTTATTCTCGGATATCGATCAACCATGCGAATTATCACACTTCTTCTCCCCTCAAGAATTGCGACGGTTGCCATTCTTGACTAAATAAGTGAAATTATCCAAATGTATTCAATTCACACTTCTCCCTCGCAAAATTAGCACATGATGTCGCCATCGTCATTATAGTTGAGCAAGTGGAATAAGAAAACAATCAATGGTAGCCCGTTTCACTTGATAATTGAAAGCGCATGGAAAAAGCATGAAACATGTTGATGAGAATGGTCATAATAAGAAGATTTCTCTTCTTCCGAAGATAATGCGCACTGAAGCGTACACATTTCTTTTCTTTGAGGAACGAGGCTTGAACTGTTGTCCTCAAACGTCATAATCTCTCTCTTTTCAGCTTTCTTGGCAAAACATGTAATCCACCCCATTATCATTCAGTAGGCTCTTTGTAGTGAAAACTGATGGAGAAAACCCAATATGATGAATTTGACCCTGAAGTAAACTAACCCGAACTCGTGACTTAAACTTGCACATATGTAACAAAGAGCGGTGTCGAGACTTCATCCACCATTGAATCTCTAAGTACTCTATACTCTTCAACCAACCAACCATCAAGTAAAAGACGTACATTACCTCTTGAAAATCCACAATTGAATGTGACACTGAGCACTACAACATAACTCCTTAAAGTGATAGTTATTTTGAGGTGATAAGAGCCCAATTCCCTCAAGTGGTAAAAGAAAAGGTAAAAGTTACCCAACAATAACTAGATTTCCAAGTCTTTATTTTGATAATAAGCTTGAACAAGGATCTTGAAGAATCTTCATCCAACCATCCCCGATACCTACAGATACTAAGTACACTTGCCCATGATAATTCACTTCAACCTCAAATAAATAATAGTGAATTAACGTCGTTGTCACATCTTCTGGTTAAAACCTCAAATCTAGCCTCCTTTGACGATTTAAGTGAACTCTGATAATGGTTTCCATCCCGACCATGGTTAAAAGCACATAACCCCGTAAAACCATGTAATAACCAAACAGTCATGACGAAAATCCAAACACACATCCAATTCATGAAGTACACCCTTTTATCCCTTCTTCAGCGAAGCGTATCACCGGCATCAAGTAAGATCCGAATTACACTTTCTCTTCTCCAAGATGGTTTCATCATTACGGATTTTACAACTCTATGGTTTAAACCGAAATAGTTTCTTCGCGGGATTTTACAAAACCAAGAATAAACCGAGAGATAGATCCGAAATGCACTTTACTTTTACCGGGATGTTTCCATTGTTACAGGATTTTACAAGTCTATGATTTAAACTGAGATATAGATTCTTTCGCGGGATTTTACAAAATCAAGACAGAACCGTAAACAATGTTAGCTTGAATGTGTTATGACATCTTTGGTTTCAGTGAATATTTTTTTAAGGGGAATATGCAGCGGTTCATCAACGGTTCATTATCCAGCATCAACATTATCATCAACCATTAAACACTTTGTAAGCACATCTTCCACATATACTGTCTGCTATAGCAGTGACAACAAGATAAAGTAAACCCGATATGCCAAACTTGATCATGAAGTAAAATTCCCCAGATTTTTTACTTAAACTTGTACTAATCCTTGTGAAAAAGAAACGGTGTACCCAGTGTACTAATCCGAAGTGATAGCTACGTTGTGAGTTCAGCGAGAAAGAATCACAAGAGTAACTAATTAGCCAAGTTTTTATCACTTTCTTTATATGCCCAAACAAGTTATCTTCGCGGAAGGGTAGAAAGAGGGAAGGTGAAATAAGTAAACACGCCTTGAAAACCTCACTTCAAATCCAAATAAGAAATACTGTCCAAACAACTCCGTAGTCAACATTTAAAATAGCAATTCAAGCCGTGACAAAATATTCTTCGTGAAAATGAATACACCAAAGTGCCAACGTATCAACCCGTACATTACAACAAATCTCAACATCAAAACCTATCATCAAATATCATAACCCAGATCACATAATCAAAACTCATTATCCAAAACCTCATAAAGTCCAAGTCTCATATAATCAACTGATCATCAAAAATTCTTTTCAACAAATCTCATAAAAATTCAAATCTCAACTCATCAAATCAGGCCCGTTACTGGTGTTAAGCTTAGTCATACCATTTCGGCCCAATTCAAAATAACTATAGTTCAGCTCACAACTCATACTCAACCAAACATATAATCCAAAATACCATTCTAGTCACAAAGTATCTTTGGGGAATGTGAGTGCTCACAAATACTCATGACAAACCTTATAAGTCCAATGACCACGTCTATATGATAAAACATATGCGAACATAGAGGACTACTTGAGACTTAGTCAACAATACCATGTAGCCCACACATATCATTGAGTGTCCTGACCATAAACGAGTTGATATATGCCACGATCCGATCCATTACAAGCAACATACTGAAAGCCCAAGGAGTCAAATACATGATCTGCTCCAGCCCATGAACTAAATCGGTATGATACCCTAAATATACGGGTATAAAACTCACCCAAATCTCACACTAGATAACCCTAGACTTCACACAAACATAACGCCTACCAACTAATCTGCCTCTCTCACTTCATATCTCATAACTCAACTTAATCAAGATCTCACAAACCCTAAAAAGTCTCATCTCTTGTGATAACCGCCCCCATCCCTAATCCTCCTCAAACCCAAAGTACTTTCGTCTTAACACAAGCAAACTTGCCATTACATAACGCATAACGTCATTCCATTGGTTAACATACATCCACAGAAAAATGGATTTGAGCAATTCATAATGACCTCGCCACAGGGTTGGCAAGAGAGTCATGACGAGGCCACAGGGATGGCTAGAGACGGACGTACACGGTTAGGTTTTACTTTGATACTTGTTTTTTGTTTCCACTGAATGAAAGACAAGATAAAACAATCTTTTTTTAATCTTGCTTTGATTTTCGAACAACAAACAAAAATTGTATAAAGTGAGATATGTGATGTGAATACTTTTGCTTGTTTAGACCCTCGTGGTCTTGATGATATCTTTGAGTATCACGAAACAACAAGGAAACTGAGATCTATTAATAATTAGCCTTTACTGTTTTGAGTTATTGATTTAATGAAGTGTTGGAGTTGGGATTAGAATATATAGGATAGACAAGGATTGAATGATGATTTTGAAGTGGTTTAGATTTGATATGGCTGAAGTTGCTTTCTTCTTTTCATCATATTCAGTTGGAAACAGTTTTTACTTAGGAAAGATGAAGGTTTAACAACCTGATGTCGTGAGTCGAAGGTATTTGGTATTGGTCAAGTGGTCGAACAGTCAAACTCTTCTTCTTCATTTCTGTCAAGTCAAGTCGCTACCATAAGTAAATACTTATGGCAAGTCGCTAACAGTCTTTTATGAGTCAAGTTGCTATATCTTTTAAGTCAAGTCGTTAGCATAGTTTGTCAAGTCGCTAGCAGAGTCGCTAAGCCAAGTCGCTAAGCCAACTCGCTTCAGTTGTTGACTCAATAGTCAACAACTCGCTACCAGGTACAAGTCGCTAATACAAATCGCTACATAACATAAGTCGCTATCAAAATAGTGACAAGTCGCTACATACATTCATTGCATCTGGACAGTTTTGCGACAAGTTGCTAGCTTGAAATATGACTATTTCCGATGAGTTTTCCGACCAAGTTTTCCGATCATTTTCATACTTACCCAGAAACAACAGTTTTTGACCCAGTTTGACTGCATAGACCACAAAAGCTGATGGTTTGACCATTTGTTAATACACATATATTGGTACAAAAGCAGTCACAAAAGAATGAATAAACACTGTTTGGACAAGGACTTGACACAAAAACATATATTATCACCAATAAACCACTTGACAGTTTAAAATCTGATATTACCAAAAAAAGAGTACACACGACAAGTTAAAACTGATATCACAAAGAAGTAAGAAAAAATATTTTTCCAGAAATAAAAAAATGGTACATTATCAGTTAAAAAAACAAGTATTCGAGCCATAAAAAATCATCAAAACACAACAACCTTGGCTCTGGTACCAATTGTAGGATCGTAATATTATTGTGTTTGATGATTCGGGTGGTCTTGGATGATCAAAATACATGTTAGCCATTAGAGAGAGAAAGTAGAGAGTTGGGTGTTTTCTTGGTAGAGACTTGATGAACAAAATATGAAAGGTTAGATTAGAAAAGCACCACCCTTCCAAGGATGGAAGGGTATTTATCTACAAACCACGACCTCCTCGACGGCTGTGGATCGGTATCTGATGGGTAAAGACCCGTCCTTCCTCCACGGTGTTACACTAAACTATTCTACGCTACAAACTAACTAATAAACTACTAAACAACGTAAATAACTACAAGTCTACAAGCTAACATATGCTAGACTATAATTGGGGTGACCGACACTTTCTCATGGAATTTCCAATTCCTAACATACTTACGCTAATTTATAACTACTAAATAACGTTAAGTCTACGACCTAACATATGCTAGACTTTATAATTAGTTGAGTGACCGACTCTTCTATATGGATTTATTGAATCCTAACAAGGGACTTTGCTAGCACTAGTGGTACTTAGGCAATAATAATTTCAGTTTAGCATACAGTTTTAAAGCACTTGTCTCCGTAAAAATTATAGCACGTATCTCCCCCTAGTAAAATTATAAAACAATTAATTGAGTAAAAGTGGGGCTATAAATTCACCTTATGTAAAAATGATAGAAAACGTGCAACTAAAGTGACCTAAAATAATATGTTGCGTCTTTGGTTTCCAAAATGGTAATGTGAATATGCAAATGAGCTTTTATAAAGTTTTATGTATAGATTGTACATTGTAATTAGCGTTTATAAGTTTTATAAACAATTGGAACAATTTTTATGACAAGTTTAGTAAGTTTAATAAGCCAGATATTAATTGCGGTTTAGTTTTTAAGTAGTTACTCTTTTGACGTCTGCGAAAGATAATTGAGTGCATTTACCAAATTTGGGGGTTCCACAATCCTAAAATTTACAAAACCAGTTTTAAATTACCAAAATACCCTTGTGTGTCAAAGCTATTTATTACCAGTTTACAATAGTCACGCGGAAATGGCTTTATCTTACAAACTACAACTTTGTTTAGTTCTGTTCAAGCGTCAATGTTTAAGTTAAAGGGTCTATTAAAACTTTTATTTCAATACCAACAGGAAATTCTTTATAATTTTTAAGAGTTTTTTGTCATTGAAATTTGGTTACCAAATCTGTCATAGTTTTACTACTCCCTCCGTCCCACATTAATTGTCCTATTTTGACTTTTGCAGTCTTTCTTTGTCAACTTTGACCTGAAATATTTTTGTTTGTATTATATAAAACTTGATGAAAATTATACCAAAGAAAAATATATTTAAAACTTAATCCATTCATATATTTTGCATCAAGTATTGTATAACACAAAAAGATATAGTTAAGGTCAAAATTAGAAAAGAAAGACTTTGAAAAGTCAAATAGGACAATTAATACGGGACGGAGGGAGTATTTATTTTCTAATGAAATCATCGGGTGGAGTTACGAAATAAGCCACCCGGAAAAATGACCACAAGACCATGTACTATAACCCTATATGTTTACCTAAGACTCTAAAACCACTAATTTTTTCCCAGTAGTTAAGTTTTTGCTACTGATTGAAATGTCCCAAAGAATCAAGATCAAAACATGTTTTTCTAATCTTTCTCACTAAGTACAAGATACAATATCTCAAAATAATGCAAGTACATTTCAAAATAAATATGAAAACACCGAACATATAGGAACTTACAAGGTTTATATGGTGATAAAATGAACAATATCACCAAAACAAAGAACACACAACAAGTCTTCTAATCACCAACTAGCTTTTACTCAAACTCCAAATAAAAAACACCAACTCTTTCAAACCTTAGTTCAAACAACCCAATAACTTGTAAACCCTTTCAAAATATTCCATGAACACTCTCGTAAAAACCTTCCACTTAACCCTAGGATTGATGAGATTATGATTATGTTTTAGTGAAAATGATCTAGGATTAACAACGGTGTACCAAGATCTTCACCTAATGAATACAAGAGCAAGTGAAAAATAATCATGATGGCGTTTTGGGGCTATATATGCCACGGCCACAAGAGGAGAACCAAGAGGGAGTTGTAAAAAAAAATTGTTATCAAGTGAAAGTATTAATTTGGTTAGATCTTATCTTAGTGTATTAGTCATGCATGTAGATTTTACACTTGTCTCAAATATAAGACAAGTGTGTTTCATGGTTTCTAGGTGTGGCACTAGAGGTGGTTTCGCTTAATATTTGGTCTATTTTGATAGTGTTTAGTTAAAAGTGTGTACTTTTGATCCCAGTAATTGAAAACATAAAGTTTTTAAAACATCAAATGTAAAACCGGGTAATATAAAAATCTAAAACTTATAAAAATGTTACGACTTGTCAAAATAACTAATTTTAGTATTTTAGATGAGACAAAATTTTAACAGAGTATTTAAACGTTTGTTAAATTTAAAAACGTAAGTTGTAAATGCGTAAAACGTAAAAGGTGCAAGGTTTACGTAAAAATAGAAAAGTAAAAATAGAAAATATAAATTATGATTGAAAGGAAACCACAAATCATAAAACATGTAGACTAAGCATAATCTAGATTCTGTTTAAATTAAATGTACGTGTACCGACGTACGCGAGCGAACCTTACCGACTACTCGTAAAAGTTAATTTCCACGAAATTAAAAGTAGTTGATTAAATAATGACCTAAAAATGTGAATTGTTATATTTTCTCATCCATAAACCTAAGGTCTAAACAAGTATAATCAAAAAAGGTTTGTCTATCTTTATTACCATCCATTGATAAGAAAGTGTGCACCTTTTTGATTGTGATGTCAATTATTCACCATTTCTTTAATTCTCCTTCCTAACAACTACTTTTTCATCATCTGCCAATGCCATCTGTACCTTGACAGTTACCATGATCTCATCATCAGAGGATGATTTTCTCTTTGTTTTATTCATAAGTTTTAGCAACAAGTCCTTTGTTTTTGGAGTGGGATGAGGGTGATGGTTGAGAGTTAAAGCTACCAGTAGTTAAAAGGTAAAGTTTTGCTTTGGCCTTTTTGTATTCAACTTTATATTCTTTCTCAGCCTTGGGTTCAGATGATTGTTTGAAAAGGTTGGAGCTGAGGTGATTTGTTTGGGCTGGAAACTAGTGTTGTTTGAGGATGGATATGAGGGTAAAGATGTTTTTGACATGGAATGATTTATGTAATGACCAGGTCTACCACATTTGTTGCATTTCTTTTCAATTACCCTTAGTCTACTGAACCTGGATAAGTTATTTTCAAAGAATCTCTTTGAATTATCTAGTAAAGTTATTCATGAAATTCTTCATTAAGATCATTCAAGTATTCTTGGTTGCTTCTTACATCCATTTCATCATTTGGATCATCTTGAAAGTCCTGAACAACAAATTTTGAAATAAATTTAATTGATATGGGTGAGATGGACAGGGCTTTCTTGTTTTCAGATGCATACATTTTGGATATAATTCTTTCTTCATAATTGTATTTTCCACAGAGAGTGGCTAGGTCAAGATCTCTGTCATGATTAGAGTTTCTAAGACAGTGCTTAAAGTATAGCCACATGTTTGGAAGACTGTTCACAAAACTAACTTTTTATTTCATGATTGAGAGATTGACACCATCATTTTTAAGTTCATTCATGAGAACTTTGTATATAGTTATGGTCTAGGATACTTTTTCATCATCAGTTGATTTGAATGTATTATAGGCAAGTTTAAGTTCATGACTCTGTTTTCCTTGACCTTAGAGGGGCCTTTAAAGTTAATAAACAAGTCAATCCACACTTGTTTGGCAGTGAGACATCCAATGACTGGTTCCATTCCATCATTTGGTAGACATGATATGATCATATTGTAAGGCGTTGGTCTTGATTGACCACCCTCCTTACATTATTTAACCATTGGTTTTCAGGTTTTAAGAGACCTGCTATTGTTAATGGAACTTATGGACATTCTTTAAGACATTTAATTAGATAAGGTTTCATTCCAACAAGATAACAAAGCATTCTCTTTTTCCATTTTGTAAATCTGGCAACTTGTATTTTAGGGGCAGTAGAAACATAACTATCTCCTTTAGGATCAACTAGTTGCGGTACTTCACAAGACATGGTAAGATCTTGATTTAAATTTTTTTTGAATGGTTTTATAATAACGCTTTAGAAATCAAATCCCTCTGATACAACTTGTTGTACCCTTTTAGTTGGTTATTAAGATATAACTAAGTTAACTAACCAACTTCCATAAAAGTGAAGTATAAAAACATTTAAACAAGATAACAAGTAAGAAAGAAATTACACAAAATTTTTCTAACGTCTATATTCTTATTAGAAATGAAACAAAGAGTTTAATCTGATTGTTTGTGAAATAACAATCAAAGTTGAATGGCAATGTATCATCACTAACTTAAAAATACTTAAATTATGTGTTTAAGTAAGAATTATGCTAACAATCTGATAGTACTCAAGGACTTAGTTCTTAGGATGAGTAAATGCTCTCGTAAATGTGTATCGCATTAGTTGTACAAGATAACCTTTACTCCTTTACAACATTCTCTTATATATAAAAAGTTCGAGGTGGATATTCGTGGGTTAATAGCGACGTGCCAAACATCTAACTAGTAAAGTACACTATTGTCTTCCTACATTAATGTTTCTATTCTTAGAATGTGTCCAATCCAACTTTAGGGAACAGTGCTGAGATTTTTTATTTTATTTTTATTTTTTTTACCAACTCTTGTACTTAATTGACTTTCTTTGATAAGTACCTTTCGCTTATTTTTAAAGAAAGTTCTCGCCTAATCATTCGAGGCATTTATATATTTCTTTAAGTTCAAAATGCCTTTGATTGCCTTTGATTGTTGAGGAGATCAAGATAACTCAGTGAGTTATTGTCATCATTCACCGACTCCATCATCTTCTTTCTAGTTGAGACTTCACTTATCGAGTTCTGCCTCGGAAATGATGAGACTATCTTTAGCCTCTGAAGAACTCTGAAGATAACTCCTTGAATGTTCTTTAATTAAGAGACTCATTTATATTTAGGATATTTTGTATTCAAATTATAGCCGAAAATTGTTGGGCACTAAATTTGGCCCAAAATTTTACACCCTTAGTTATAATTCAATGTTAATTGACTTGGTTATGTAAGGTCTTTATTACTTTAAAAAACCAAGGTGAGCTTAAACTTAACATGTACTTGTTTCTCTATGAATAACTAAAGAAACTTCACCTGCTTTGACGATGTAGTTTTCATATTGTTTTTATAAATCACAAATAGATGTAGGAAGTCCTCTCTAGATTTGTTTCATTGGATCTCATATCCAAAGAGTACATATAACTTTTTGATGCAATATCTTTGCTCGCTTCTTGATAGCCGTTCAGTCGTATTCTTTTTGTTTGATGATACAAAAAGATAATGAATACATATGTACTAGTAGGCATAACACCCGCACAAACATTTGTAAAACGATCCACACGTTTTAGCCCAAAGAAAATGTGTCTGTGTGCGCACACTTATCACCGTGTACTTACATATGTAGTACATAAATAATGTTTACATGCTTATAGACATATAGTTGTGATCATTGAAGCAACATTGAAAATTAAGTAACTATGGATGCATGTTTTGGAAGATAAAACAATTAAAAAAAAGGCAACCAAAAGAAAAGGAAGCCATTTACTTGTAGATTGTTTGATCATGGTAATTATGGTTTTTATGGGCACTCCCAAGTTGTGGGTCACATAAGTTGGCAAGATTACAAGATGCACAAGACTATGGATATCCCCCCACCTACCCATATCATATGGTCATCTGAATCACCATCCACAACTTATGGATGATATAAGCATGATGTATATGATGATGATGCATTCAAAAATTGTTATATGGGTGGTATATTAGATGTACAACTCTTGATGAATGCAGTACATGTAATATTAAGCGAATGATGCAGTGCAAATGGTTCTGAACATTATATTACTGATTACACAAATTATAACCTTAGCACCTTCTTTTAGCTCATCCGAGCTGGAACAACTCAATCTTGATATAACGATGACCCACATTACCGTAAACACTATATTAAAACCTTGGATGGTATTTCTTAGTCATATAATAGAAACAACATTTTAACTACAACTTTTAGAGCATGTTTTGTGCGAAACCTTGGATATTAAAGACAATTGGCCTTGTTTGTTTTTTCAAAGAAGCTCTTTTTTCCTCTTATGTCTGCAGGCGCGCAGACAATTTCTTTCAAGACCGTTTGTTTTTTTTCGAGACATAAGAGGTAAAATCACTTCTTTCCTCTTCTACTACAGACATAAATTCCTCTTTTTTCCACTTCTTTCAATCACTTCTTTTTCCACTTCTTTAAAAAAAAAAAAGAAGACTTCAATAAAGACAAAAAAGCAACGATTTCTTCTCAGTAAATGAAGTCTTAAATGTACCTCTTCTTCTGCAGACATGGTTTGCAGATGAAGAGCTAAAAGCTCTGAAAAAACAAATGACGACTTTATAAGCTTCATTGGCTCAAAAACCTTATGAGACCGTTTTGGAAAATAAGCTCCTATATCACAAGCCACTAAACGTTACAGCCAAATTAAATGTAGCTGCCAACTGGTTTTACGAGACACACGCTTAGACGTCGACTCATAAAGACAACAAGTATATTTTCCTAAAGAATGATGAATCTATATAGGCAAGATTTGATGAATGAGGTGCGTACATGTAATAGTCGCAAGCTTTAATCAAATTGATACTAATGATAAAGCTTATGCTTCAACACATAGATATTTTGATAGGAGCTTTTACCATTAACTATCCCCCTAATTTCTGGAACCGCGAATTTTATTGAACCACTCCTAGCAAGGAGCTAGCAAACCAAGGTACAAATGCAATTACAAAGTAATAAGATGTTATAGGCAAAGTAGACAACTTCAATCCAAAAATTAATTATCACTAACTTACAGCATTTGAAGAAATACACAGGGTAATTAGAAACCCAATTTGCCTACAGGTAAAACCATGTATGACTTTAATTTCATAAATCTCCTTGTAGAGTAAAATGAGTTATTCAGGCTAGAAGAGATGTAAATCTCAGCATTATTTATCTTTCTCTGAGCCGAATCAATAGCAGTAATTCCTAATTCCGTAGATTCTAAAAACAAGACAGATTATATTGAATTGATCTGACTCCACAAACTATAAATCGTCCCACAAACTGGTTCAACCAAACTGTGATACACCGATGGCCGATCTAAGATAATCATCAGACAATGGACATAAATCCTAGTTATTAAGCTTGTGAATTGAAAATGTTACACCTTACTAATCTCATTTTAATGTTTTGTATACTAGTTTAAGATATCGATAATTGCTAACATTTAAAAAGTAGATCATATTATAAATCACTTTTAGAAACTAGCCATAAAATATTAGTGCATGTTCTTTTCTAGTTTCTTTTTAAGTAAACTTTAAATATATGCATCATGTATGTGAGTCTAACGGATGCTGTTGCGTGTTTAGTATCCAAACATTCCGTTCTAACACTGCAAGTACAAAGCCGCATAAAACAAATAACAAACCATTAAAATAATAACTAGCAAAACTTCTATCTCACGTTAGTCTCTCTGTAACACTGTATATATATAATGCCCACATCCAAAATCTTCCATTACAACATTTTCAAACCCCACATCACCACATGATACACAACTTCAACTCCTTAGTCCTAATCTTGTTGATTCTTTAAACAATATCTCCATCAACTTATCCACTAGCTTATCTTAAAATGGCTGATAACAACAATGTCAATCTTCCACCTGGTTTTCGTTTCTGTCCTACGGATGAAGAACTCGTAGTTCATTTTCTACAACGCAAGGCCTCTCTCTTGCCATACCACCCTGATATCATCCCTGATCTTGATCTATATCCTTTTGATCCATGGGACTTGGATGGTACTTTCAATTTTACGTTACTTTTGATTATGAACCTCATGTATAGTAATTATAATGCATATTAGCTCGTGCCCATGACCTCTTGGTTGGTGGGGTACTATTGATACGAGTAGGCCAAATATAGCCTACTTGTACTCAAGAGTTTATTATTTATTAACATGGAGTTTATATATTGATATAACCAAAGAGAATAAACATATTTATATGTGCATGGTTTTGCTTGGCTTGTAGGTAAAGCAATGGTGGAAGGCAAAAAGTGGTATTATTACAGCAGGAGGACGCAAAATAGAATAACGACCAACGGGTATTGGAAATCATTGGGATGTGATGAACAAATTATGAGTTCAAGTAGTAGCAAACGAGTTGGTGTGAAGAAATATTATGTGTTTCATATTGGTGAAGCTCCTGAAGGTGCTAAAACTAATTGGATAATGCAGGAATTTAGGCTTTCTGATGGCAGTAGTTCATCTAGTAGTAGCGGTAGATCCAAAAGAAAAGGCCACTCTAAAACTGTAAGTCATAGTATTAGTTCTCTAACTAGTTATCATCACATTTTGAACGGTTGTGTATTGCCAGTCTAAAATGATTGTATAATTATTGTGTTTTACAGTAACAGATAACTAGTTATAGTGTTTTGTAGATAATTTTAAAGAAGATATTATTACGGCGAGAAGCTAGAAGTGCATACAGAAACCAATTCCCAAACACTATAACACTAATTACTAATGAGATAGAGTACGTTACATGGGTCGATGATCAAGTCACTCAACCTAAAGCTTGCTCTTTTACGTCGACTAGCAATCAAATGACAATACATCGATCACTTAAGTTTTTTCAAACAAACCAAACAATGATCGATGGTCGAGTCGTACTGTTATATTGAATTCGTTCTTTGCTTACAAATTTTCCTTATTAAGATTCAAAGGGTGCCTTTGTAGATATCTAGTTCCAGTTTTTGGGTAAAAGAAACTGATCGCGGATGATATCTATTTCCGACCAGTTGATGATATGCATGTTTACTTTTTTAACTTTATATCTACACGTTTTTACCATATATGCATGTACAACATTTCAAGTGACATTTCTTAGGAGCTGCAAGTGTGTATAATTATATGTATTTGATAAAAACAATATTATATGTCTCTTACTATATTCTTAATGTTCCAATTGACCATATCTAGGATTTCAGCAAGTGGGTAATATGTCGAGTGTTCGAGCATAGTTGTGACAACGACGATGATGACGATGATGATGATGACGGAATAGAGCTTTCGTGTTTGGATGAAGTTTTTCTATCCTTGGACGATTTCGACGATGTTAGTTTTCCAAATTAAGGAAGAAAAATGAAGGAACATGAAGGATATTAATCGACGGGCCCACAAGGAGCTAATATAGTTTGCTTATGTAAATTTTCCTTAATTGTATTTATCCAAAATGATACTTATTAGTATTATCAAGAAATGACATGTTGTAGTGACAACTTGAGGATAAAATACAAATCAATTTCCAATTGGATTATGCATAATATATATACGTGTAATCGAATACATGAAAATGTGAAGAATGAGATCCCCCCATGCAAGGAAGCCCACCAAAGTCCTCAAATTGATGGCTTTTGTGGCCAACTTTGCTTGTACATTCCTTTCACTTGATAACTTTATGATACTTAAAAGATACAAATGAGAAAATAATGATTCAAGATGATGCATGTTATTTTAACAGGTGTTTGATAGATAAACGAACGAATAAAGTATATCTCAAATGATTAAATATTTTAGATGGTTATAACGTTTTGGTGCTTATAAATCATTTTAAAACAACAAGTGAGTAGCAAATATCATTCATGGTTTTATTAATACATGAACAATTTCAATAATTCAATACAAACAAGTTTTTTTTTTTTCAAGCTGCAGCTTTTACATTGTAAAGTAAGAAAACCAAGAAGACCATGATAATAATGTGTCTTACCCTCCTTGAATGGGTGAATTTAAATTGCTTAAATCGATCTAATTAGCATTAGCAGCGAGTTAAAGTCCTGTGAATTATTTTGGCAAAGTTTTGGACACTATGTTTACCCCCAAGAAAGAATATGACAACTCGTGTGTAATGATTTTGTTAATGGGTAATAGAAATGTTTATGTCGAACTAATTCAGTGTCAACTGATTTTTTGTATAGGATTTGAATGATAAATAACTTAAATATAGAACAAGTCCCTCAGTGTAATAAAACATTCAAGTAGTCATTTTCAAAAAGTTTTTTTAGAGTTTATGAAAAGACTCAACACAACCTGAGGTGGGGCTTAGAGAGTGAAATTTGAAACCAAGAATAAAATTACGGAGTTAGTGAGTGATGACAATAACTCACTAACTCCTTGAAAATCTCCTCAAGAAAAAATATATTCTGAGACTTTGATATTTTGGTGAGATATCTAAGTCACTGAATATATGGGCAGGAAACATTTTGGGAAGATAACGGTAAAACACTTATCAAAAAATCAAGATATACTATAGTTGATAAAAAAAAAGGTACAAACAGTTATCATAATTGTTCCGTAAAGCATGTTTGTACATGTCATAGGAATAGAAGCATTTAATGTCGCACAAGTACAATCCTTACGGTGGATTAAACTGTTAAAATCTTCACTCTGTCGATATGCACCAAGATCGTTGCTCACTAAGAAAGAGATACTACCTAATAGAGTTCCGCCCTCGGAGCCACCCACAAGAACCTCGCGATTTGACCTACCACTAAGACCACAAAGAACACAAGGTGAGGGTTTTAAGGAAATGTGTTTTCACTAAGGGAGCATATGTTGTTGAATGGGGAACAAGATAAACAAGGCATGGTGATTAAAGAATGATAAAGGTGAGGAATGAAGAGTTGTGTAAGATTTTGAGTGTTAACAAGGCAAAGGAGATTCTTATTTCAAATATCAAATTCAAAAGCTAAGGGTTATAATCCTTGTTAATCCACCAATTAGGTATGTCAACTAATCACCTTGGTGTTACAAAGTTAAGTGTCTTGCATACTTAGTAAAGAATTAACCTATAAGAGAGAATTGTATTTATGCAAAGTGACCTTAACTTGTAAGACCAGTAAGGGAGTAAACCCGTTACGTGATTAGGCTAAGTCAAGCGTACAGATTATAACCATTTATATGTTTTCATTTGATGGTTTTGTAAAAAAAATGAATCTCCTTGTTGATAAAATATTTTGAGCTGGCTAATGGCTTTAAGTTGGGTTTTATAAAAAGGTCTTGAGATGGTGTTTTATAAAATGGGTCATGGTATTTTGGTAATCTCTCTAAGTCCGAAACTTGTTGCGATATTATAAAACATCCTAAATATCATGTATGAACCTGTATTGAATGATCAACCTCAGTCGAGTAAAAAGGAAAGCCAGTTTTGAAAACTGAGTGCATGCGTAACAGTACATGACATGCTGGTCTTGGCGCGCCACCGCATGGGGCCAGGATGCTAGGTTTGGACACGTTCGCTTTTAGTTTTGAGCCATCGCTAATGATTTTAAATGTCTTCTAATATATATTTGTCTTCACTAAAACATAAAGAAGATAGTAGCCATCATTTGCAACAACATTTATGATTTTCCCAAGAAGCATTCACATTACAAAAGGATTGTCAAATATTTAAAAAAAAATTGCTTCTTGTCACAAGCCTTTACAAAATCTACAATAGTTTTGTGCCCAAACTGTCTTAGAGGGTTTTGGTACACTGCTAATGTGGAAGTTGACAATGAGAACAAGTCCAAAATAAACTTCACAATCAATGAAGGGTCTAAACCCCTTTCCTTTGGCTATGATGAATTTGTCACATTGACAGGACATGATTAATCTTCTAACTATGCTCCAAACATAGATACTGGAACTAAAAAAACGAACTTGAAAGATTGGGTCTTTCTACCTCAAAATTTTCTAACTTGGGGTCTCATGAACTAGTTAGCTAAAAACCTCTTTACAAACACTGGTTCTCGCCAACTTGGAGAATCCTCATGCCTTTTGTCACTCAAATTTTGGGTGGAAATAAATCTAGTATTGATAAATTAAATTCAAGTCAACAGATGATCACTTTCAGTCTACTCACAGGGACGAAAGTTAATATTGGAAGATCATCTATAATGATCTTTTAAGTAAGCTTTAGAGGACAATCGATGACCAACCATAGCCTATCCTCGATTTGTCTCTCTGGTTCTAGAGCACTTACTAGTATTCTGAGGATGCTAAGAAGGGCACTACTCCCTTTATCCTGAGTGATAAAAAGTACGCAACTCCCAACCCTGAAACTGAGGTTGAATTAACAACCTACATGCTCAGTGTGATAGAGTAGGCCACACACTTATCTCCCCAGTCTCAGGAAACAATGAATAAACCTAAAAAAAAGTGAGAAAGTGCCTAAACCCAAGGCATAAACTTCTGATCCTTTAAGGGGACAACCTGATTCTAAAAAGGTTAAGGTTAAAAAAAAGACCATTAAACAAAAGACCCTCCTCTTTTCCCCATTAAAAGATTCCTCGGATGTCACTGATAAATCACAGTCAATGCCCTCGGAACAACGAGAAGATCCTACTGACCAGGAGGCAATTCTCAACCCTAGTGAGGAATGGGACAATCAAAACACCTTACAAAAATCCAAAGATAACATTAAGGACACTAATACATCACAATCAGTGCCCTTAAAACATCGAGAAGATCCTTACGACTCATTGATCAATAAACAATTCACTGATGAGAGAGACACAAACCAATCACAGAAAATAAAATATCTCAAGGATTGCACTAGTGACTCCCAATCTTTGACTGAGGGACAAACAAAAGATCCAAAGGATTTAGTGGGCCAAGTTCACTCCTCTGATGAGGAACAAGAATACACATCATAGTTAACCCTTGGTACATTTCAGAAAATACTTGATGAAGAATCAGATTCAGATATACCAGACTTTGTTGATGAAGATGATGAAGTTCACCTTGTTGATAAGGTATTGATCAATGCTGAGGAACAATCATCACCTCCTAAAGACACTATAGAAGAAGCTCCTCATAATTTCCCTCATCTTTTCTTCCTAGCATAAATCTCCACATCCTGAATTTACTACCAACACGCAGTCCACTTATGCATGGTTCACTGAAAATCTTCAGTCTCTATGAGACTATGTTCTTCATGAATATTTTATAGAAGCTGATGACAAACACTATGGACTGGGAGCTTCTTATGCTCACCTGAAGCACCAAGTCAAGAAAAGTTATCATCATACTAAGAAGATCATTTATAAAACAGAGAATACCATTAAACATCTGGCATAAGAAACTGAGAAGCTTCCGCAGCTTCAGCCTGCGGACATTACAACCATAATTGTTAGGATCCCGATCCTAATATTAGGATCTTACGATTTTACAATTCAACAAAACAAAACCGATCCGGATCCTACATAGGATCTTAATAAGCTTAAGATCTTACAGGATCCCGATCTTGACTATAAGATCTTAAGATCTACTCCGATCTGATCTTACTTTTCTCGAACTGCAAACTAAAAAACTACAAATTTATAGTTTATGTTTATATATAATTTAAAAAAACAACATGTCATTCTTCTTAAACATTCTATATTCATAATTTATGAAAACTTTTCCATGAAACATTAATATAGTTTCATGTTTAAAAATTTATAATAATTTTAGATTTGAATAATATTACAAAGATCATTTAAAAATGAAATTATAGTAGGATCTTAGGATCCTGATCCGATCTTACGATCACGATCTTGCAAAGACGAAAACGATCCTAGGTAGGATCCTGAACTTAAAAACTTTTATTACAACCACTAAATCAGACTTGCACTCCATAGCTGATAGCCTCGAGACAGAACCTTATGTCTTGAAGAAAGATCTAAAAGATATGGGCACATCTACTCAATCCCTTATCCAAGCCAATGAACAGCTGACAAAGGGCCTATCATACTTAAATGTGCCTAAATTCCAAGTATCCATCAGAGAGACCGTACCAAAATCAACTCTTAGGCCTCCTCATACAAACCACTGACATGGTCCTTTGGCACAAGGCTCTCTAATATTGAAGAAAACCAAGCATCCATGGCCTCTGACATCATCCTTGAAAACTGATGTTTTAGAGATAAAGACTACACTCATTGACATGTGCAACTATCTTAAGTCTTCAGTCTCCGCTCCTGCTACATCAATTCCACATTCTGAAGATACAAAAACTACTAGGGGATAAATCATCAAAGTCTGCTAAAGTTAAAGAGTACGTGATATCACCATTTATAGATAGCCATGAACCCATCCCAAATACAACTATATTGGTTTTTAAATCAAAGATCCTCCTCAGAACTTTAGAGGGAGAAACTATGGGATTATAATGTTATTTTCATCCCTCTTCAGTCCATCTGTGTCATTGAGCTATCATGTGAACAAGACAAAGGCAAAAACATGATGTATGGTATGGATGAAGCAGAAGATGTTGAAATGGTTGAAACACCACTTTCTGACTCTGAAGCAAAGCCTAAAGAACCATCCTTCTCAATCCATGAAGGTCCTTCATTCTAGACAACATTTGTTGAATCGTCTTCAGAACCTGAACTAGTTCCCTTTTAACTTGATTTTGGGGAATGGATCAATGCCACTGCTAAAGAGATCAGTCACATTTGTGATGTTCAAGAAAATAAAAGGCTTGAACTGGCCTTAAGACTTGAAATTATAAAGGTTTGCACTGAAGAATCTCAAACCTCTGAGCAGCCCATTAAGACTGGCAAAGTGTTCAAAGTAATTCAGCATAAGCAAATGACTGCTACACAAGAAAGGTTAAAATCCAAAGCTGGAAAGAAGAAGAAGATTCAAGAAGAGTACCACAGGAATATTTCTTTCAAAACAAAAGAAGGCATCATAACTGACATTAGGATCCATCTCAGTCAAAAGCCTCTCAGTGTAACTTTCATCAGGGAAAATGATGAGGCAAATTATGAAACCATCAAGGATTTCAAGTGGAACATGTTTGGGGTTAAGGAATAGGATATCATGCTTCCAATCCTGAAGAAGAAAAGTGGTGCAAATGCTGCTGAGTTGATGAAAACTCTTGGGCTAAGATATGAAGAAGTAAGAAAGGTTGAATAGTTTCTAAGGATTGATCCAAGGAAACTACTGACCCTTTGGGATCCCTCAAAACCATCTTTTGTGTAAAATAAAAGAGAAATACCTATTAGATCTGAGCCCGAACAATTCATTTATGGCCTTCATTGCAACATACGTCTTCCTCAGGGAGTCAGGTTCAGAGATGTTGTAGTGATTGAAAAACCTAATCACGAAATCTTCTTCATAGATGCCTTCAACGAGCATGTTTTTCAAATGGTCTTAGACACTGAGATTGTGAACACTCAGACTTTATTCTTCTACATGATTAAAGCGGTAGCTAACAGAACCCCTGAAGGAGATAGGTTTGTTGAACTACATGATAAACTGATTCAACAAAGAAAGGACATGCATATACTCTTATCAAAGAGAGTAAAACTGGAAACGATAGGAATGGAGGATGTGGATGTATGTATAGATAGGTATTGCAATTTCCTTTTTGTTGTATTTAACTCTGAATTATATCTATCTTTTAAGTCTCAATATCAGTCAAGTATTAACTTTACATTCATTCAGTCGTAAGAAGAAGTTGTTTTGCTCAATTACACTGAAAATCACTTAGTCTTTTTATATCTGAATAGCGGGAGATTGTTGGGTCAATCCAGGTGCTACTGATCTCTTGTTTAGGATTGGAATGAAAAATAACCTAAGACTAGAACAAGTCCCTAAACGTAAGAAAACATTTGGGGAGTCATCTTCAAGAAGTTATTCAGAGTCTAAGAAAAGACTCAACACAACCTAAGGCGAGACTTGGAGAGTGAAGTTTAGAACCAAGAAGAAGGTGATGGAGTCAGCGAGTGATGATAATAACTCCCTGAAGATCTCCTAAAAAAAGAATACATTCTGAGAGTTAGATATTTTGGTAGGATATCTAAGTCACTGGATATATGGGCAGGAAACATCTTGGGAAGATAAGTGTAAAGCACTTATCAAAAAGTCAAGATGTGCTATAGTTGATTAAAAAAAGGTACTAACAGTTGTCATAACTGTTCCATAAAGCATGTTTGTACATGTCCTAGGAATACAAGCATTCAATGCCACAAAAGTATAAATGTACTCTTGCCTATCAAATATTGACACGTTACTTTTATCCTACGGAATTCATATTTTATTTGCCTATAAATAAGAATGTTGTAATAGGAGTAAATGTTATCTCTTGTAATTAATATGAAAACCATTCAAGAGCATTTACTCTTCCAAAATAGAACCAAGTCCCTGATAATAAAATCAGTTAGTCATAGCATAGTTCTTAATCAAACATTAACTTTGGTTTTTGTTTAAGTTTAGTAAGGAGATTGTCACACATTATCATTCAATCTATATTATTATTCCGCAAACAAACTAGTTTAAATTCTTTTATATACTTCTAATAAGAATTTAAACGTTAAAAATTATCTTATGTTTATCTTACCCCGTATATAACTTGTCATAAAGAGTAAAAGCCCATTTGGTTGCAGTATTTAAGCTGGGTTTTCTTATTAAAAGACATTTAATAGCTGTTTTGTTGACAATTGAACTTTAGGATTTTGATTTCATACATAAAAAGTTACACTTATTGAAATGTCGGGCACAAGGGTCGGTTTACTGACATTGTAGGGACAACTTTTGACTGCTCTCTCTACATTATTTTTGTTTTTATATTATAAATTAATAAAATCTATTTTAAAGACTTTTATTAATTATTAAAAAATTCTTTTCTAATTTAATTTTTTTTTCTTACCTCATTTTTTCTCTCTCTTAAATCATATCCAAATCAAAAATCCGAATTCAAATCCTAAACCCACCTATATACTAAACGGGCCCTAAACTCATATTATTAGACATGTTACTTGGTTAGTTTACTTATCAAAGTTTGTAACCAATTACTATCTCCGTCTCATACTGTCCACTTTGACTTTTTAAATTTTTTCCTTTTCAACTTTTACCTTAAATATTTAGGTTTGCGATATATAATACTTAATGAAAAATATATGAATGGATTGGGATTTAAATTCATTTTCATTGGTATAATTTTCATCAATTATTATATAACGCAAACAAAAATTTTAAAGTTAATGTTGAAAGGAAAAACTTAGAAAAATCAAAATGATCAGTTTTTATAGGACAGAGGGAGTATTACGAAACAATAGTTTAACTACAAATGAATGTCCTTATATATGTGTCTAGTGGTCACATAACTCGCTCAATTCATTATACACGTATTTTACTTTTATATGATAAAGTATATTTAATAAACATTAATCAAACTTAAAAGCAATGTTATAAATAGTGCGAGACGTGACGTGACGGCATAATCAAGCCTCACGTTTTAGTGGTTAAATCGAAGCTTTTGCGTTTATAATGCGCGGTATAAGGCGGCACAAAATATGAAAATATTTATATATTTATATCATACTTCATATATATCGAGTTTACAAAAAAACGTGAAATAAAACGTGATGTGACGACAAGTCTAAAGCCTTCACGCCATTCTGGCGTTCTTCATTTCATTTTAAAACCAAGCTTAAAAGTCACAATATATAAATATATGTTCTCATTTAATTAAGTTCGACTTTCCTTTTCATTTACTTTGACAAGTGTGCACATATTAATAAAACTCAATTATGAACTGCTTGGTTATTGTTTATATGAATTGAACACATCTCAAGTGTCACAATATATAAATATATGTTCGATAGCTTAATGATAGTTCCCTATGTTTTAGTTCGTAAAAATACACAATAAATTATCATACAAAAATATTTAGAAAGTAGTACTACTCATTTTATATGATGATATAAAGCGATTGCCTAACTAAACCTATAATTAATCAAAATCTATTTATCTTTACTTAAATAAATAGCTTATGACTTTCATAAAATAAAAAGAGACCCAACTACCCTATAATGGCTTTTCAATGGTTGCCAAAAACTTTGTGTTATCACTAATGTTGATCATTTTAGTCAACTCACCAACCAACATAAAATTGGTTGCGCAAAAAAAAAATCTTGAAAAAACAGACAAGATGTCACTATTATTTTTGGATTTATGGCACGTACATGTAAAAGTGATTGAAGTATATAACTTTATGTAATGAGTTCATCAATCAAAATATCAATCATAAATATTTGATTTTCATTATCTACATCCACTCGAATTCATCATAAAAAAATCACAAAATTTGAGGTGGCGCGGGATAATTGGTTTTTGTGCGAGTGGCTCAACAAACCAATCATCCGGCGTCACCAGCGTGTGGGATTCTTTTGTGGATAACTTGAGTGGGTGTATCACTCTACCATAGCTTTTATTATATACCATGCTTAAAGATGTGAAAGTATTGCAAACATGATAAAATCATTGACATCGAAGCTTTTAAGCAGTAAAAAGCGATGTAGCTCATTGCCATACAAATGACACAAACATATACCAAGGAACATACATGATAATTAATGTATTCAACTACGAAGGAACATACATGATAATTAACACACGCTTCTGAAAGAACTGCACTTTACAAATGAAGCAAACAAATACTAATTCAAAACATATCGAGAAATAAATATGTAAATAGATAGCTTTACATAACATAATGCGTTTAATGGAAGGACATCAACATATTTGGTTCGGTGTCTCAATTGTGCATCCATTCCTGTAAAATAATTGGACAAAAGTATTAAGAGAACTTTTAAAATGGAAAGCAACTTGAGCAAACATGTGTGGTTAGTTTGTAAGAATGGAATGGGTTTTCATATGAATTGTTCAACTTAGGTGCTACAATATTATTCAATGAAGGAAATCTTAAATTCCATTCACTGGGCATTTCCATTCTCCATTCTCCATTCTCTATATCAGCAAAAACTATATTATCTTTTAATATTGCTTAATATCTTGCTCTTTTTGGTATTAAATCATTAAGAGGCCTCCATCATCCCGTTTATCATACCATCAAGATGTTTCCCTTCCATATTTGAATAACATTAAGATGCCAGTTCTCAATCACACAGCTTTTTTCGTGAGGATATTTTTTCCATGGACATAACTTAACAATTTATGTAGCTTTCCTCCCATATTTGCTTTCTGTGATAGGTATTTCAGGTGCACCCTTACCATTTACTGTCACAGCATTCATTCCCACATCAATAGGCTTATTTACTACATTTTTCTCGAGCAGTTGTTGGTTTGCTTCACTCAACCGTTTATTTTTCATCTACTATCCATTGATGAATGTGAAGTTTCTACGGATGGAGTTGCTACCTTGAGTGCACTTATTCTTCTTCCATCCGTTAGTAGAACTTACGTTAAAATTAAACAAATAAATACTATATTAAGAAACTTACAATGCGAATCATAAGATGGGGTGCTCCTTTTGGTTGCAAAGTCTTACGGTTTACGTAAACACAAATCTCGAGGAGGGCCGATGAATTGTCAACAAATAAAATATAAGAAAGAAAGTTGCGATCAATGACCTTTGAATAATAATTTAAACAGAAATATCAGAAACCATAAGAGGTAGAATTTTAGTTTAAGTATCAAAACTATCATATCTGAACGAATTAAGGCTTATTAATCTTTCATATCTGTATTTAGTATAATTCTTAAATCTGCCTAAATTTCAGATAACCAATATGTATCTAAACTCACAAAGAAATTAAAAACACACAACATGCCTATAATCCGTCTCCTTGATCTATTAATGATGCCATAATGATTAAAAGAGTGACAACTAAACTACATACAATTATTTACCCCACTCAACCCAACCCCTTTGAATGATTTTGAAGCGACCCATTTTGACCGAGTCCACCAACACACACTTTTACCCTCTTAAATATACTTACCTTGTATTTCTCTAAATTAGACATACACATTCACTTGTAATATGCTTATTGTTCCTTTTCTTTTTAGGCTTTAACACCTTCATTACATTCGGATGTAGAATAAACCTCTATAAATTGGGACAAGTGAGCGAAGTCCATATGTTTTAATCTATATAAGTTACCAACAATACTTATTCATGAACATATGACAAAAATCTTAAGAAAAGAATATCTCAAAAACTCACAGAGGGGCTCACAAGGCCACTGACACTAACCTCGAGACCAACTCTCTTCACCTCTTCTAGCAATGAAGCAGTTGCTATTCCTTCTTAAGAGTTAGGCTACATGAAAACATCAAAATTAACTTCTAAAATAAAGATCAAATCATTGAAATTTATATAAATAGCAAAAAAAAATGTTTTCCCTAATCTGAACAATAAATTTGAGCTTTAGAAAGACTACTCAAAATAAAGTGGATTCGAATACATTCAATACTATAACTCTTACATCTATCAAGCTCTCTCAAAGAAGTCGGTGTACATTCAATATTTTCATTCTTCAAGTCTCCATAATTGATTCCAAATTATGGTATTTCCGCTATTATAATTGAGGTTACTGTTTCTAAGTTTTGCTTCAACAATCCAAATAGCACCTAATAGCCCTAATAACATGTTAAAGAAGCCAAAATGGTTGCTCGACTTTGGTATCCGAACAACCCTAATGACATGTTAATGATGTCAAAATGGTAGCCCCAATGACATGTTAATGGCCTAAAATGGTCGCGAAATATGCTATCCAAGCAGCCCTAATAAAATGAAAGGTCATTTAATCTTTTAAATACACACGTAGCTCAAATCTTGAAATTGATATAAATATCCAAGTTTAAAATCATTTAATTATTGTTTATATGGTGCGAACACTATCATTATTCAAGTCTCCATAATTGATTCCAAATTATGCTATTTCCGCTATTATAATCGAGGTTACATTTCGAGTTTTGTTTCAATAGCCCCTAATAACATGTTAAAGAAGCCAAAATGGTTGCTCAAATTTGGTATCCGAACCACCCCTAATGACAATTTAATGATGCCAAAATGGCACCCCTAATGACATGTTAATGACGCCAAAATGGTCAGCCGAAATTTCAAAATAGCCCTAATAGCCCTAACATGTTAAAGAAACAAAATAAACAATAAACAACTTCTTGATCCAAAATGGTTGCTCAAATTTGGTATCCGAACCACCCTAATGACAATTTAATGATGCCAAAATGGCGACCCCCTAATGACATGTTAATGGCGCAAAATGGCTGCTTTGAAATATGCTATCAAGCGACCCCTAATAACATGAAAGGTCATTTTAATCTTTTAAATACACTTAGCTCAAATTACTTGACCCTCTCATTGTGCTGCGGTTTCTGAAGTAAGAACATTGGGCGTAAGTAAGAAAACATTTTAGGCTTTACAATGGCAACTTACTCAAGTAAAAGAAATTGCTAGCGAGAACACCTTATAAGCATATGTCAATCCATAGACTTATAGAAAATTATATAGATTTTCAAAGTTAAGATAAAAGAAATTAACATGATCGAATCCGCTACATTTGGTGGCTTCTGTTGTATCCTAATAGCAAAGTTTTGTGTAGCTTAAATAGGACCTAATCTCCAAATAATGGTTTTCATTTTAATTCCTTTTGCAAAGAAAAATATATTTATTTCAAAGTTTTAGAAAACTTTGGTTTACGATCAAGCTGCACTAAAATTAGTTCACATGTTCCTATCAAAGTACCGTTATCTTATAGTCCTAAAATTCATATAATTAGAGTCAACTTCAAAATAAGGAAATACTATAGATTTCTAGCAACAAAATAAACAATAAACAACTAATTGATCAAAGAAAATAAAGTGAAAGTGAGTTATATGCTTCTACTAAAGCATCAATCTGAAAGCCTTCCTTCCTTATCCTTTTGAGATAAACTGGTGCATATGTTGCTTATCAGCTTATAAATAAGCAAATAAATAAGCAAATACGGAGAAATAACATGCAATACCAAACACCTTCTAAAAACATAATCATAGCAAATGTATTATGCGGAACTTACAATTTGAGGAATAGATGAAGAAGAATATATGGAAGAATTGGACTTCTTTTCTGGTTTTATATGTGTTTCTATACTGGGAACTGCATTCCTCGACTTGTACTCTGATTTGGTATTGAGCCTATTGGCCGATGAGTTACCGATGAAGAGAGATTTTCAGAACTGACCCATTTTGACCAGTCCACCAACACACACACTTTTACCCTCTTAAATATACTTACCTTGTATTTCTCTAAATTAGACATACACATTCACTTGTAATATGCTTATTGTTCCTTTTCTTTTTAGGCTTTAACACCTTCATTACATTCGGATGTAACAGAATAAACCTCTATAAATTGGGACAAGTGAACGAAGTCCATATGTTTTAATCTATATAAGTTACCAACAATACTTATTCATGAACATATGACAAAAATCTTAAGAAAAGAATATCTCAAAAACTCACCGAGGAGGACGCTCACAAGGCCACCAGCACTAACCTCGAGAGACCAACTCTCTTCACCTCTTCTAACAGCAGAAACAGGTTGCTATTCCTTCTTAAGAGTTAGGCTACATGAAAACATCAAAAATTAACTTCTAAAATAAAGATCAAATCGCTGAAATTTATATAAATAGCAAAAAAAAAAAATGTTTTTCCCTAATACGAACAATAAATTTGAGCTTTAGAAAGACTACTCAAAATAAAGTGGATTCGAATACATTCAATACTATAACTCTTACATCTATCAAGCTCTCTCGGTAGTCGGTATACATTCAATATTTTCATTCTTAGTCTCCATAATTGATTCCAAATTATGGTATTTCGTTATTATAATTGAGGTTCTGTTTCTAAGTTTTGCTTCAACAATCCAAATAGCACCTAATAGCCCCTAATAACATGTTAAAGAAGCCAAAATGGTTGCTCAACTTTGGTATCCGAACAACCCCTAATGACATGTTAATGATGTCAAAATGGTAGCCCCTAATGACATGTTAATGACGCCAAAATGGCTGCTGAAATATGCTATCCAAGCAGCCCCTAATAAAATGAAAGGTCATTTTAATCTTTTAAATACACACGTAGCTCAAATCACTGAAATTGATATAAATATCCAAGTTTAAAACTATTTTTCCCTAATACGATCAATAAATTTGAGCTTTAGAAAGACGGGTGACAAACATGACTCAGAATAAAGTGGATTTGAATACATTCAATACTATAACTCTTACATCTATCAAGCTCTCTCAGAAAGTCAGCATATACATTCAACACTATCATTATTCAAGTCTCCATAATTGATTCCAAATTATACTATTTCATTATTATGTCGAGGTTACATTTTAGAGTTTTGTTTCAACAATCCAAATAGCCCTAATAGCCTAATAACATGTTAAAGAAGCCAAAATGGTTGCTCAAATTTGGTATCCGAACCACCCCTGACAATTTAATGATGCCAAATGGCAGCCCTAATGACATGTTAATGGCCAAAATGGGCTGTGAAATATGCTATCAAGCGACCCTAATAACATGAAAGGTCATTTTAATCTTTTAAATACACACTTAGCTCAAATTACTTGACCCTCTCATTTGCTCGGTTTCTGAGTAAGAAATTGGGCGTAAGTAAGAAAACATTTTAGGCTTTTACAATGGCAACTTACTCAAGTAAGAAAGCTACTGAGAACACCTTATAAGCATATGTCAATCCATAGACTTATAGAAAATTATATAGATTTTCAAAAGTTAAGATAAAAGAAATTAACATGATCGAATCCGCTACATTTGGTGGCTGCTTCTCTGTTGTATCCTAATAGCAAAGTTTTGTGTAGCTTAAATAGGACCTAATCTCCAAATAATGGTTTTCATTTTAATTCCTTTTGCAAGCGAAAAATATATTTATTTCAAAGTTTTAGAGAAACTTTGGTTTCTGATCAACTGCACTAAAATTAGTTCACATGTTCCTATCAAAGTACCGTTATCTTATAGTCCTAAAATTCATATAATTAGAGTCAACTTCAAAATAAGGAAATACTATAGATTTCTAGCAACAAAAATAAACAATAAACAACTAATTGATCAAAGAAAATAAAGTGAAAGTGAGTTATATTTACCTTACTAAAGCATCAACTGGAAAGCCTTCCTTCCTTATCCTTTTGAGATAAATGGTGCATATGTTGCTTATCGACATAAATAAGCAAATAAATAAGCAAATACGGAGAAATAACATGCAATACCAAACACCTTCTAAAACACAATCATAGCAAATGTATTATCGGAACTTACAATTTGAGGAATAGATGAAGAAGAATATATGGAAGAATTGGACTTCTTTTACGGTTTATATGTGTTTCTATCTTTGGGGCTGCATTCCTCGACTTGTACTACGATTTGGTATTGAGCCTATTGGCGATGAGTTACCGTTGTACTTATTCCGGGCATAAGTGGCTTCTATCTACTGACCAGACCTCCGCACCAAATGTTCTACATTATAATTGAAACACATAAGCATACAATTAAATTCACTAACCATCATAACACAATTGAGTGTAGCCAAAATAACTAAATAACGGTCTTTAAACAAAGGGACATCAAAGATAACAAATGGGATCACATAATCCATCAGTACAAAGGGGCCTATCTGCGGTGAACACGAGCAAGTGTGGTCGATAAATAATACATAGCCAACATACTATAAGATCAACAAAGCGGTACCTATTACATTGATATAAACATAATAAAGATACATGACATTAGTCCCATAATCACATTCACAACAAAGACATCACATATAGCACATAGCCCATCTAGCCTCCTGTTTATAAAATGAGAAAATAAACCACGCCTTTTAACCCAAAATTAGTATATTGAGATGTTGATTGTGTGTGATCCAATAATAGATGAAAACAAAAACCCAAATCCGTTTCTCATAAACATATGAAACACAACCGAATAAAAATTAGCGAAATGTGTTTTGTAGTTTGAAACACTTTACAGCAACAACATACTCCATAATTTCCAACTACAAAGTATTATGGTAAAAATGTAACAAAATTTTCAACTTAATTAAATTTAATATTAAAATCATTTTACTGAGAATAGTAAATGAGAGATTATTATCTAAACAACGGTCAATGTTAAGATCAATTCTGGAAGGGAAGTGATATGTACACGGATTAAATTGATCCACACATGTAAAAACAAGATGCAATGACTATTATAACCTTCTCACTATTAATCTAATCTTTCACCATTTCCACTTCACTTGCCTGTTTTCATGTGTTTACTTGCTGGTGTCATTCCACCACGAAACAAAATTGGATTGATTGTTTAACAACTTCTATTCTTGATTTGTAAGTTTATTTGTTTAAATGATTTAATGGGTTCATGGCTTACTTCAATTCTTCAATTATCATAATATTTTCAATGGCAGATTTCGTCTTTCTTTGTTTATAATCAACACCGGAAAGTGATGCAGTGGTGGAATGACACCAAATTTCATCCCCACCATAAAATCATTATTTAATGAAATGGATCCAACCTTAGTTTTGGGTGTGAAACTGTGAATGAAAGTCTTCGTCGGGAATTCCGATACATTTTCATGGAACAGTTTTCAAACCCAAATAATTCGGATTTCATCAATATCTCTCGATCACAAGACTGATAGCCAATTTATAAAACGCCGAATTCAAAGCTATGATCAAACAACATCGGATGCTTACAAACTAACAGAATGGTTGTTAGTGAAAAATTGGCTAGGCGCACTTTGGTAATGTGATAAAACGCTAAAATGGATTATCATTGACAGTGACATATCTAAATCTACTCTAAGTAAACCTCTCCATTATCCTTTCTAACAAAAACAAACAGTTCCAGAGATATGTTAGCGAAACATGTGAAAAATATGTGAGAGGATCATAATTTTTTCTACAAGATCCTTACGAGGAGGCTTCTAATCAAAGAAAATCCTATTCCTAAATCTCCGTAGGATGACCAAATCCCTACTGGCTATCTTTTAAGATGACCAAATAATTCATGTATGTGGTACTAGACAAACTTTTGACAACAATCAATAGCCATTGCTACAAAAATCCATTGCTAAATGTTATGGTTCTTTTTTTTTTTAATGCATGGCAGTTAAGCTTTGTCTATACATCTTATTTATGAAAAACTTTTGGATGAATTTTTCTTGAAAAGAAATATATGATATATGTTGGTTACCAATAACTTCATATTTAGGTGTGTCACGTGTTTTTATAAGGTATTGCTGGCATACTTCTTAGTTGGAGCTTATATAATAAGTTTAAGTCTACAAATTTTTTAGAAAAAGTATTTCAATAAGCTTTCTGTATAAATAGTTAATTTTTTTTCAATAGCTCAAATAAGTTGTTATCCGAACTATAACCTTGTTTATTTTAATATTAAAGCTTAAATTATTACAAATAAAGTCACAAACATACTACTCTATAGAATACAAAAATAATGTTCTAAATATTACAAGTGTTTGCATTTTGGTTCACCTAAAAGTTCAGTTAATTAATCATTGAACCTAACAGCAAAATTAATGGATCTTGAGAATGGACCATAAAATTGTGTATCTCATTTCTGATGGGTGGATCTCTCTTTCTGTTTGTACTAGGGTCGTCATTGCTTTCATTTGAAATATATTTGCTAACTTCATTTGTCACCAACTTATAGTTACCAAAATGATAAAGTGCATAATACATTGTTTTTGTGGAACCTTAATCTTCATTATTTTGAATTCTTGTTTTGACGATATCTCTAACGCACGATGTACTTCCTACACGGTTTCGAACATACAACTGCATGTACCGTCTTTTGCTCCATTATGGCAAGGAGGCTTGTAAACATCTTTTTTAGGCAAGAACCAAGCCCATAACTTTGTTTTTGAAATGCTTCCTATAAAAGGTCAATGATTGTGCTATCACTTTTCCCCCTTTTGTCAATCTCAATTACACTACTTTCTGTTGTTTCAAGTTTAATCCTCGACACCATATATAACATAAAAAGTTCAAATTTCTTTTTATACAGGTTGTTGCTTAGGATAGCATGAGTCACATATGATGCAAGCATCGAACACTTATGCTTCCATACATGTTATGTCGTTTCACTAGAATCTAATATCGTAGATGAAATGTAATATTCAGATTGCCAATTGATGTAACCCTTTTAGACACATTATTAGCATGAACCTTGTTTACTTTTGGAATTAGTATGTGGTATCAACCTTTTTGTCACATATTTGACACATATAACTACTACCAATAATCATTATTAGCAAGTAAGATGTCAATTTCCGCACAGAATGTATCTTTATTTGTGATAGTACCATGCATTAAAAGAAGATCAAAATTGATGGTCACTAATACTAATATACATGGTTAAGAAAATTTGCATGGCCATGTCTAACTATAATGGTGACATTGATCTTACGTACATCACTGAATGTAAAAGAGTGTATATCCCACTAATTAGACAACCATTTTCATATCTATTTCAACCATTAACTCAAGTCTAGGTTCTTAAGTTATGGATGGTTCCGTTTTGCTGTCTCCATATACTTCAACTCTTTGTTTTCTTATTTGAACTGACTATCTGCGTTCCCGAGTTTTATTTTTGAAAGAAGATAAAAGAAGTGAGAAGAAAACAAAATGAATTTGTGTTCCAGAGTTTTTTTCAAGAAAGAAGAGAAGAGGAGGAAATTTGGCTAAACTTCACTCCAAAACTTTCTTCTCAAAGTGGGATGATTTGGAGAGAAGTTATTTTAGGAAGCTTATGTAATTACTTAAATGACTTAATATAAATCATAACTTTTATATATAATAAATGGTATAATTGTAAAATCATCGGTTATCTCTTATTTTCTCTCATAACTTGGGACATGATATAAAAAATAAAATTACATTCATCTTCTCTTTTTTTGTCCATTTTTAACTTCTCTTCTTTTCTTTCGTTTCAAAAACTTTGGAACATATGGAATTCACACATATTTTGCCGTCGGAAATAGTGATGTTCCTAGTAGTGTTAGTATTAACTAATTTATGAATGAATGTTTTAATTTTATCAAATATAAGAGTGAAATTTCAAACTTAGAAAAATAAAAGAAGTACTAGTAGTTATATATAAACAAGTAGTATAAATATCATATTCAAAAACAAAGACGCCGCCAAACAAAACAAACAAAAGAGTGACTATTTTTGGATTTTGTTATCTGCTTTCATCTTATGTGTATGGAAAGCAAAGAGAAATAAAAAAATATATAAAAGGAAGTAGTGAAAGAAAGCTTCACCAAATTATTACATGTGCCTAAGTAACATAGTTTGATTGCTTTGTTAGCTCGTAAGCACTAAGTGTCATAATCATCTCAAACTACACCATACATGTGCAGGAATTACTTGCATATTCAAATAACAGAACATGCATTTGAATATAAGAGAGAGAAGAGAGCACAGTCTGACCAATCTTAATTGTGTCTAAAGTCACCCATATATAAGAAACCCCCTTTTTGTAAATGCATTGGGTGTGTTTGATTTGGACTTTTGCTTAGAATTGCCACATCAAATAGGCATGTATTATCATTGCAAAAGACATGCCCCCTCTTATGGCCCAATTTGAGCTTCTTCATAAAGTTTCTTAATACCTCTTTATTAATGACATTATAGTTATGGAGATATACGTATAGATGATATAAACACTAGTATGAAGGGAGATTATATGCCGTGGCCATTGACTAATGCACTAATTAATGTGTTAGACTACAAATTAGTTTTGGATGGAGAGTGTTTCTAATCTTAATATTAAACCTACTAACCTAGCATTTTTATGTGTTTCAAGATTGGGGATTTGGACACCAACTACGTCTTCAACTGAATCCCCTCGTTTACCTTAAACAGATTCGTACACCATACCATGCATATGAACAAAAAGAAGTCATTGACATGCCTTTCTTAGAAAAGATTATTCAAGATTTGGTTGTAATAGGATTGGCATATGTGCTCTACTTATCAGTCTCACTTATCCTTTCGGAGAGGATTTCAGTGTTAGAATTCCTTGTCACAAGAATACATAAAAAAAAGCATGTAGGTGGAGGCTAATCATTCTATTCAACAAAGAAAGAAAAGAAGCTAAGGGATTCAAGTTTCAAGAAATGTAAAGTAACTTTTGCCACTTTATAACCATTTGCATTACAAGCATATAAAAATGATGTTGGTAAAGAGAAGCAAACTAAGAAAAGTGATGATTGTTGGGGCAAGCATGTAACTTTTGAGTGAAGCTAATTACATTAACAATACAAGGTGCATCCACATCAAGAAAAAGGATCAAAGGAAAAGCCCTATCTAAGTCAACACCACTTGTTTAGCTTCTAAAGTGCATGGCATGTTGTTGCCTTCAATTCAAATGCTTCTCCCTAATAGAGGCTACCCTGTGTCTAAGTGGAGCTACCACTTATACCCCAATATCACACATACTTCTTTTGGGACCCTTTTTTAATATTCTTATGGTTTATTTGTTTTCTTTTTTGGGATTGCTACTTCAGTGTGATGCATTGCTGAGGGAGGTGTAGGCATTTTGTATTTACAACTTTTAAGGTGCTGTATTCTATCACACAGTAAAGATAATTATTTTAAACAAATAAAAGTATGCCTGTTAATCCAACGCATAAAATATATATATATATATATATATAAATATATATATATATATATATATATATATATATATATATATATATATATATATATATATATATATATATATATATATATATATATATATATATATATATATTGAATAGTATCACAGTAATATGTAATAAAGAACATATATAATTAGTAATTTTAACAAGGAATTATGTATAAGTAGATCATGACACAAGTAAAAATTAAAGGGATTCATGGGCTGAATGCCAAAAAAATGTATAAGTACGTAAGGGTAATTAATAGGTTAGTTAACATATGATGTCTTCTCTAAGAAAATATATAGCTAGTTAACATATGTCCTACTTTTTACGTGTTCAACAGTTCAACTAGTTTATTGCGTTCAGACAGCATTTTGGCTCATATTTATGACATAAGTTAACATATATGGAAATATGAGAAAAATTGCATTCCTACTTTCTCCTACGTACTTTAAAAGGTTAATCCATATATACCCAATATAAGTCTATGACATATTTACCCAACTAAAACAAGAGTAAATTACACGTTCGTCCTTGTGGTTTGCGTTGACCGACGGGTTTAGTCCTTTGACCTAAAAATTGCACCATCGTCCTTAAGTGTGAAGCGTTATCGCCACTAGTCCCTTGACCAAAAACCGTTAAGTTTGACCGTTGCACATGAGGTAAAATGTCATTTCAACACCATAAGGACGACAGTTAAGGACGAACGGTGTAATTTACTCTATGTGATATGTGTCATGGCAACACTTTTGTAAGATCCAAATAGTAGCAACCTATTCTTTCTTCACATTCTCGATTTTGAAGCGGAAGGTCCATATTACGGTGAGAGGACAAAATGTTACATGTTTCTTACCAAATACTAATATGTAAAAAGAAAACAATGCATTTATCTTTATAATCTATTAATCTGTTTTACCATGCTTTGTAAATACACAACCTAAATAACCCCATCTCTCGAAATAAGTTCCCGGATCATCCATTAAAAGCGACTAGTAACTAGGGAAGAACGATAGAATCTTAAAACAACGATTATTGCTATATAGCTTTTAGTCTGACCATGATTTCGTTAACAATCTACGGAATATCCGGAAACCAACTATTAAAAATACAAAACTAATGTGGCCTCCAACATACATAGACAATTTGCCTCAAATAATATCATTAGCGAGATCTATCAAAACAATTGTAACAACAAATTAAACAACACATTGGTCGGCATCCATATATCAAGAAACAAAATGGACATATCAAAGCTCGAACTCAAAAAAATAGCTTTAGTAAACCAAGCGCCATTTCTTTATCGATTCAAATCTAAAACCATGATTGGCCTAAAAAACTCAAAAAGCCTAAGCACCCTCGGTTTAAGTTTCAACCGAAACCACTAAGCAGATCACGGTGTTTGATCATCATATTTCTTCTCTCTCTCTTTAACCTAGCCACCGACCACCTTAAACCACCACCATATGCCTACCATGAGAAACCCACAAAACACTCCCCTTCCCCCTCTTTCCGATCTACTAGGTCGCGTGCCTAAAAACCCTCCCCGCCTCTTGGTATACATCGCGTGCCACCACGCTTCACACAGTCCACCGGTTCTCTTTTTTTGTGTTGTAAGCAAGGTAGGTTAAAACCCACGAGTTTTGACTCGTGCTTCTTATAACTTCGTTGATGAGTCGGAGAGTGGTGGGTGGCACGAGATGTTGGGTCGTTGGTGTTGCGTGGCGAGGAAAGGCTAGGCGAGACCCGTATGGTCTCGGCATTCTCGGAGGTTTTGGAGGTTTTGGTTGTTGGGTGTTTGATTGAGGTTGGATTGATGAGGTGAGAGAGAAAGGTTAGGGTATAAATGAGAGAAAGGGTTAGGGGTATAAGAAGATAGTAAGGGTATTTTAGTATTTTTACAGGTTTAACAGTCAACTTAATCGGTTTTTGGTCAAGGGACTAGTGGCGCATAACGTTTCATTATGGTGCAATTTTTAGGTCACTAAACCGTCGGTCAGCGCAAACCACAAGACGAGCGGTGTAATTTACTCTAAAAACAATTATGTCATATATACCCGTTTGAAAACCATATCTACCATATTTACCCATTTCTTTATTTTATACATTAAAAGTAAATAAACATCATTAGATTCCTATAATACCCTTGAAGAACCAATTGAAGACAAAGTCCATCCAACATGAAGAACCAAAACCCAGGTGGAACACTCGTATACAACTATACATATATACACATTTATGTTTGTGGTCAACGAATCAAAAAACCACTAGACCATAAAGGAAAACAAGACCTACGACAAATTTAGTTAAAATATTTGACAGTACCAGATTTTGAGAAAAAAACAGTTTTCAAATTTTGGAAACTAAACCTTGGATAACAAATCACATGAACAATTGAAAAGCCAATAGGATTTAATGAAATTGTTATCATGCAAATGACAGTTCGGATTGGATTGTGATCATGCACTCTTATATTCAAGCACCACATTTTTCGGTAAATTTGAATTAGGGTGAAAAAGTTGTGGTAGTTTTACCCCTTAATCATAAGGGTATAATAGTCAACAATTTTATAATTGATCATTATTAATGGTTTTAAACTTTTTTTAATGTGAAAACTAATGAAATGGGTAAATATGGTAGATATTGAGTTTAATATGGGTATATATGACATTATGACTTTTAGTTGGGTAAATGTGTCATTTAGAGGTTTATATTGGGTATATATGGAATTAACTTTAAAAATGTGTGTAACGCTTGCGCATCTTTTTCGCCTTTATAACTTTTATAGAGCTTAATTAAAGTTATAGAAAATCATTAATTTTTTTCCCGCACATATAGATACATAAAACATATTTGCATATAAATGCGCACAAATATATTGTTTACAATTAAGTGTGACTGGTCGTGAATTCTTAACTATATACAATTTTAAGGGCACAATTTAAGATATATCTTTTTATATTTGTCTTTGAGATTAAGAATACTATTTTTGTAGATGTTTATAAGTGTGAATGTTTTTGACAAATTCGTATGTCTTTTCTGAAAACTTCTAAATAAAATGTGTGAATAAGTAAAACTTTAAAATGAGGAATTGATAAAAATTATTAAAAGAAATAAAACTTTAAAATGAGAGTTTTTTATTTACTAAAGGAAGCAAGATACGGTTAGCAATCCATTAATTTAAAACATGGGAGCCCAGTTTCGATGGCCCAGTGATATGGACTTTGGTTTCCACTAGGGGTGTTAATCGGTTCGGTTATCGGTTTGTTCTGTTTGATCAGTTCGGTTTGTTCGGTTAATTTTTTTTTTTGGTATAACCGAAAACCGAACCGAGCCGAATTCAAATTTGACTAAACCGAACCGAAAACCGAACCCGCAATAACCGAAAACCGAACCGAATAACCCGAATTACCCAAATTTAATAATTTATTAATTTATTTATATATATTTTGAAAAAAAATAATTATCAAGCTTCAAAAATATTATATATATATATATTATAAAGAGTTTTAATATATTTTTTATATAAATATATAAAAATATATATATATTTATTTAAATTCGGTTTTCGGTTCGGTTTTCGGTTTGGATTGCTAAAACCATAACCGAACCGAAAACCGAACTTTTATTTCTGTTCGGTTCGGTTTTGGCAAGTTCGGTTCGGTTACGAGTTCGGTTCGGTTATTTTCGGTTCGGTTCGGTTTCGGTTTTCGGTTTATTCGGATATTACCCACCCCATGAACACCCCTATCCTCAACTTACAATCACCGATGACCGAATCACGTTTTTGTAAGATGAAAGGGACAATAGAGAGAATGTTTACGTTTCGATTCAATATTAAAGTTTCGGAAAATATTAATACGTGGTTCAACCAGAAAGCTTAATCTTAACTTAAGTACTTAACCGACCTCATTTCCATGTTAACCTCCTTTTGCTGACATGTTGTTCTCAAGGTTTGTTCTTATATGCGTGTCGAGAAGGCAGGGAAACTACTCCGTTTAGAATTGCCGTGTTATCCAGATTTCTTTACAAAGAACGAAAGGGATGGCATTACAAGAATCGGGTCTTTTAGCCACGTACGAAAGGTTGTGGCTAATGTCCCACTAAACAACAAAATAATCGATTTTTAACCTTTGACTCAGACAATCACTTTTAGCGACCACCTGTTTCAAACTTTGGCTTTGACTTTCAACATATTTTAATAATAAAAAATGAATTATATCTTTAGCTACAATAAAGTCGTCGCTAAAGGTTTCATTTTATTTTATTACTAGATCTAAGGCCCGTCAGATGGACGGGCTAGTTTTTTTTATTATGCTTGAAGAAAATTATATCATATGTATTCGCCAGTTCTTACTTTGTTTGTTGGATACACAGAAACCACATTAACCAATCACAATTATAAAAGTTATGAAATCAACCTATCGATTGAATTAAAATTTAACAAAAACTATTTTAGAACACAAAGACCAAATATATAGACGATTATAATGTTGTAGTAGAATAAGACAAACAATATAAAGTGTAGTGAGTAAGAGCATGTCCAACAATAACGCGGAACCGGCGTTATTGCCGCGTTACCCGACATTATTTGGTGTTATTGATGGAAGGCCGGTGTTAAAGGGGCGGCGTTAAAGCCCCAACGCCCATTATTTGCTTCTTTTTTCTTTTCTTTTCTTTTTTTTTCTTTTCTTTTTTCATTTATGCCCCTAAATGAGGGGTTGTTTTTGTAAATTGTTGGAGTGTTAAAGTTTAACTTGTGAATGTTATTGTTGTGGGTGTTTTTTGGGAATGTTAAGGTGAAATGTTAACGCTGATGTGGCGCTGATGTAGACGATGTTAAACTATAACTTGTGTTATGATTGTAAATGCTCTAATGGAATGTGCTTTTTTATAAATAAAAGAGTAAATTACACCGTTCGTCCTTGTGGTTTGCGTTGACCGCAGCCTTTAGTCCTTTGACCAAAAAAAAATGCACCCAGTCCTTAAGTGGCAAGCGTTGTCTGCCGTTTGTCCCTCGCTTCTAACAGGGCCTAACTTTCGTTAACTCTTGTTAACTTGTTTTCCCACGAGGTATACCCGTCATTTCGCAACACTTATTTCTCTTCAAATAAACACACTAAAACACTCAAACTTTCATGTACTGATTCATGACACTCGAACTTTCATATGTAGAGAATAAATCCAAACACGTTAATACTCAATAGTCTAACTTTAATCCATGGGGTTTGATGGTTTTATCTTCTTTTCAAAGTCAAATTATAGAGACCCCAAAAAGGAATCACAAAATGGTGTCATATCAAAGTAAAACATTCATAACCAAAAGAAAGTCTTAACATAAATCGGAAAATAATCCAAGTCAAATGACTTCAATACATAGGTCCATGAAGCGTAATAAGCGTCAACATAATATCCGAAATAAATAAGTCTAAATGGCATCATAAGAAAATCAAAGCTAAAATCTCTAAGGTAAGTCCACTCAGTACTCATCCCAAGCAACCCGACTTCGATGCTTAGATACACCGCGGGAAGAAAAGAAAAGTGCATTTGAGCTTTGAAAGCCAGGTGAGCAGATATGAAAGCAAAGCGAATACTAAGCGATAGCGGATACGAAATAAAGTGAATGAGCAATAACAAAATCTTTATCATTTTCAAAGCATAAATCATAATTTCAAATGAAGTTTATAGTCGACTACCACGAGCCCGAACTTATATCGGATCATATTCATATTCACATAAGGCAACATTTTGTGGGGAGACCTACGAGTTATGAAGACGTGCATTGCGCATCAATCATCGGATAACATATAACGATAACATATAACGGATCTAGGATGCATCCATCGCCCTTCCTACATATTCACAAATATGCTTCACCATCGAGACGTGGCAAAACATCACTCTCTCGCCCAGAGTCATATCGAGTGCATCAACGATCTGGACATGGAACCCCATGACTAGTTAAATATTTGGCTCGGTGTCAAACTATCTTAGGTCAAATCGAGAATGTCATAATCGACACAAATCATATTTATCGGAAAATCATTCATGTTTCCAAAATCATAGTTTTCATATCAAATAGTTCAAAATCGGATGTTTCATAATTGAAATCGAGTTCGGATAAGCAATAGCTCGAACAAATCGGTTGGGATTCATAGCAAAGGCTTAGGAAAACCTAATCTGAAAGAAAACATTAAGAGAAACCTTTCTTGAAAAGGTCGGAATATCATACCTTATTCCAACGCATAGATCGAAAAGCGAGAAGGCGAAGGCAAAAGTTACTCCTCTTCACGAAACCTATAGACATTAACGGTCGTCCAAGTTATTTATGATTCCATAATCGTCAAAATGATCTTTTAATATTTGGTATTCATAATTAGTAATCTTCATACTTTAGGGTTTTATTAATGAGTCTTAAGTATTTTATAATTAATGTTGTAGATTAGGGTTCGTTATGTCATTTATTAAAGTCCATCTTTAAATGTGAAAAATAGTTTTATAAGTCATAACTCACACATGAAATAACACTTACTATATTTAACTCAAACCCTAATCGACTCTCATTTACGTTCTAGGGTTTTCTTATTCTTTAATACTCATTAATATGCATTTACTTTACATATTCGTCTTAATGACTCGTTATTTAACCTAATCGTAATTTATAACCTTCTTTACTTTACACTTTATCATGCGTTTATGATTTCATGTGACCATAAGTTATTAGGGTTTAGTATACTTTATCGCTTTACATATTAAACTAGAGTTTATGTTTACGTAACCTTACTCATTTATTACCGTCCAAAACTCTTGTATACATATTCGGTTCAACTAGGGTTTTCGGCTAGCATGTTTTACTCAAGACCTAGCTCATCTAAACATGGTATATAATCAAGTTATAATGTTTTAAACCCATTCGAAAGTCATGCATGCCTCGGTCCAAACTCATGCATGTTTCGGCCTAACAAGCTCAACATATACATGACCGATTCAATATTACTTATCACGTACACGTTCCTTATTAAATACAAGTTAAATAGATTAGGGTTTCTTGTTTTCGGTTTATACCTCTCGGTCACAACAAAAAAAAGAACAAAAACGCGGCCAAAACAAATATATCTCGACATATACATACAAGGTACGTTAAAGGAAGATGAATAAACGTTATACCTTAGCTCGTTGAAGCAAAATCTCAACACCAATGGTGTTATAGGTCTCGGCCGAGCAAGAAGAAAGAAAAGGAGAGGCAAAGCAAAACTAGGGTTTCAATTTAATGAATATGTGATGTATTTATAGTAGTAGCAATTTGTTTAGGTTTAGGAAAGGTTGGGTTTGGGTTGGCTTGGGTCCAACCGGTCACAAACAAACACCCTTTGGGCTTCGACCCCTTGGCTCCTACGAACACAAACCAACACCCCTTTGGAGCGGTTTGGCGCAAAACAAAAGAAAAGCGAGTCCATTAAACAAGCGAGCGGCCCAACTTATTAGCGAAACATTTACGTCCTTCGTCTTACCAAAGAACCTCACGAAATTATATTCGTTAAGTTTTGTTTATTAGGTTTTAATTTCGCACTTTATTATAAGCGTATTTCGTATTTTATTATTCTTGGTTCCAAGGGTATTTTAGTCTTTATATAGGTTTTAGATTTTGGGTTTTACAACTCTTCCCTCTAAAAAAATTTTAGTCCTCGAAATTGAAATAAACGAGCGAAAGCGAGAGCGAAATGAGAACATCTTGAACTATTCAAAGAAATGAGGATAACTAGCTCAAGCATCGACTCTTGGTCTCCCAGTAGCCTCACGCTCGGGTGATTTTTCCAAAGAATCTTAACGAGCGGAATAACTTTACTTCTCATGACTCTTTCTTGTCTTTCCAAAATAGCCACGGTTCTTGAGCAAACATATCGGATCGAATCGATCAAGCGGATACGAAACAACGTGTAATGGATGATAATTGTATCCTCTTAGGAGAGATACATGGAACACATCATGAACATGCGATAACGAGGCGGAAGTGCTAATCGATCTGAAACTTCTCCTATCGTTCGAATTTCAAGCGGACCAATGAATCGAGGACTAAGCTTGCCCTTGATTCCAAAGCGTTCACACCTCTAAGCGGCGAGACTTTCAAAACACACGATCACCAACTCGAAACTCTAAATCACGGCGATGCTTGTCGGCGTAACTTTACGGCGAGACCTAGCCTCCTTCAACTTTTCTCTAGCAATGCTACTTTCTCATTAGTGATCTCAATCATTTCAGGACCTTCAATTAGGCGTTCACCTACTTCATCCCAACAAGTAGGTGATCTACATTCCTTCCATAAAGAAGTTCAGCGGTCTTTGCCTTAATGCTAGCATGCCAACTTGTTGTATGCAAACTCTACCAAACACAAATATTCATCCGGTTTGATCCATTCCAAAGCACAAGCCCTTAGCATGTCTTCTAAGGTGCGAATAGTCCTCTCATTGACCATCCGTTTGAGGATGAAATGCCGTACTAAAATTAAGTCAAGTACCCCAAGCTTTTGCAAACCCTTCCGAAACTTGAAGTAAAGCGGATCCCTATCGACACAATAGCGTCGAGTACCATGAAGTCTAACTATCTCTTCTTGAAAAATCTCGCCAATCTACCAATACCATAATCCTTCCTAATTGGTAAGAAATGAGCCGATTTGGTTAGTCGATCAACAACCACCCAAATCGCATCATGTTCTTCTTAGTAAGAGGTAGTCCGGTCACAAAATCCATAGATATCTTATCCCACTTCCATGTCGGAATATCCAATGGTTGTAACATCCACTAGCTCTTTGATGTTCGATCTTCACTTGCGACAAATCATACACTTCGACACAAGCGTTGCTACATCTTGCTTCATGCCGTTCCACCGAAATATTGTTTCAAATCCTATACATCTTGGTAGAACCGGGATGAATAGTGAAAGGAGAACTATGAGCTTCCATAACTTTCTCACGAAGTACACGATCATTGGGGCATAAAGCCTATTTTCATACCATACGATTCCGTCGTTATCAACCTTAAACTCCGTCATGTTTACCTTCTTCAACATTTTGAGCTCAATCACTGACTCGCCGTCATCTTCGAGCTTCCTTAATTTGCGGTATAAGGTTCGACTCCACCTTCATACTAGCGGTATCCACAAAACCTCATACGCGCAACTCAACATCCAAGCGCTCTAAGTCACGAATGATCCTAGGCTCAATCTCAATACTTGCAAGCATACGATTTCGGCTAAGTCGTCGTCAACTTCATTAACCTTACCAGGATGGTCTTGAATGTTAGTGTCATAATCCTTAAGTTCTAACCATCTTCTTTGTCTCATATTGAGTTCCTTTTGGTGAAAATATACTTGAGACTCTTATGGTCGGTGAAAATATCACACGTCTCTCCATACAAGTAATGTCTCCAGATCTTCAACGCGAACAACATGACTAACTCAAGGTCATGAGTTGGGTAATTCTCCTCAAGGTTTGATTGTCTTGAGCGTAGCTATCACCTTACCATGTTGCATCAAGACACATCGATCCTTTCTTAGATGCATCGCTATAGATTTGATATCCTCGAACCGGATGGAAGAGTCAAAATAGGAGCGAAACTAACCTCCGTTTCAACTCTTCAAAACTCTTTTCTCTTTCATCCGTCACCGAACTTTCACCTTTCCTCATCAATTGGGTTAATGGCAAAGCTAAGCGAGAGAAACCTTCAACAAAGCGTCGATAGTATCCGGCAAGTCCTAAAAACTCCCGACCTCGATCCTTTAGCCGTGGTCTTGGCCACTTAGTGATAGCCTCGACCTTAGAGCGGATCCATGGTTATACCATCGGTGATACGATATGACCAAGGAAAGCGACTTGTCCTAACCAAAATTCACGCCGAGAACTTGGCGTACAACTTCTTCTTCTCGGAATCTCCAACACTATCCGGAGATGTTGCTCATGCTCTTCTTCGGACTTAGAGTAAACCAAAATGTCGATGATGAAAACAATAACGAACTTATCGAGAAACTCATGGAAAACACGATTCATCGGGTCCATAAACACGGCGCATTTGTCGAACCAAAAGGCATAACGAGAAACTCATAATGACCATATCACGGTACGAAGCGGTCTTAGGAACATCTTGCTCCTTCACACGTAGTTAATGATAACCGACCTCATATCAATCTTAGAAAAGAACTTATCTCCTTGTAGTTGATCAAACAAATCGTCTATGCGTGGAAGAGATAACGGTTCGAATAGTGTCTGGTTGAGTTCACGGTGGTCGATACATAGGATACTTCCATCCTTCTTCTTCACAAACAAGGCAGGTGCACCCATGGAGAAACACTCGAATGAATCCATTATCTATCATCTCTTGCAACTGTTCTTCAACTCCCAGGTTCTACAGGTGCCATACGATTTTGAAATCGGTTTAGCACCAGGGATTAATTCAATGCTAAACTCGACTTCTCGGTGGAGGAAGTCCGGAGTTCATCGAGGCGTCGGTGAATTCACAAACAACGGAAGGTTTTCAATGTTGGGACTCTCACCCTAACGGATGCGGAAAACCTTGACACCCATGAGCAATCATGGTTCGTGCCTTCATAGCGAAATGAACTTATGATTTGAGTGGTTTAGAACCATAATAGCAATTTAGGATGTTTTACGCTCCAAATCCGGTTCTAGCATAGCGGTCAATGGAAGCTCTATGATAAGCCAACCAATCCATGCCTAGAATGATATCAAAGTCGACCATATCGAGGATACGGATGTGCGGGCGAATCGATCATCAAAGCGAAGATGACACTTATCAATGATCATGTGACTTTTCATAGGCGTAGATATCGATAAGTGATTCGTTAGTGGTTGTGGCTTCATATTAAGTTTCTTAGCACATGTGACCGATATGATGGAGTGTGGGCGCGGTGTCAAATAAAGCGAAGACGAATAATCATCAATGAAAAGAGTTCCCGTAATGGTACACAAGTATGCTCCGCTGATTAGAGTAGTAGCATAGACACGTCCGTGGTAGGTGGCGGCTTGGTATAGTTTCGAGGAATCGGCGGGTTCCTCTTAGGGCAATCCTGATCTTGTGAGTAGTGGAACCACAAGAAACATCCACAGGGCCTTGAAACACGGTCCGGATGAGCCTTTCCACAAGTAGTACGAGATAGGTGGGGAGGCAAAACTTGTTGTCCTTCGGCCGAAGATCACGGCACGACCGATTCGATCCGTGCCGGTGATCTTTGTTATGCTTATTGTTACCTTGATTCGGCGATCATTTCCATTCTTACCAGTCTACTATCGACCCTCGCCTCGGGCGCCTAGAGTCCACATTCCTTCCCGGTGACCCTGATCATAGCCCTTATCCACTTGTCCCTTTGAATCATAACTCTGCCGGAGTCCTACCTTGAATCCGATCACCATCACGATTACGCTTGTTGTAACGAACCTCATGAAAGATCTCAATGTTATGCATCATTGCATACATCTCGTAGTCGGTGTTAGCGGTCGGTCCAACACCCACTTCTTGATCCCCATTTGAAATGCTTAGCTTGGCGCCTACCATCTCCGACAATCGCTCCAACAAAACTACCAACCTCATAAACCTACTCATGTACTCATTGGAGTTCTCATTATCAAAGCGGTAGATCGCGATAATCCTCTCTCACCTTTTTGTTCGACATCGGGAAGTAACGGTTATAGAAAATAGTCGAAACTCCGTCCAAGTACAAATGCAACGGTAGCATCTCCTCCTCGTGCTTGTTTCAATGCTTTCCACCAATTTAAAGCATCACCTTCCAACTTAAACGCAGCCAAACGAGTCTTAAACTCGTCTCCACGCCCCATGCTTCACTTCTCAACATGGGTGATCCCAAACGCCGGCCAAGTGTGAATGCTGTGGGTTGATTTCCTCCACCACTACCGAGCACCATTCGATTACGGATGTTGTTGATCACATTCCATCATCTCGTGTGTAGTCAAACCAGGGAAAAGAGAGTTGAGAGCATTCGCAATCGCGGCATCCATGTTATGACATCATCGTCTCCATCCGTGCCACCGTGAGTAATGAGTTAGAACCATCTAAGCGATATTCAAGCGATTAGCAAAATGAACAAAGATGAGATACGAAATGGAAGTTCGCGAAGGAAACCTAAGTCTACGATCCTCACGGTCAAATCTTAACTCTAAGGAATAACTTAAGGTTCTTATGTTCACCGACTACAAGTCGTAAACCGGGCTACGATGCCATAAATTATAACGCCCGACCCGCCAAGGGTAAAGGAATCACAAGTAATGGTGTCATATCAAAGCAAAACATTCATAACCAAAGAAAGTCTTAACATAAATCTGGGAAAATAATCCAAGTCAAATGACTTCAATACATAGGTCCGTGGAGTAATAAACGTCAACATAATATCCGAAATAAATAAGTCTAAATGGCATCATAAGAAAATCAAAGCTAAAATCTCTAAGGTAAGTCCACTCGAGCACTCATCCCAAGCAACCCGACTTCCAATGCTTAGATACACCGGAAGAAAAGAAAAGTGCGGAGCTTCAAAAGCCGGTGAGCAGATATGAAAGCAAAGCGAATACTAAGCGATAACGGATACGAAATAAAGTGAATGAGCAATAACAAAATCTTTATCATTTTCAAAGCATAAATCATAATTTCAAATGAAGTTTATAGTCGTACCACGAGCCCGAACTTATATCGGATCATATTCATATTCACATAAGGCAACATTTTGTGGGGAGACCTACGAGTTATGAAGGGCGTTCAATCATCGATAACATATAACGGATAACATATAATGGATCTAGGATGCATCCATGGAAGCGCCCCTTCCTACATATTCACAAATATGCTTCACCATCGAGTGATTCGTGGCGAACATCACTCTAAAAGAGTTCGCCTGAGAGTCATATCGATGGTGGTGGCGGCTTGGTATCAACGATACGGACATGGAACCCCATGACTAGTTAAATATTTGGCTCTTTGGTGTCAAACTATCTTAGGTCAATCGAATGTCATAACGGTGACGATATCCACTTGTCCGAGATCATATTTATCGAGAAAATCATTCATGTTTCCAAAATCATAGTTTTCATATCAAATAGTTCAAAATCGGATGTTTCATAATTCGAAATCGAGTTCGATAAGCAATAGCTCAAACAAATCGATTTGGGATTCATAGCAAAGGCTTAGGAAAACCTAATTACGGATGTTGTTGATCACTGTTCCATCGTCTCGGGTGTAGTCGAAGAAAACATTAAGAGAAACCTTCTTGAAAAGGTCGAATATCACCTTATTCCAACGGTTCTTAAACTACAAGATCGATGCCATAAATTATGCTTGCCCGCGAAAGGAAAGAATGGTGTCGAAAGGCAAAGGATTACTCCTCTTCACGAAAATCAAAGCTAACCTATAGACATTAACGGTCGTCCAAGTTATTTATGATTCCATAATCGTCAAAATGATCTTTTAATATATGGTATTCATAATTAGTAATCTTCATACTTTAGGGTTTTATTAATGAGTCTTAAGTATTTTATAATTAATATTGTAGATTAGGGTTCGTTATGTCATTTATTAAAGTCCATCTTTAAATGTGAAAAATAGTTTTATAAGTCATAACTCACACATAATTAGTAATCGAAATAACACTTACTATATTTAACTCAAACCTAATCGACTCTCATTTACGTTCTAGGGTTTTCTTATTCTTTAATACTCATTAATATGCATTTACTTTACATGTTACGTCTTAATGACTAGTTATTTAACCTAATCGTAATTTATAACCTTCTTTACTTTTACACTTTATCATGCACGTTTATGATTTCATGTGACCATAAGTTATTAGGGTTTAGTATACTTTATCGCTTTACATATTAAACTAGAGTTTATGTTTACGTAACCCTTACTCATTTATTACGTCCAAAACTCTTGTATACATATTCGGTTCAACTAGGGTTTTCGGCTAGCATGTTTTACTCAAGACCTAGCTCATCTAAACATGGTATATAATCAAGTTATAATGTTTTAAACCCATTCGAAAGTCATGCATGCCTCGGTCCAAACTCATGCATGTTTCGGCCTAACAACTCAACATATACATGACCGATTCAATATTACTTATCACGTTACCGTTCCTTATTAAATACAAGTTAAATGGATTAGGGTTTCTTGTTTTCTCGGTTTATACCTCTCGTCAGAACAAAAGCAGCCGAAACAAATATATCTCGACATATACATACAAAGATGCGTTAAAGGAAGATGAATAAGCGTTATACCTTAGCTCGTTGAAGCAAAATCTCAACACCAATGGTGTTATAGGTCTCGACGAGCAAGAAGAAAGAAAAGGAGAGCAAAGCAAAACTAGGGTTTCAATTTAATGAATATGTGATGTATTTATAGTAGTAGCAATTTGTTTAGGTTTAGGAAAGGTTGGGTTTGGGTTGGCTTGGGTCCATTGGGCTTGACCCCTTGCTCGCCTGACACAAACCAACACCCTTTGGGCTTGGTTTGGCGCAAAACAAAGAAAAAAACAGGTCCATTAAACAAGCGAGCAATGACTTATTAGCGAAACATTTCGTCCTTCGTCTTACCAAAGAACCTCACGAAATTATATTCGTTAAGTTTTGTTTATTAGGTTTTAATTTTTTATTATAAGCGGTATTTTATTATTCTTGGTTCCAAGGGTATTTTAGTCTTTATATAGGTTTTAGATTTTCGGGTTTTACACAAAAACACAAACTATAAACACAAATCTTTCTTACACACACCACACCATCACCTCCGTTAGTTCATCAAACCGCCGCAACCTTTCAACAAACCCATTTCAAACACAAACCCATTTCAAACCGCCACAATCTTAAACACAACATGAAAACCAAGACAAATAAAAAAGACCAGATCTGAAACCAAAACAAACAAACACACGGGGAGTGGAGGAAGTGGTGGATGCGGTTTGATGGTGGGGGTGGTGGTTCGCCAAAAGTGGATGATGATAGAATCCGGTGAGTGTGGTGGTTGTAAAAAATCCGACAGCGGTGGTGGTGTGACTAATTGGCTGGTTCTTGGGTTTCGTACCTGATGAGGATTATAGAATTTAGTGATGGTTTTATGAATTTGGGGAAAAAATTTTAACAAATATTAAATTTTTACGTTCGTCAAGTTTGACTCAGTGATCTAACAAATGTCACCGTTATGCAAATCGATGATGGGTTTGTCTAGATCTTCAAAGATCTTTTCTTGAAATATAAAACCCGAGATCTTGAATTCGAATATTGTTAATGCTTCTTTTTTTCACCACAGTGGGTTTGAATTATTTGGATTTAATATAAAATATCAGTAGTATTATGATTTTGTTGGAAAGGATTTTTTTTTTTTTTTTAAATGGTTATGGGTATAAGTTTGTAAGGGATTTGCTATAAGTTTGTAAGGATTTTCAATTTTTTATGGTTATGGATATTAAGAACTTGAAACACGAATATAACTTCGAAATCAATATCGCGGGAATCGCTTTCGTGCGTCGGATTTTCTTGGTCTTTGCTATCCATTTTACAAACAAAGCGGGTCAAAAACACGTCGTTATATATATTTTGTGCCCAACTCTGCTAGTGTGTTTTTTAATTAAAATTCAATGGTTCTTGAATCTGAGTGTTTTGATTTTATTTAGATTCATTTTTCAAGTGTGTTTAGAGATTTTTAAAATTTAACTTAGTATGAAAGAAGATGTACATGAAGATTAGATGATGTATAAAAGAAGATAATGAAGTTAAAATATGGGTGGAAAAGACTGAAATACCCTCACATGGGTGTCACATGTGTAAACTTAACGACGGTTAGTGATGTTCGTTAGAGGGAGGGACAAACGGCGCATAACGTTTGCCACTTAAGGACGGACGGTGTATTTTTTTTGTCAAAGGACCAAAGGCTGCGGTCAACGCAAACCACAAGGACGAACGATGTAATTTACTCTAAATAAAAAATGTAAAAATAGTACGTGTTTTAGTTTTTGCAAACCCAAACAGAATCCCCAACTTTTGAAGTAAAAATGCAGGTTCAATACTTCCAACATTGAACTTCTTCATTTACAGACCATTAAATGTTGGTAAAATACCTTCGCAGACTGCATGCAAAGTTCTGTTCAAAAAAAAGATCGACTGCATGCAAAGTTTTTTTTTTTTTTTCCTTCAAATCTTAAAGATGAAAAAATCTAAAACGTAAATTATATAACATAATTTGAGAAAATCCAGAAAGCTTATTCACTTATCAGTTAAGCATTAAGCTCTAAGTTTTCTTAGCCAACTAATTATACTCGATAACACGGTATTGAATGACAATCTTCTTCTTCTTATCTGTTGGATCAAATGGTGAAAGCTGGATCAAGGTAGTACATAAATAAAGAAAGGGGCAATTTTGAGACCGGCCTAGTCGTTCAGGTGTGCGGGTTTTTTTAGACCCACTTTGGTTGGTTTCGAAATGAGATGGCCTCACTTAAACGTCCTACAAAAGATCATATCTTTAACAACATCAAGCTTGCATCTTTTAACTGGATCTCTTGCAGGGTTAGAAAGGCTAGCTTAAACCGGAGTTTTTGGTTCGATAGCCCACATACTGCTTTATGAAACTAATTGTTGTATGTTTGGGCTCCTAACGTCTTACTAGGTTGCACATTTCTTTTAGTTTATATAGACATCACCGTTGTTTCAAAAAAATATATGTTTCATAAAATATTCACTCTTCAAAGCTAAAAAAATGTGTAATGAATATTATGCATAACGAGATTTTTATTAATGAATTAAATGTACAAGTACATAAAATAGTTTTAGCTTTAACCTTATTATCAATTGTTATTGTGTAGTACTTTAGTCTTTTAAATATGGTTTCATAGTGTTTAAGGGCATTAGACTTGAGTCACTTTAACACACAAAATTTATGGGGAAGGCCTAAGAGGAAAAACGAAGAAAAAAAATGACTTTTTAAGATGATGGGCTAAAGCTAAATGGGACTACCAACATGACTTGTTGGGACGATGAAATAGGCCTAAAATGGAAAACAGAACATGGCTTGTGCCTGTTATAGTACATATATGGTATGGATCTAATGGTAGGCTTAAAAAGAGGCTTAAACTGGGGTGTCATCATTTGATTGATGACATTAAAAGTGAGTTCTTCTGATATAATCAACCGAAAGATAACACCTCAGTTTAGGCTTCTTTTTAAACCTACCAATTAGACCTCTTTATCATTTCCTTATGGTGAATACATGCTAGGCTATATCAAGCAAAGGTAGTTTAATTTGGATTACGTATCTACTTTCATTTGTAACCAATAAAGTAAACAATTATCGTCTCAGAGGCACTTTATTTTGCATACTCAAAAATCCTTGCATACTAAGGAATAAACCCCCACCTTCATATAGTTTGATTTAATGGTTGTGATTAACCTAAGATTTAATATGTCTAAACCTAAGTCAATGTTTTTTTCTTGTCTTTTTCTTTTCTTTTTATCTTTCTTATTTATTTTCTCATTATTTGTATTTTTTTAATCACTTTTTTTAATTTCACTTTTTTTTTTTCGTTTTCGTCAGTTTTCATACGTTTTTGTCCCTTTTTTCCGCTTTTTATACGTTTTCGTCTGTTTTCTTACGTTTCCGTCCGTTTTCATACGTTTTTCTTACGTTTTTTGTCTGTTTTCTTACGTTTTCGTCCGTTTTCATACGTTTTCGTCCATTTTGTTAGGTTTTCATCAGTCTTGTTACGTTTTCGTCTGTTTTCTTACGTTTTCGTCCTTTTTCAAACGTTTTTGTCAGTTTTCATACTTTTTCGTCCATTTACATACGTTTTCGTTCGTTTTCGTCAGTTTTCATCCGTTTTCATACATTTTCGTATGTTTTCTTACATTTTCATCCGTTTTCATACATTTTTGTCTGTTTTCTTACGTTTCTGTTCGTTTTCTTACGTTTTCATACATTTCTTACCTTTTCTTTTGTTTTTCTACGTTTTTTTCCGTTTTCTTACGTTTTTGTCCGTTTTCATACGTTTTCGTCCGCTTTCATACGTTTTCGTCCGCTTTCATACATTTTTGTCCGTTTTCTTACGTTTTTGTCTGTTTTCATACGTTTCGTCCGCTTTCTTACGTTTTCGCCTGTTTTCTTACATTTTCATCCGTTTTCCTATGTTTTTGTTCGTTTTCTTACGTTTTCGTCCGTTTTCTTACGTTTTTGTCCGTTTTCATACATTTTCGTCTGTTTTTTTACGTTTCCGTCCGTTTTAATACGTTTTAGTCATTTTTCTTACCTTTTTGTCCGTTTTCATCGGTTTTCATAGGTTTATATATGCTTTCGTCTATTTTTTACGTTTTCGTCCTATTTTAGGCGTTTTAAATGCATTTCATACGTTTTCGTCCGTTTTCATCGTTTCGTCCATTTTCATCGGTTTTATCGTTTCATACGTTTTATCACGGTTTTCATTCGTTTTATGGCGTTTTGTCCATTTTCATCCGTTTTTGCGGTTTTATCGTTTTCGTTTATGTTCATATGTTTTCATACTTATTATTAAACTTTATTATATTACATGTATAATATCAATTGTGATATATTATTATAAAAAAAGTTAATGTCTAATATCACTTGTGATATTTCATTAACAAACAAGTATGTTTTTTAACCTTTAATATCACCTGAGATATTTCATTAATGAGCCCTTGTGACCAACTTTGCCTATCTAAAAATATCTTCCAAAGTCAACCCGATAATATCTATATTTACTCTTTAACCTACCAAAATAGGAGTTTTTTAGGTCATGCCGGTTTCATCGTAGATTCATACAAGATTTTCCAAAATCGCCCGACTTATGACCCGTCTTGAAAAAGATGCTCCTTTATCTTCTCACCGAGTGCATCATAGCTTTTGAAACATTGAAGAAAAACTTCTGAAGCACCATTCTCGTTGCTCCCGATTGGGACTTGCCTTTTGAGCTCATGTGCGATGCAAGTGATTTTGCTATCGGTGCGGTCTTAGGCAACGAAGAAATAAGCATTTTCGACTATTCACTCACGCAAGTAAGACTATGGTGAAGCTCGAACTCATTACACCACCACGGAAAAGAGCTATTAGCCGTGGTGTATGCATTTGAGAAGTTTCGGCCATACTTAATCTTGACCAAATGCGTAGTGTATCACGGATCACTCGACTCTTAAATATCTCTTTGCAAAACAAGATGCAAAGCCAAGATTGCTTCGTTGGATTCTCCTCCTCCAAGAATTTGATATCATTATCGTGATAAAAAGGGCCGAGAATCTAGGCTGGCGATCATCTGTCCAGTTAGAAAACCCTCACTTGAGATGTTTTCGAGAAAAAGGAAATAAATGAAACATTTCCTCTCGAGACACTCAATCGGTTTCTTTCGGTAAATCCTACCACCCGTGGTTTCTTGACTTCACAAATTACCATGCGGGTAACTTCATTAATGAAAGGGATGTCGACCCAGCGAAGAACAAATTCTTGAAAGATGTTAAACATTATTTACAGGGACGACCACTTTCTTATTCAAAATATGTGCGGATCGAGTCATCCGGCGGTGTGTTTATGGACGGGAAGCTATTGACATTCTCGCGACTTGCCATCTTTGGACCACGGGGCCATCATAGTCGAAACTACACCGCCAAAAGGTGTTTGATTCGGGTTTTATTGGCCCACAATCTATAAGGATGCCGAATTTGTCAAAGCACGTGACACTTGTCAGCGTCATGGTAATATCTCTCGAATGAATGAAATGCCACAAAATGCCATTCAAGTTTGTGAGATATTTGACATATGGGGTATTGATTTTATGGGGCCATTTCCTTCGTCTCGTGGAAACAAGTACATACTAGGTGGTATTGACTATTTGTCAAAATGGGTTGAAGCAAAGCTTTACCCACCAATGATGCCGAGTTGTTGTGAAATTTTGAAATATCTTTTGCGGTTTGGAACTCGAGGCGATAATCGGTGATCGTGGTACACATTTTACAGCGACCAATTTGAAAGAGTCATGCAAAAGTATGGTGTTACCACCGTCTCTCTCGCATACCACCCCAAACAAGTGGGCGGTGGAAGTCTCCAACCGTGGTATAAAAGGATTACGGAAAGGACGATGGCGAAAATCGTGCATCTGGTCGGATAAGCTAGATGACGCTCTGGGCCTTTCGTCTGACTTACAAAACACCCATCGGTGTACTCCATACAAGCTAGTGTGCGGAAGGCATGTGATCTTCCGATTGAGTTAGAGCACAAGGCTTCTTGGGCCTTAAAACATGCAAACTTGATATCTGAGACGGTGGTGATCATCGGAAAATTCAAATGAATGAATTAAATGAACTTCGTGATCAAGCTTATGAGAACTCTTTGATCTACAAGCAAAAGACAAAGAAGATTCATGACTCCAAAATCAAGAACCGTGTTTTCAACGTTGGTGATCGAGTCCTTCTTTTCAATTCAAGATTGAAGATTTTCTCGGAAAGCTCAGTCCGTTGGTGCGGTCCATTCACTATCGCTAAGGTTTATCCTTATGGTACCGTTGAGTTATCTCGACCCGATGGTCCTAATTTTAAAGTGAATGGTCATCGGTGAAGCATTACTTTGGAGAGGACATTCCCCATGGTTGTCCGGATCTACAAACATTCCCCGTGAACCAATGAATGCGGGGATCGAGTCAAGCTAGTGACTCGGTAATCAAAAAACATTGCACATACACCATATGGGTTTTCACCCATATTTACATCTTCTTTCCCTTTCTACCACCCCAGTGTGGGGGTTTCCCACGCTTTTGTATATAAAATCATGTTCTTAAAAAAAAAAAAAAAAAAAAATCTTCTAAATAATGGCGTAATATTTCCCTTTTCGTTCTCGGTTTCGGCATAACCACGGTACTTTGAATATTGAGGCAATATTCATTTCTATGTGTGGGGGAATTCTCGCCCAATTTCATGTATTATCTACCAATTCCCGTTTTTGGCCAAAAATTTTTTGGAGTAAGTGTTACTTACTCATTTGGTTATCGATCCGCCATGTCTAATAGACAAAAGGATTGGCTAATCCGAGGAGCAAAGCGGCTCTTGGTAAAGATTTCTCAAATCCGTTTATATGGCTTGCAATTTGCCCAAAATTGTATGGTTCTCAACTCACCATATCCTAAAAAGTGAAGAGTTGGCTAGCCATGAGGTTATGGCTTGTGGTAAAGCGATGGAAAATCCATAATTGGTATTGACTCACCAAAGATAATTCGATAATTTATCTAAGAGTTGGCTAGTCGAGAGCAAGCGACACGGTAAAGACACATCAAATCAGTTATATGGTTTATGATTTGCCAATAAATCGGATGGTTATCGATGTACCATGGTTCTTACTTGAGCTGAAACATTTGGCTACTCCGAAGTGATGGCTTTTGGTAAAGAGTTTTCAAATCCATTAAGTTTTCTCAAATCATTGCTGGGACTAGCAATATCTCGATGTGGGGGGATTGATGAGTGTCTAATACTCATCATTTTGTATAATTTAAGCTGCAAAATCATCGAAAACACTCGAAAACACATCAAAATGATCAAAATATCACAAATCGGTGTTTTATGTGTTTTAAATACAAAAATATCAAAATCGGATGAAAAATGATTCAAGTTTGCAAAATTGGCGGTTTAGTCCCCAAGTTTTAAAAGTTGTCAAATCTAGTCCACGGAATTCAAAAATGTGAAGTTTTGTCATTCAAGGTCCACGAAGTATTCTAAGTTATCAAAAATGATCCTTGAATGATTCTTTGGTCAATTGGCAAGAAAGGTCCCTAAACTTTGGAAAATTGCAAAATTAGTCCTTGGACCTTTTAAAATGGAATTTATGCAAAAAGAATCCTTGTACTATCAATGTTTGTCATGTTTGGTCCTTGTGAGTAGTTTGGAAAAGTATCATGATCAGTCTTTGAAGTTTGGTGAAATTACATTTTTGGTCCTTGTTATCTAGCTAAACCAAACAGATCCAAAATCCAATCCGGCCCAAATACATTATCCAAGCCCAATCTCCACTTGACCCCCAAGCATGACCCTTGAGCCAGGTCATAATGCATTTTGAACCCTTGACCCCGTATTATTAAGCCCCGGTCAACGCAAGTCAAACAAGAGGAAATACCGCCCAAACACTGTACATCGTCCTCACAAGCCCTGATTCTCCAAAACCAGAGTGGTTTTCCATCCTTTCAACCCCCTCTCCATACTTTGTCCCTCCACCTCCTACAAACACCAAAACCTTTAATTGATTGGAACCAACTCCATTTAAAGCTCGAGCACCTTTGAAGAAAATTGGCGCCAAAATCCAAGTGTATGGTTATGATGAATTAGAGTGATCAAGGGCTCAGATTTGGTGGGAAAGATTCAGAGGTCAAGGAAGAGTGCAAAAAGTCTATAAAGAGGAGCTTAGATGCAATGTATCAAATAATCTAGTGTAATCTTTGAATTTTGTTAATCGTATTTTTTTTCTTTAAGTCTTTCAGTAAAATTTCAAGCTTGTAATAACTTTGTTTAAGTATCTTGAGTGTATTTGAATATTTTCCAGTAACTAATTTCAAGTCTTAATCTCATTTCAAGTTTTTGCATTTTCAAGTTCAAAAATCTCAAGAATGTTTGAATGTTGTTAAGTAGCTGTAATTATGGACTAATAAGCACATGTAAGCTCCTATAAAGCCTCTTCAAGCTTTTAGAAACTCTAAAAAACAGTTTAGAAGCAAAAATCAAAAATCACCAAAAATACAAATTAAATAGGTAAAAAATCAAAAATCCGGTTGGAAATGGTGTATACAGCTGGAGCAGGGTGAATTATGGATGGCCTTGGGTTAGTAGCTTAGTGGTAAGCTTATAGGAGTGTTAATTAGTCCTTATTCTCAACTTTGAACACAGGCAGGTTGTAAGCACTTTTGATCCATTTTAGCAATTCCTTTGTGTAAGTTGTTTATTAGCTTAAATTTTAGTGTTTACGTGTTCATTAGTTGTTGTTAAGTAAATTTAAACAATAAGATAGGTTGCTCACTGCTAGAATTCATAGTTGTTAAAAATTTCATTTTGCAGTCTTATAAGCATTAGTGTAATTTCTTGTTCTTATCTTTGTTATTGTTGTTATTTAATGTCTATTTAGTCTTATTTAGTAATAATATTGGGTCTGCTATTAATTACATGGTCTTAATTTGTGATCCGCTTTGAAAAGCTCCATATGATCATATAAGTGGTGTTTGGTTTAACTTGATTCATTTGTGTTAAAGTTTGTACTTTTGGTTGTTCTAAGTTCAACTTGGTCATATTTACTCACTGCAACAAGAAAAACAAGTTGTCTTTTGGTTAAAAGTCAAAACCTCAATTGATCTCATCTCATTTCTTTACTATTGGATTTTATAGCTTCATGATCATGGCTTTGTGTTAACAAGTTGTTAAAAGTACTCAAATCAGTCTTAGTTCACTTTATAACATCTTAATCAGTGTTTAGAATCAGATTAAAGTTCATATAAGTCAAACTTCTAGTTTAAGTCAAAAGTCAAATTTTCATTTGGGTCGTTTTTGAATAAAATAGATCTTTTTACTGTGTGTTTATTAGTGAGAATCAGCTTATAAGCTCTTGGGATATTAAAATCTAGTTGCTAAACAAAAATATAAAAATGTTAGTTCACTTCTGTCTAGCTTATTGAGTGCTTATTTTCCTGCTTCTTTTGGGTACCTTGTCTGTAAACGCCACATGCAGGTGAATATGTCCATATTGATAAGCTTGCAGAGCTTATTAGTGGGTCAAATCTTGTGAACTTTGTTTCTTTGGAAAGCCAACTTGGTCATCTTGAAGTCTCAAGCTTAAGTTTTCATTTTGAAGCTTGTTGGCTAGAAATGCAAGTAGCTTAAAAGCTTGTCCCGTTTCTGTTTTAATCATAAGTGCTTATTGTCTTCATAATAGCTTTTCGGTGTGCTTCTCTGTATCTCTTAGCTTCATTTCAGTTCATATAGCTTGTTTTCATCTTATTCTAGCTTTTGTTTCGATGTGTGAGCTTGTTTGAGCTTATTTCCACCAAATAAGCTCTTAAGCTAACTTGTTGGGATATTAAGCTTGTCAAATGACTTATTTCAAGTTTGTAAAATTTTGTGTTCATTAAAGTTTCATATTTTCGGTATTAAAGTAGTTTTCAAAAGAAAATCGAGAAAAATATCAAGTTAAAATCGGTGATAGTGTTTATTTAATATTTCTTAGCTTTTGATTTTTCTTTCTAGCTTTTAATAAGCAAATCTTGTTTTCTATTTTCTTAGTTTTCTGTCATCATATAGTATTTTTAGAAAGAGTTTCATATTTTCTCTATCTTTTAGTATTTATTATAATTTTAATTAGTTAAAAATAGTGATTAATTATTAATAAATAATTAAAAAGCATAAAAAATATCTTTTCAGTTTTAAAATTAGTTTTATCATATTTTAGATTTTTCCAAGTTAAAATTTTATTTTTCCAAGTTTATTTTATATTTTCTAGTATTTAAGTGTATTTTAAAGAATAATTAATTAGTAATAATTAGGTAAAAAGTGTGAAAAATATATTTTTAATTTTAAAATTAGTTTTATAGTACTTTAAATTTTTCTGAATCATAATTTTATTTTTCTAGCCTTATTTTGTATTTTCTTCTATTTTAGAGTATTTATTAAATAGTTAAAATAGTTTTTAATTAATAATAATTAATTAAATAGTATTAAAAATAATTTTCTTTTTCTAATAATTTTCTTTTATTTTTAGGATTTCAAAAATGTTATTTTCATACATTTAGGTCTTTTATTTCTTAGATTTCACTTTTTATTTTGTACATATACGTAGTTTTTAATCTTACGTTTACGTTTCTCTTATCTGATTGTTGTGCTTTCCAGTTCTGTTTCCAATTCCATTCCAATCAATCAGTAGTGTAAAATTTCTGATCAAAGCCTTTACAGATCACTATCCTTAGTGATCATTCTATCATCTGAGTTTGTTTTGACACACCATTGAGTCTCCGTGGGACTAAACGACCCGGGAATTCATTGTATTCTCTGATCTTCATTGTATTTGTGTTTTAAGCAGTTTTAAGTCTATTACGATTAGCCATTCACAAGTGGCTAGCTTGTGTGATTAGACTTGACGGTTTAGCACAGATCACACTTATTTATCTCTTGTGATATAACACTGTAAGAAAGATGAAGAGTATTACACTCTTCATCATATATGTGTTATCAGTTGTGATACTCAACTAAGAATGTGAAATATTAAATTCATACCAAATGTGATAAGAATTTAGTATTTTACCAAGTATATATGAAAGAAATGATAATAAACATCACTTATTATATTCTTGTGATGATTACATTCATTTTTCTTATTTGTGTTTTTGAAAATATTTAGAAAGATTTTTGTGTTTTATGATAATATGAAATATTAGAAAAGGTGTTTAACTGAAAACAAAATATGTTATGAAACTTTTGTTAGATTTGTGGTGGATTTTTATATTTAATGGATACATTGTCCATGTTTCGATAGGTTTTATAGCAGAATTTAAAAATATCTATGATTAAATCAACAAACTAAAGAAGTTATGGTTGAAGAAATCACACATCTTTATAAACAAACTGAGTAACCTCAAACACCTGTGATATCACACATGATATAACAGGTGATATCACCTCACTTGTGATATCACATGATATCATAGGTGATATCAACGGTGTTATCACACATGATATCACGTGTGATATCACAAGTGTTTGAACTTCCTCAGTTTGTTTATAAATATGTGTGTTATCTTCAACCATACCTTATTTAGTTTACTGATTCAACCATAGATATTTTCAAATCCCGCTATAAAACCTATTGAAACATGCACAAGGTATCCATTAAATAGAAAAATCCACCACAAGTCTAACAAAAGTATCATAACATCTCTTGTTTTCAATTGAACAAATTTTCTAATATTTTATAATATCATAAAACACAAAAATCTTCCTAAATATTTTCAAAAACACAACCAACACATTCTTAGTTGAGTATCACAACTGATAACACACACATGATGAAGAATGTAATACTTTTCATCTTCCTTACAGTGTTATATCACAAGAGATAAATAAGTGTCACTTGCAAATATCAAAATGAAAACATATGAAAGCGGACAAAACATATAAAATCGAATGCAAACGTGTAAAACATATGAAAGCGGACAAAAGCGTCGAAACGGACCAAACGTATAAAAGCAGACAAAAGCGTTTAGAAGCGGATGAAAACGTATGAAAGCGGACGAAAACGTATAAAAGCGGATAAGCGTACAAAGCGGTAGCGTCTAAAATGGACGAAAACGTAAAAAAAACGGATGACAACGTATGAAGATGTCTGAAAACGGACGAAAATACATCAAAACGTAAAAATACAGACGAAAACATCTAAAAACGGGTGAAAATACATGAAAACCTAAGAAAACGTATGAAAATGGCCGAAAACGTAAGAAAACGGATGAAAACAGATGAAAACGTATGAAAGCGTAAAAACACGTATGAAAACGTATGAAAATGGACAAAAACGAAAGAAAACGGACGGAAACGTATGAAAACGAACGAAAACATAAGAAAATGGACAAAAGCGTGTGAAAACAAGCGAAACGTAAGAAAGCGAGAGAAAGCGGGCGTAAGCGGGCGGCGTTGAAAACATACGTATGAAAGCGTATTTGAAAGCGGCGAAAATGTCTAAAATGGATTAAAAGCGTAAAAGCGGACGAAAACGTATGAAAGCGGACAAAATGTATAAAAGCAGAAAAAATGTATATAAGCGTATGAAAATGTCAGAAAACGGATGTAAACTTACGAAAACGGATGAAAACGTAAAAAAATGGCGAAAACATATGAACACGGACGAAAACATATAAAAACGAGTGAAAGCGTATAAATATAGATGAAAACATAAGAGCGAAAAAAAACGTGAATTCCAAAAAACAAAAAAACGTGAATTCAATATATATATATATATATATATATATATATATATATATATATATATATATATATATATATATATATATATATATATATATATATATATATATATATATATATATATATATATATATATATATATATATATATATATATATATATATATATATAACGGAGGTGTTACGTAGATAATGCCACGTAAGCGCCACCTCATTGCCCGATAATTCATTATCGGCCATGTCATCACATTGTTGCCATGTAAGCATTTTAAAATTTATTTTATTTGAAAACATTTAATTAATTTCGAATTTTAATTTTAGGCTATCTTTTTATTTTTACCGAAATTATTTATGTTTTATTAGCAAAGATTAAATGTTTAAAAATTGTAATTTAAAAATGTAGTTATTATGGTTCGAACCTTGGTCACTCTCTAAACTTAACCAACATCTCTACCACTAGAACAATTCAATTTTTGTTTTATATTTTGCAAGACAAACATAATAAATGCAAAAAAAAAATGATAAATATAGATAATATGTTGTTATGCTATATTTAAGGAATAGATTATGCTTAAGAGAAAAGGTACGCCTCTTTTTTCTAACCCTAAGCAAGATAATTCCATGTCTCCATTCTCTGTGGTCGAACCTTTCTCTTCTCTTTGAGGTATCTCTCTCACCCTACTGGTTATATAAGTTTTTTAGTGCATCAACCAAATCTATAGTCTATGATTTCTATGGTCTACGTTTGCATGTTTACATGATTATTTGAGAAGTATAACATCTGGTCATATTAGTTAGTTTCAATATTGTCACGTTGAGAACTAAATGTGGTATTTTAACATTACTGTGATATCATTATTATCTAATGTATCTGATTTTATCAAATACATTTTGTATTTTCTCTATAGTAATGAAGTGGAGAACTAAGGCTGGTGTTATTCATCTGTACCACTGTAATAATATATAACGAGCTACAAGCATTAAAGATAAGTGGTCGGAAGCAGTTAATTACAAGGGTTAGCAAACTGCGTGATGATCTTAAGAAGCTTTCACAAACGTATTTGTGGACTGTAGTTTTGTTTAAGCTAATACAACATATTGGGATTGGTTTGGTGGTGCAATCAGTATTTACTGATTCTTTATAATGTCATCACACATTCGCTAAGATTTATATAGGTCAAAATAGTCGGTTTAGAGGATAAGTAAATGGATTATTGAGAGAATGATATGGTAGGCCTCACGAAAATTAAGAGGTGTAAATTAAGGTGGAAACTTTATCAAATGAAACGGGAAAATATGAAGATAATAGGTCTTGAAATTGCATGATTTGGAGTTATGTCGATGGGAATGTATGATTGTTAGCCAGAGATGATAATGTCTGACCGGTTTACTTATGAATACATTTAGGGCTCTTGCGTATTTTTAATTTGCAAATGACAGATACAAGCTGGCCTTTTTGCTCAATATTACTTTAGTTCTTTGTTTGGCATTCAATTTATAGAAGAATCTTATAGCGTATAAAGTTAAAGAGAGTATGTGAATCATCCTAATTGTATTAGTTAAGTATTAATTGGGTTGTATGATCGTGAGAGTATAAGAAGTTTAACTAAAGGATCAGGCACATATATCCATTAAGCAATTCTAGATAGTATTAAATTTTTGAAGTAGTTTTAAGGTTGATTGTCTTATTAGTTCTAAAACAGGCGTTGTCGCACGACATGAAGTAGACTGATTCAAAAGCCTTGGGGTTCTTTGTTTTGATTAGTTCTGGATCTTTATTTTTAATTATTTTTAAGGTTTTGATTAGTGCACTGCATGAAGTAGACCAATTCAAAAGCCTTTGGGCTCTTTAGTTTTAAGGTTTATTGGCTTATTAGTTTTAAAAGAGGTGATGCCACACGGCATGAAGTAGACTGACTCAAAACCCAATACACTGAAATGAGTTTGACATGGTTATGTTTCGTATATTTTAAAAACAAATCTCTAGGCAGAATCTACGACGAAAAAGATTATTTGCAGTTAATCTTTCAGAAAAGTTTTTAGGGACTGTTTCGACACGTTATGGGGCTATTTGGTTGTAAATATTGATGTTACAAACTTACTGTTGCGTTCCTGGTCACATCAGAGGATAGGTGTGTGCTTTATGTAGCTCTTCGTGCTTCAAGGATACAACGATAAATAGTGATGGGAAGAACGTGCAGAAGGGATTACCAATTCTTGGTGTATTCAGGTATTTGCAGGTTCATTATATTTCTTCTCTTATGTCAATAGATTATCGGTTAGTATTTTTTATATTTATCGATATGTATATACGGGCAAGTAGGGGCGTAAAGAGGGCTATAATGGGTCAAATTCTAAAAGTTTGTTAAGAGGGTGTTTGGGATTGATTATTTAAGTGCTTTTCTCGCTTGCTTATCGTTCTGATTTTACATATTTTACAACCACTACATTGTGAATGTTATCAAGGGCTCGGTGTTTATGTGTAGAGATTATATTATCAAAAAAGCTTTCATTCCTGTTTACTTAAGAACATATATTTCCAAATAATCTGTTTGCACTTATGTATATGTATATAAGCTGTATAAAACTTACAATGAATATATATATACTTTTTATATATTTTTTTTGAGAACATTGTTATTTGATATATGTATTCTAATATGTATATGACAACTATAAGAGGTATTCTGAAATTATATTATCATTTTATGTTAGACACAAGGTGATATTATTATGTGCAGAGATTATTGTTACCATCTTTTTTTTGTGCATATTATGTTGGTTTATGGGCTACGATAAAGGAGTTGTTATAAAGTGGTGGGAGCAAAGGGATAGCTGTAACAGTTACTTGGTCTTTTGGGACTTTATTAAAGAAAAGAGTCGACTTACTTCAATATGTGATTCAATGCTTAGAGAATAAGATACACCTCACGCCTCCTATCAGTTGGTCATATTAAGCTGAGCTCGAATCAAGAATAATATGGAAGTACTAATATAGCTAAAAACAAAGTTCAGCATCTAAACTCATGGAAAAGTTACCCAAAGTTAAGTTGGGCAGAGGTTTATATGGGGAGTACCTGGTATATTATTTTAGTTTCTTGATTAATCTAAATATTCCTGAATCTTTATGTCAATTTTTAACTTTGTGTTAAGATTGATGATCTAATATTATTCAGGGGTTAGGATTGATGGAAATTCCAATTTGAGTTATATAATCGGGAAGGAAGTCAGCATAAAGAGTCAAGCAACTGGATTAAGGTATTTCAAATATCTATTTGAGTCTCAGACTCAAAATATATGTGAATTTCCCCTTTTTTGACCAAAAGAAATACTTGTGGTAGAAGTGTTTATTCTCTTTAAGTAGAATTTGTACTTTATATGTAACATAGAAGCTAATTATTGGCCCTAGAGTACAGCAAAATACAGATTATTAGCTAATTAAACAACTAATCGATATCAAAGTGGGGCCAAATTTTTGCAAACAGTATATTCATGCGAGAGGTATTTCGGCTTCCTTTAATTTGAGAAATGGTCAAATAAAGAATCGCTTTTGTTTCCAAGGTCTGCTTCAAGAGTATATCCAAAGCGTATGGGAGCGTCCCTCCTTAGACTAAACTTCCATGCTTGGTTTATGAATGTATGTACTTCTTATTTTTAATTTGATACAATTTGTTCATGTTCTTAGGGGATATTTGGATAGCTTATTTTCAGAATTCATTTTGCCGTATTGACATGTTTTTAGGGGCTGTTTGGATAGCTTAATCTCAGCACCCATTTTGGCATCATAACATGTTCTTAAGGGCTGCTTGGATAGCATGTTCTTAGCGGCTGTTCTTAGGTACATAAGTAAACAAGCCCGGTAGAAGACTTGAAATGTGAATTGTATGCAAAGAATATTTGAAAAGCGTATATCTTTTAGACTTGAAAAGTGAATTGTACACATCACATTTGATAGTTTTCATTTGGTCCGAGTAGCTATCTTTAAACATTTACTTTATTAAGTTTGATTGTTTTGTGTTATGAAAGGTGACGTTTTTTTTCTTTTCTTTTTCAATTCCACAACGAGGTGACATCCGCTTGATGTGAGGTAAAACAAGTCTGCCATTTCAGATGCCAACGTGTGTCTCTTTGTCATGTAAGCTTTCTTTTCTTGCTCATTTGGACTTAATCTTTGTAACTATTTGCAAACGCTTTAGCACTTGCAGATTCATCATTTGCATGTAAAAAGTATTCAAAGCTTACCCCCTTTATAAGTCCCCTTTGTGGTTTGTTGGGCCTGAGGTGAGGTCCGCTAGATGTGAGGCTAACCATGACTGCAATTTGCACCAGGCAACAAGTGTCTCCTTTTCAAGTAAGCTTTCTTACCTTGCACATCTAAACTTGACCTCAAGTTATCCGCAAGTGATTTAGTTCTTCACATGTTGCTTGGTATAAAATTACTACTCCTACTATGTTTTGGCTCCATATCAATGTGATCAGAACTTTCTGACTCAAAAGAACACAATTTACTGCTTTTTATGTTAATGAAACTTTTATTATACCGTAACGGGGCATTTTGGATTGCTTATATAAGCGTCTGCTTATTTCATTTCTTCATTTTGGTATATTACTTTATGCATATTATGTAAGATCTGTTTGGATTGCTTATTTGCCCGTTATATTTTCTGATCTTCCAGCTCTTGCATTTGCGACAAGTAACTTCAAATTGACCCATTATAGGACTATGTTATTTTTCCATGTGTGATTAAGAACGTGTTCCCGGCAACGGGTTTTGTAGATAATGAAAAAAGTTCTATGTTAGTTTTTGAATTTGTGAATTTTTTGTCTATCTTTGCTTACAAGTTTTTCTTAATCTTATTGGGGCTTATGTTTGCGATTGAATTATCAAAGATGTTGAGCAAGCTAGTGTGATTTAAGTTACATCAATGATAAAATGCAGTATATATAAATGTTAAATAATATGTAGTACAATTATAGAATGTAGCGGATTCATCTATGACTGAGTTTTATGATTAGAGTAGTTGAATGGGTAGGATCGTAATTTTATGGATAGTAGCCCGTTCCTTATTATTGGAATAACAAGGTAATGACACTATCCACAAAGCTGAAGCAGGTGAAAAGAATGTGGACGACTTCATAGACAAGGATATCCAATCACGAATGGTTGATTCTATCCGAGAACACACAGGAAAACAAGTAAAAGAACGGTTGGTGAAGATCGTCCCGCAGGAAGTCAAGATATGTGTTGAACCCATTCTACATCAAACTGTCAAGGACATCCTCTCACACCACCCATTACTCTCAGAATGGTACTCTATCAATTGGATAAACTTACTATTGCTGAGCTACAGGATCAACTAATCTTGAAGATGAATGAATCGACTAACGAAATGAATGAAGAAGAATCGGAAATTTACAATCCTCTCATTGTTGCTATGAACAAGAGAAACGAGATATGGAAAACTAATGCACCCTCACAAAAAAGACCGCGAGACGAAAAAGATGCAGATCCCAATCATCCAGAAAAAAGGTCAAAGACAGTCGGAGGATCTTCTTGAGGCATTACCGAAACAACTGATCCTGTAACCACAACCACATCCAAATCTCCACCAGCATCCACCACCAAAACCACCCAACATGTTAAACCACCAGCAACATAACTATTTATGTATATGAGTGATGATATCTCAGCACAACCAATGGAAGAATAACGACCAACATCAGCTTCTACACCAAAATCATCATCTTTTAATAAAGGAAAGAAGCCAAAGGTTGTGGATTGGCTTGACACGGATACTACTAATGATTTTGGTTGGTTTGATGAAATGGTCAGTGCTTATCCAGACGTAGGAGAACCTTCAGAAACGGTTGATAGAAGCTTAAGTTTAATGTTGCAAAGAGTAGACTAGCAGACAGAAAGAAGGGGGGTTCCTTTGATCTTCATGCTTCTGAGAGTTCTTTTATAAAGGACTTTGTGGAGGATGATTTTGATGAGGAGTTAGTAGTTTGGTCTAAATTTGTGAGATGGGAAGTCACCCCTACTGTGTATCGACATGATGGGTCTGTGAGACATTTTACTTTTCTTACTGAGATCCTTAATTTTCTAGACAGACAAGATCTTATTGCACTATATGGCATGGTGTCAAAGATTATGAATCTCATCCTGCAACTGGTGCTGGTTTAATGTTGTTGGGTGATCTTCATGTGTTGTTTGATTCCAAATATCAAGATGGTGTAGGGTTTAGGATTTGGGAAGGTCAGAATCAGTGGAAGGTTTATGGTTGGACATTCTATCCTTTGTCTAGTATGCATGTGGTGCAGACCTGGTCTGGGTTTATGTGTATATGTTTTCAGATCAAGACTATCCTTTGTCTGTACCTTTGTTGGAGCAAATGCTGAAAAATAAATTGGCTTTCTCTACTGCTCCAGTTGGCAATGATTTGGTGAATGCAGAACAGTTGGTCAAACGTGTTAAGGATAAAATCATTGCTGCTTCTGCTGATACTTCCACTTGATGTCTGGTTTGTTGTTATATTTATTTCTTATTTTTATTTTATTTGGTGTTAAAAAACAATCTTTTGTATATATTATTATGTTTACTAATTTTCTTTTTTGAGCATCATGTTGTATAGTTGTGCTTCATATATGGTTTTTAGCTCACCATGTCTTTAGTGACAAAGGGTTAACTTGCTATGGGGGTACGGCTCTAGTAAGTATTTTCAAATCCGTTGATAGTTGCTGATTTACTCAAAATCAGAGGGTTATCAATGTACCCTGGTCTCACACACCAAACATTGGCTACTCCATGAGCAAACGGCTCTGGTAAAGAGTTCTCAAATCCGTTGGAAGCTTGACAACTTTCCAATAAGTTGTATGGTGCTCAACTCACCATGTCCTCATAGATGAAGAGTTGGCTAGTCCACAAGTTCATGGCTTGTGGTAAAGGCAGTGGAACACCATGACTAGTCCTGAGTTAACGGCTTCAGGTAAAGACAAATCAAATCCGTTGATGGCTGTGATGGTTTGCCAAAAACCATTAGGGTACTCCAACACACCATTGATTCATGTTCTAAGTGTTGGATGAGTTCTTGGTTCACCAGGGTGATGTCATGATTCCACTCAAGAACCAGCTAGCCCAAGAGTGAGTAGCTACTTGGTAAAGGTTTATCAAATCTACTCGTTCTTATTCTTTGTTGGTTCACGGTCTTTCTTTGTTCTAGGAGTTGCTGATGGAATCATGGTCTTCATTGTTGTTTCTGGTGGTTCTAGGTGTTCTGCTTGTTATTTTTCTTGTGCTTCAGTTGCTGTTTATCTTCAATCCTCTTCCACATTCAAGATCTATCTGGAAACTTGAAGTTAACATAGTCAAATTCAAGTTTAGGGGAGGATTGTTAGGAATTATTGTAACAGTGGGTTCCTGCTGATAAAGGTTCCTGCTGATAGCTTTATAGTTTCTACTGATAGTGTGGTTCCTGCGGATAGTGCAGTTGCCACTGATAGTTATTATTATTTCTGCGGATATGTAGTTTTCGTATTATTAGTATTTAGTTGGGATATGCATGAGTTAAATTAGGAATAGATAATGCATATCTTTTACGTGATGAGTAAGTTGCTCAATTAGGGTTTCTTGTACTATAAAAGAAACCAGCGGCTAGGGTTAATGTACGTTCTTGAATAACATTTTTTTAGTGAATTAATATAGATCCATAGAGGATCAAGTATTCGGTGTTTATTGTCTTCTTGAGTCTTTTGTTTATTTTCCGCATAAACATAATTCTAGCAAAGGTTCTCCTTAGTTCTCTTGTGATTACACAAGTTAAATATACTTTCTCTAATGAACCCAACACAGGTTGTGTCTGAACTTCACCCCCACTTCACTGGAACAGTGAACTGCATGGTCTCCCCATTGGTCCATACGATGCGTATTGCAGCTCGGGCATGGACTACCCTCAGAAAACATAGGTATGGTAAGCCTATAACACAATACCGACCAGAATTGGCGATGGTTCATCCTCTAGCCTAACCCATCAATAGGTATGATGAAAAGGAATTCTTGTGCATGTGGGGCGCGGGTACAACTGAGGATAGCCACCTGCCTTGGGCTTAACGAATACTTGGAAACAAGATCTTTCTCAACGACACCATAGTAACGCTTTGCCAAGGTTTTCATCATATGGGGGCAGGAGCGTCAGAGGTGACAGAGAACATGTCTATGTTACAAGCACTATTAAAAATATCAAGAGCCTACTGAAACAAAGGACCATGAGAATTAATGTCCGTTTTTGCCAATATCTGGTCCTGCAGGTCACTAGTTTGCAAACGGGAGGCGAGGAAAGCATACTGGATAATGTCACTCGCAGCAGGGATGCCAATCCCGCCCATCTTGATTGGGAGAGTTGGAAGCCGCCATTGCCATTCACCAAACCCTGGACCAGAGGTTGTAATAATCTTCTCAAAGGAAGCACGTAACATTTGATCAAACCAGACCTAGGCCTCTCGCACGTACAAAGGGGAACATGTCCTCAAAGCATAAGATAATTTCTCAATCCCAGCACAATTATGAAGAAGGAGGAGTTCACATTGGGGATCATTAAGTTTAAGAATTGCGTCCATTAGCGATATAGTTTTAGAGACCCTTTTTAGAGCCAGATCCTGGCAGAAGCTTTTGATGGATCTGGACACACACCTTGTGTCAATGATATTTTGTATAATATTATTAAGCACGCGGAATTTACTTAGTAATACTTAGAAGACGGATTGTATGATATATTGTAAGTAAACACAGATTAAACACAAAACTTAAACTCCAATATTATTAATGAATAATACGAGTGATCTTGCTTATCACTAGGGTTAAACCTTGAAGCCTTTGTGAGTAATACGTAGGTAATTAGACAAGTACCTAATACAATGACCTAGGACCTCCTTTTATACAACAAGGAGTCCTTTACAAGATAAGTATAAAGCTAACAATATAAAATATACTCAAAATCTATTATATACTTATCTAGACGCGTTCTCCTACAACAGTGGTAATACGTTTCCACTGCTAGTGTATTCCAAGCAGTGTAAACCATAACTATCCGTGGTAACAGATAATTCCCAACAATCCTCCCCTCAACTTATGATTTCTCTGCAAATCAATAAGTTTCTTCAATCTGCATCATCTTCAAGGATTTGGGGAATTCAATCAAACACTTTACTTCTTTCTTAACATCTAAATATCTCTGGAACATTGATCTTGAATCCTATGTAACAATGCTCGACCTTCTCATTGTCTTCATGAACTCTTATTGTTGTACATAACATCAACGAGAGTTCCACTACGAGTGGATATTCTTTCTCGTGAAGCATGAATACATCGACTCCATTTCTTTGTAGAAACATAATGAACTTTACATGAGTCATAATAAAACCATTTAGTACCAGGACATGTACATGAGAATTTTCAGAAATCATCATTAACATCTGGTTCATAGAGCCTTCTAAGATTAATCCATAACTGCATCTCCTTCATATCTTTGAGATCTTGAGCATCAAACCTTTCTCGAACTAACTTCCATAATTTGTCAAGGTCATCTTTGTCAAAATCTTTAATGAGATCTTCAAATGTCATGAATGATGAAGTTTCACCACCTAGCCTTGTGATCTTTCATGTTGAAGCAAAATTGCTAGCAATGTAAACCTCCCAATCAATGATAGGATGTCTTACTTGCAGTGGTTCTGGATAAAAATCTTCTTCTACTATCACAATCATTCCAGTCGATTGTTCTTGATGAATTTCTCGGTAGGAATTTCATGTTCTTGAAAGAACCTTAGTCTTCTTAATACCGAGAATCACTTTCTTTGGCCTTTCTCTTCAATCCAGAAACCTTCTTTCTTCTTCTTGAGCCCATTGCAATAAAATCTTTATCATGTTTTTGAACTCGTAGTAGATACCTTCAACTTGATTATCGTGGCATTCCTTTGAATTGATGCTTTTTCCAACCACCAACATGACAACAATTAGTCTTCATGTATGAAATAATTTGTACCTTGGTTGGTTGTCTTTGTTTCTTTTGACCCTTTCTGACTGTACTAATTACATCTTGAAGTGCTTAATTGTTCTTCATTTGCATGAAATCCTTCAATTGGGCAGTTCTTTGATCTTCAGTTAAGGATGCATCAACTACAAGGTCAATTGCCTTTTTCTTGATTATTGGATTATTAGCAATCAAGAACTCAATATCTTCTTCAGAAGGAACATAGCTAAACTCTGGAGTCTTCTCTCTAAGTATTGTAGGTTGAACATTGGAAAGTGGATCTTCTAGAGAATCTTCCATTCTATCCAGCCTTTTTCTTTTCAGCAACTTCATCTTCATTTATCTTTTCAGCAACTTCTTTATCATGAGCAATCTAAACTTGTTCTTTCTTTGAAATCTTTCTTCCAGGTTGCTCTTGACTTTCCATAACTGCTTTACCTTTGTCTTTCTTCTGTTTATCAATTTCTTCACTTGCAGTGGCAACATTATGTTCATCCATGGGAATATTTGGCTCTGCAGTGGAAATTGAATCAGTGGTAAAATCAGTTGCAGTACGGAAAATATCTTGTTCTAGTTGCTCTCCATGAGTATCAGCTTCCTTTGCTCCTTTACTAGAAACCCTTCATCTTCAAAATCAAGTTTCCTCCCCTGAGTTTCAGCACTTGTTTTCCTGAGAATTACCCAAATCTTGATCAAAACCAGCTGAATCACCATCATTAGGTGAGGATGAAGATGAGATCACCAACTTTGCAGTCTTCTTGTGCTTTTTCAACCCCTGCAACTCTTTCTTCAAGGTCTGAATCTCTTCTTTTAAATGTGTAATATCCTTGGCATGCTGCTTCTTGACATGTGCCAAGTCATTCTTTAGAGATTCAACCTGCTTGACTAACTTTGTACACAAAACCATCAATTCCAATTGTTGCCCACTGCCCTCATCACTTCCAACTGTGTTACCTGTTGGGAGAGGTGAATCATGGGGCATTGGCTCAGATTCCTCCCTAGTTGGACTAGGTTGAAGTCTAGAACCACCACTGCTTGTTCCTAGACCAAAAGGTTCAGAAACATGTTGTGTTGTCATGAAAGAAGGTGGTTGTTTGCTCCTCCTTTCATAGGTCTGAGAAACAGGTGAAGTATAATCAATGTGTGGAACAGAGATTATGGGTGTGTTTTGTTTAGTTGTAATCTTTGCAAGCATTTGAGGAAGGAGAGGTGTAAAAATCATGTTGCCATCTTTGTTCATGTTTTGAAAAACTATTTGATTTGAGAGATATAGATTGTGGGTTTTAAAAGCAAAGCATACCTTATATGGGTAGTATTGATAAATTCCACAATCTGATGAAAAACAGGGCCACTCTTCTCGTTAGACTTTTGTAGGTAGGCCACTTGGTTGTGCTCATCTGCAAATTTTAATGGTGCCATAGAAACTTTTGATGAAAAACGATATTATGTCAGTAATAATTGAAGGAATAACTAGCCAATTGAGAGAGAAAGATATATAGGGTTAGGGTTTAAGATTATTGCAAAGAAAAACTATCTTTAGAAAGTATTTATCTTAAGCGGATAAATAACAATATGGAAAGTAGATAATCTTCTTAAAATTTTAACCCTATATATATGGAAATCGGTGGTTACTTTCAACGGCTAGTAAAAATAAGTTCTTGACATAATCGGTTGTAACGGCTAGAACAACGATGGTAAAATAACACCGTCGCTGGAAATCGTGAACTAGCATTGGTAATTTTCACAAAAATTTCAAAGAGCGATGGTAAATAAAACATAAAAATAGACTACTCTTATCATAGTTTTTAGCAAACTACCGACTATCAACGGATTTGATATGTCTTTACCATGAGCCGTTTGCTATGGACTAGCCAACTGTTAATCATAAAGAATATGGTGAGTTGATAACCATATAGTTTTGGTAAACTATCAACCATAAATAGATTTGTCAAGTCTTTACCAAGAGTCGTTTGCTCGGACTAGTTGATTCTTATGTGGATTAGACATGGTGAATCAATAACCATTTGTTGTGTATCTCGCTTATACACCTTTAAGATCAACTCCATTTATGCTTGGTTATGTACACATGTATGTGATAGGAATAACCAACTTGTTATTAACCAAAGGTACTTTTAACCAAACCATTACCCAATAAAAATATCTTCCAAAGTCAACCCGATAATATCTATATTTACTCTTTAACCTACCAAAATAGGAAAAAGTAAATATACTCATTAAATAGCCCTGGTAACCGACTTTGGCTATATAAGGAGGCTTAGCTTATTGTAATCTTCATCAAAGCACATTTAAACACACAAAATCCATAAAAATAATCATGAGCAATCCTTCCAATACCATTGACATCTCCTCTGATTCAGAAGAAGAATATGTGATCGAGTCGAGACTTCCTCGAGGCATCGGGATGGGTGGATACTTCCAAGATGGGCTCAAGCACTTCATCCAAGAAGTACACTAAAGAGATCGCAGCGTGTACTGCGCAAAACCTGCACCATCTCTTGTGTTTTACTCCAGCTCATCAGATGATGATGAGACAAATGATAAGACCTATTCCATGGCCAAAAATTGCCAAGAGCTCTTACAAAAGCACTGGAAACATCTATCTCCAATATGAAGCAGATATCCATACCAACGAAGTCTATAATGCTACCAAAACCTCCTCCACAAGTTCTTGGTCTTCCTTGTCCAAGAATGCAATCCACCTTTGAGAACAAAAGGAAGAGAGCACAAAAAAACAAGCATGACTATGTGGGCAAAGGCAAGAAGCCCATGGAGTAGCTGATGTAGGGTGTAGGAATGTAGGAATTTATCTTTTGTGTTTTGATTGTGATTGTTGACTCTCTCTCTGTGTGTGTAATGACTCATTTATTTGAATGCACTCTCTCTGTTTTCCTTTTTCCCATTTGAGAATAACATATTTCCACAGCTTGCATTATAGTTCCCACTGTTAGCCTTATATTCTATATAAAAGTGAGTGGTCAAACATAAATACAAGCACTAAACAACCACATCTTGGTTTAAACAAATACTCCTTCAATCCTGCATATCACACATAGAATCCAAACACTGAAAGCATTGTTGAGATTGACAGTGGTTAGGCAAATTAACTAGAAGTAGATGCAACAATTTTGCATGTAGTGGTTAGACCACACAGTCAACAAGTCCACTCCAAGTTATTAATCCGGTCACCAAAGTCAAAGACTTCATTTACTTCTCAACCACTTAAATCTTCCCCTCATTAACTTATTGTTCTAACATAACCTCTATTAAAGTGCATCTTACACACATACTTCACATACTACTACCACATAATAACTTCTCACTTAAAAGATTTCCAAAAGATCACCATGAGCAGTTCCAATCCAATCAATCTTTCCTTAGACAGTTCATTTTCTGACAGTACATGGGATGACTTTGTGTTGAATAACCCAAGCAGAGTAGAGACAGAAGAGTTTGAAGAAGTGTCATCCAGAAAAATATCTCATATGTCCATGAGTATTACTACATCATTTGCTGGTCCATCAAATCTGCAACCAGTACCTCAGGATGCTTTGACCAAGGGAGATAGTTCAGAAATAAGTTCTTATGTTTCTCCCTATGATGACACAGATGATGAGACTTCCACAAGAGCCTTGAGTGTGCCTCCCTTGCTGCAATACTCCCTAATGAAGAGCTCCAAGCACCACGCAAGAGCCTTGAGAGCAAAGACCACCACCAGGGTCCTTCATCATCCTCTCCACCGATCGGAGAAGTGGTGAGGGGATTAGCATGCCCTAGAGTGTATGAGTGGATTGATATGCGTGGAGCTCCTAAGGTGATGCCAAAGTGGGGCTTCCCAAAGAATCCATAGATGGTAGATGGTGGTTAAGTGGAGTATGGTTGGGGTAGGTTGTGAAGCTTTTGTTTGGAGTAGGAAGTTGTTTAGTTGTTTTTCAGTTGATGTAATGATGCTTGTTATCTGTATTCCATGGATGTATTATTGCACTCGGTTTGCGGTTTGTGAAATAATAATAATGATCCATGTTTTCCTTCATCTTTAGAGTTCTTGCATCATACTTGTTGTTCCATTAACTCCACCTCCAAACCGACATCTTGTCCATCATAATGTTCAAAATCGAAAGATAGGACTTGTTGCCGGTCATGTGCCTTGAACACCCACTATCTCAGTATATCCTTGATCCGATCTTTTGTCCTTGGATGTTCCCGCGCATAATAGAAAAGAGTTAGTTTCTTTTGGGGACCCAAGCCATAATTGACTTGGATCCGCCTCGTGTATCAATATAGTTAAATCTATCAAAGGTCATTGATACACCATTGTGATTGGTTGTAGAGGTAGTTCCTTTAGGTTTCCATTCCCAACGTCTTTGAGGTCTTCACAAGATTGCCCATGTCACCCCTTTTCTTGTTTACAACCCTTGCGGTGGTAACTTTTGAATGAGCGATGGTAATCTTTGGTCTGCTTTTAGGTACCCATTGTTGGTTATAATGAACCTTATTATTCTAAAAGTACTTTTCCTGTTTGTGCAGATTTTGCAAAATTGTTTTGGACTTTGCACTTTTAACAGGTGACTTAGGGTGAGCAAGGTTAACTGCTTTTTGCGATGTAAAAGTTTTGAGACCACTTCTTAGTTGAATCGCTCTTGGGACCATTTTGCAATGTGAATTAGGGTGTTCATTATTTTAAAACATGTTAGACTCCACCCTTTTATTCCCATGGACTTCCTTCTCCCATTATGATAGTCACAATAAGAATGTAAATGATCAAAACTACCACAGATATAACATGCCTTATTGTACATCACAAAATCACTACCTAGTTGTTGAGATTTAACATGATTCCAACTCCTATGGTTACCCCTAGGAGCTGTAGGTTTGTTCCTATACATCTCAGCATACCTTACAGTTGATCTAGGTTTATTAACTGGTTTCCTAGGTTCCTCTGTAATAGCATTAACAACTTTTGGGATAGAAGCCTCTACATTATTTTTAACATTCTCATCAATAACAGATGAGTCACTAGCACTCTCAAAAACATCATTTTCATGCTTAATCTCTCCCTCACTTTTCACCATTGTGTCCTTTAAAGGACCATATTCACGTTCAAGGTCCTGAAACTCTTCTAAGACTGTATGAGCTAAATCTATACCTGGAGGTGATGGAACACCTCTTAGTGGTGGAGGCACAATATTATAACCCATACCAGACTAAACTTTACTATGTACTTGAGCATTCCAAATTTTATCAATTGACTTAGACTGATGATAACATGTGTCTAAAGTTAAATTGACATTTTCATTTTTCTTTTGAAGTTTTCAAACTCCTTTTGGTATGCTTCATTCACAATTTGTTGTATGTTCTACCTCTCTTCTAAGAAGAATCATATCATCATTATATTTTGTCTCATTTTCTCTATAGTGATCTATTTGTTTCTCTAATCGCTATAGCTCTCCTAAGATTTGACACAAGATAATTAGCGATATACAACTCTTGTCTTTCATTAGAATATAAATCATTAAGCCTTTTAACTTCTCTAGCAGCCTACATGTTTTAAAACAACTTTCAAACTTTTGTACCTCAGTCGAGAAAGCATTGAGAGCAAATTCGGTAGCAACAAGAGCAACATCGATGGTTCTTCCTCTTGATCATCAGCCATGAAACTCCAATCATAGCTCACACCATCAATAGCCAACATTGCCTTTGGTTCTTCCACAGTTGGTTCCTTCTTTTTCTTGTACCAAGTAGACCTGTTGTCCTTGGTCTTTGGTCTTCTACATTCTCTAGCAAAATGTCTAAACTTGTGGCAGTTAAAGCACTCCACTTTCTTCTTATCAAAGCCTGCAGTTTCACTACCATTGATGTGAATAGGCTTGCCAGTTTTCTTGTAGAATTTCCTAGCCCTCATGCTAAGAAAAGCTATCTGCCATTTTATATCCATCAACTCCAAGTCATCTTCATCAATTTTCTCTATGTCTTAATGAGTTAAGACAGAGCCATTTACTTGTGTGGAGATGAAAGCATAAAAAGTAGGATCTCCAATACTAGCAACCTTCTTCTTAGAACCTGCAGTGGTAACACTAACATTACCAGTGGAAACTTTAGAACCAAAGCGGTGGCAACATCATCATCACTATCATCTTCGTAATCATCACTTTGTAAAGAGGTTGACAACAATGCCAAGCTACTAGAGCTTGTACCAAGTTTCCGCCTTCTTCAACCTTTGCTCAATAAGTTTGAAGTTGTTGTAAAGGTCATTGAGCTTCATTGTTTCTATGTCCGATTTGTTTTCCCGAAAGTAACATTAGTTTGAAACTCAAGTCAAACTTCTTAGAAACTTCAAATTGAGGTCTTCCTTTTCTACCTCAATGCCAAACACGATTAGTTGTGTAACAATCTTCTAGAGTTTGGTGAAGATGCTATCAAGTGAGTCATTGCTTGAAGCGGAGAAGTTTTCATAACTTTGCTTCAACAATGTCTTTTGTGTCTTCTTTGTAGCATCATTACCACCAAACACCGAGCAAATCTCTTCAAACAGTTCCTTAGCGGTTGTGAACTTGCTAAATGCAATGATCGGTCTCTAGGAAGAGTCATCAAGAACAAACTTCTAGCCTTAAGATCATTCTTCCTTAGTGCCTTTTCAATACTAGATTCGAGCACAAAACTTTCACAACATCCGTGTCACCAACCTTCCGAGTACTAGTCACGAGACTTGAAAGAATCACCGAGTTTGAATGATCTCCCATAGAGCATAGTCCCGAATGAGAAAGTATTGCTCAATCAAGATCCTCCACATCTCAAACTCCTTAAGTTTGAGCTTAGGTAGCCTTGGTGTAGAAGAGTTGACCGGTTGTTTTCCATCTCCATTGAATTGAGTGAGTAGGTTAAGCTTATTCCTTGGATCTTCTAAAACAAAATATTAGAACCTTCGCTCTGATACCACTTGATGGATCTGGACACACACCTTCTTTCAATGATATTTTGTATAATATTATTAAGCATGCGGAATTTACTTAGTAATACTTAGAAGACGGATTGTATGATATATTGTAAGTAAACACAGATTAAACACAAAACTTAAACTCCAATATTATTAATGAATAATACGAGTGATCTTGCTTATCACTAGGGTTACACCTTGAAGCCTTTGTGATTAATACGTAGGTAATTAGACAAGTACCTAAGACAATGACCTAGGACCTCCTTTTATACAACAAGGAGTCCTTTACAATATAAGTATAAAGCTAACAATATAAAATATACACAAAACCTATTCTATACTTATCTAGACGCGTTCTCCAATAGCAGTGGTAATAATGTACTAGCAGTGGTAATACGTTTCCACTGCTAGTGTATTCCAAGCAGTGTAAACCACAACTATCCGTGGTAACAGTTAATTCCCAACAGCTTTCATCCAAACTAACTGAGCCGCCAAGAAGTTTGACGCCCTTGGCCGGATGGGAGATATGTAGGACCGTGAATACATAAGATTTATGTGGTTTTGGAGGTCTAGGTTGGTGGAAGAAGATGAATATCTTCATCCTTTTAGAGAGAAAGTAGTGAGAGGGAGGAGAAACAAAAGATACTTTTATTGATGAAAAAAAGAACACACTAACCAAATGATTAACCTCGCTCTTCATGGAGAGTCATGAGGGGTATTTATAGGCTCAACAAACCATTACTTTGCCACTTAAACGATAGTAGTCCCTATGGGCAAAGTATACTACGTATCTAGTCCAGTTCACGTAAGTGACGTTATCTTTATAAAAAAGCGAGGCTAACAATATCCCTCCAAGATATCTTCACACGTGAATGGTTACAATGAGACCTATAAATACAAAACAAAGTAAATTACAATAGTAATGAACAATGTTGACTTTGTTGAGGCGCAGTCTCTGTAGTCTAGATATCTTGAGGCAAACTTGAAGTTCTCTCTTCGATGATCTCGGCATTTGATCTTTGGTGACCAAGACAAATCCTTGTAGCTCGAACTTCAAATGTGACGGTCTAGTTAAGTTATTACTCCTCCTAACTAGTGAGCCTTTTTCCTTTTTCTGCTCCCTCCTAAACCGACAACACTCTTCCAACACGTAGCGAAGAAAGTAGATTCTTGATTCTAGCATAATGGTTGTCGCTCGGGAACATCATAACAACATAACTCACTTAGTGTTGCATCTAAGTTGGTAAAAGCCCGATGTACACACACTACTTCTCCTTCTTCGCCTTAAGCACGAATCCTTCGACAATCCAATCACGAAGATGAAATACCAACTTCTCCTCCTGATGGTTGCGAGCTATCGGAATCATCATAATGTTGCGTACATGCCGTATACCTTTTTCTTGATGCAATATTTAAATCCTTAGTTTGAGAAAATTTACGTGAGAATATGTCGCAAAAATACTCTCTATAATTCTCTCAAACCAACCTTAAATCGAACCTCCTTTGAATTCACCGGCTAATAGTAATGACCACATTTAGAGAAAACTCGATACGACTAACTTGAAAAGGAAGTAAACATCCTAACTTTGTGACTTACTGCTTGTTCAAAATTTTTGAACAACTCCACAACGCTGTGTGACACTAAGTACTACAACTTCCTTAAAGTGATAGTTATACACTGTGGGCACTATAACGTAACTCCTTACATCAGTTATAACCTGATTCTCAATTCATAGTCACTTAAAGTGATATTTATGCCCCAACAAGTTATCTTGAGACTTGCAATCAATCAACAACGTCTCAAAGACAATGAAGTTCACCCGTGAAAAGTCACCTCAATTTCGCGTAAGCAATACCGTACAAAAACCCCGTAGTCATTTTTTCATAAAATATTCGTTCAAGCCGTGAATTTTGTATCCCCCCGTGAAATTTTATAATACCAAAATACCAATCTTTGTATAAAAAAATTGTATCCAAATTTTAGTGAAAGATTTGGATAACCATTTTAATTCCGTATAACCACAACGAATCACTGTCCATGTATGCCAAGGCAAAGTCCAAGTAACATCAACCTAACTCGGCCCATCACACGAGATCAATCAGTTAAGCCCAAGAGAAATCCACTTTACAATCCCTTATAACGGTTAATTAAGCTTCGCAGCCTAAGTCAAAAACCCGATCCAAATTAACTCCTTAAAACCGGTTATAAAATATATCCTAACCCTAAAAACACTCACACATTGACTAACCCTAAACACCCATTATATTCGAATCTCAACACAAAAATACGCTCCTCTTTCTGAATAGATCTGAGAAAAAATACTCCTTTCACAAATCATTCAATAACACATCTTTGTCCTCTTAGATCTCACTTCATCTTATAACATCAAGATCCTTATATCCTACACAACCCATCACCCTTTTGATTCATCAGTTAAGCGCGAGTCAAGAAGGCACGAATACCACAGTGTTGTGACTTCAAGATCCTTTGGAAGGTCACGGTAGATTCACGTTTTGTATTTTCATTTTTGATGTCTTGAACGAAACAAGAAAATGATTATAACACCTTTGTTATCAATCAATTTATTTTTATGTTTCGGATAAAAAGGAAACAAAGTTTCCAAAAGGGTCGATGATGATATAGATTTAATTGAAACAATCTTTAAAAAGATTGCAAAAAAAAATTAAATCGAAGCAGAGATCTTGAGTGTCTTTGTTTTTATGTTGAGTCGTGGATGTGAATGAGAGTTGGGGAGTGATTGTGAGGGTCCTTTGATGAGTCTAGATGTAGGTTAAGATTTTGTAGTTTGTTTTTGAATTGGGTCGAATGATACTGCTTGTTTTTTTTATTTCCATTTTTGATTTATTCTTGGACTGATGAAGGTCTTGACTAGGACTGAGGTCAATTGGTATATGGTGTTTTGGTCGATGGTCATGGTCTTTTTCAGTTACGCATAAGTTTTCTCATTTTCATTTCAGTTCTTAAGAGTAGAAAAATCATACGCGTAACATCCTTAAGCGTAGCATGAGTTCTTACGCCTAACCATCTGCATAGGCGTAACTTCATACGAGTAAAAAAATCTCTTACGCGTAAATCTTTCATAGGCGTAGGAAATTGCTTGATCGTAAGCTCTTACGCGCATTCCATACGCGTAAGATTGTTCATAGGCGTAGAAAACTAGGGTTTTGACCATTTTCCGGCGAGTATTCTGACCACTTTTCCGACCAGATTCATCAAAACCCACAAAAAATTTATATTGAATCCTCATATAGCTTGTTTGACCACTGTTTGACCTCATCTATCTCACGGTTTGGATCAAAAAGTCACAAAAGTAAATACAGAATATGACTTGGACAAGAAAATGACACAAGACCAGTTGTACACAATCATAGACTAAATTACTATTTTGACCAAAAAGATACATAAACTTGTTTAAACACTGATATCATTAAAAAGTATTGGAAAAAAAATTCCGACACAAAAAATTATATAAAATCAGTTTAAAAACAAGATTCAAACCAACATAAATCAATAAAACACAATAACCTTGGCTCTGATACCAATTGTAGGACCGTGAATACATAAGATTTATGTGGTTTTGGAGGTCTAGGTTGGTGGAAGAAGATGAATATCTTCATCCTTTTAGAGAGAGAAAGTAGTGAGAGGGAGGAGAAACAAAAGATACTTTTATTGATGAAACAAAGAACACACTAACCAAATGATTAACCTCACCCATCATGGAGAGTCATGAGGGGTATTTATAGGCTCAACAAACCATTACTTTGCCACTTAAACGATAGTATTCCCTATGGGCAAAGTATACTACGTATCTAGTCTAGTTCACGTAAGTGACGTTATCTTTATAAAAAAGCGAGGCTAACAATATCCCTCCAAGATATCTTCACACGTGAATGGTTACAATGAGACCTATAAATACAAAACAAAGTAAATTACAATAGTAATGAACAATGTTGACTTTGTTGAGGCGCAGAGTCTCTGTAGTCTAGATACTGAGGCAAACTTGAAGTTCTCTCTTCCGATGATCTCGGCATTTGATCTTTGGCGCTGACGGCACAAATCCTTGTAGCTCTGAACTTCAACTGTGACGGTCTAGTTAGGTTATTACTCCCTCCTAACTAGTGAGCCTTTTTCCTTTTTCTGCTCCCTCCTGAACCGACAACACTCTTCCAACACGTAGCGAAGAAAGTAGATTCTTGATTCTAGCATAATGGTTGTCGTTCTTGGAACATCATAACAACATAACTCACTTAGTATTGCATCTAAGTTGGTAAAAAGCCCCGATGTACACACACTACTTCTCCTTCTTTAGTCTTAAGCACGAATCCCTTCGACAATCCAATCACGAAAGATGAAATACCAACTTCTCCCTCCTGATGGTTGCGAGCTATCAGAATCATCATAATGTTGCGTACATGTCGTATACCTTTTTATTGATGCAATATTTAAATCCTTAGTTTGAGCAAATTTCCGTGAGAATATGTCGCAAAAATACTCTCAATAATTCTCTCAAACCAACCTTAAATCGAACCTCCTTTGAATTCACCGGCTAATAGTAATGACCACATTTAGAGAAAACTCGATACGACTAACTTGAAAAGGAAGTAAACATCCCAACTTTGTGACTTACTGCTTGTTCTAAATTTTTGAACAACTCCACAACGCCGTGTGACACTAAGTACTACAACTTCCTTAAAGTGATAGTTATACACTGTGGGCACTATAACGTAACTCCTTACATCAGTTATAACCAGATTGTCAATTCATAGTCACTTAAAGTGATATTTATGCCCCAACAAGTTATCTTGAAACTTGCAATCAACCAACAACGTCTCAAAGACAATGAAGTTCACCCGTGAAACGTCACCTCAATTTCGCGTAAGCAATACCGTACAAAAACCCCGTAGTCATTTTTTCATAAAATATTCGTTCAAGCCGTGAATTTTGTATCCCCCGTGAAATTTTATAATACCAAAATACCAATCTTTGTATAAAAAAATTGTATCCAAATTTTAGTGAAAGATTTGGATAACCATTTTAATCCGTATAACCACAACGAATCACTGTCCATGTATGCCAAGGAAAAGTCCAAGTAACATCAACCTAACTCGGCCCATCACACGAGATCAATCAGTTAAGCCCAAGAGTAATCCACTTTACAATCCCTTATAACCGGTTAATTAAACTTCGCAGCCTAAGTCAAAAACCCGATCCAAATTAACTCCTTAAAACCGGTTATAAAATATATCCTAACCCTAAAAACACTCACACATTGACTTGAAGATCCTTTGGAGGGTCACGGTAGATTCACGTTTTGTATTTTCGTTTTTGATGTCTTGAACGAAACAAGAAAATGATTATAACACCTTTGTTATCAATCAATTTATTTTTATGTTTCGGATAAAAAGGAAACAAAGTTTCCAAAAGGGTCGATGATGATTCAGATTTAATTGAAACAATCTTTAAAAAGATTGCAAAAAAAAATTAAATCGAAGCAGAGATCTTGAGTGTCTTTGTTTTTATGTTGAGTCGTGGATATGAATGAGAGTTGGGGAGTGATTGTGAGGGTCCTTTGATGAGTCTAGATGTAGGTTAAGATTTTGTAGTTAGTTTTTGAATTGGGTCGAATGATACTGCTTGTCTTTTTTATTTCCATTTTTGATTTATACTTGGACTGATGAAGGTCTTGACTAGGACTGAGGTCAATTGGTATATGGTGTTTTGGTCGATGGTCATGGTCTTTTTCAGTTACGCATAAGTTTTCTCATTTTCATTTCAGTTCTTAAGAGTAGAAAAATCATACGCGTAACATCCTTAAGCGTAGAATGAGTTCTTACGCGTAACCATCTGCATAGGCGTAACTTCATACGAGTAAAAAAATCCCTTACGCGTAAATCATTCATAGGCGTAGGAAATTGCTTGATCGTAAGCTCTTACGCGTATTCCATACGCGTAAGATTGTTCATAGGCGTAGAAAACTAGGGTTTTGACCATTTTCCGGCGAGTATTCTGACCACTTTTCCGACCAGATTCATCTAAACCTAGAAAACTGTATATTGAATCCTCATATAGCCTGTTTGACCACTGTTTGACCTCATCTATCTCACGGTTTGGATCAAAAAGTCACAAAAGTAAATACAGAATCTGACTTGGACAAGAAAATGACACAAGACCAGTTGTACACAATCATAGACTAAATGACTATTTTGACCAAAAAGATACATAAACTTGTTTAAACACTGATATCATTAAAAAGTATGGGAAAAAATTCCGACACAAAAAATTATATAAAATCAGTTTAAAAACAAGATTCAAACCAACATAAATCAATAAAACACAATAACCTTGGCTCTGATACCAATTATAGGACCGTGAATACATTAGATTTATGTGGTTTTGGAGGTCTAGGTTGGTGGAAGAAGATGAATATCTTCATCCTTTTAGAGAGAGAAAGTAGTGAGAGGGAGGAGAAACAAAAGATACTTTTATTGATGAAACAAAGAACACACTAACCAAATGATTAACCTCACCCCTCATGGAGAGTCATGAGGGGTATTTATAGGCTCAACAAACCATTACTTTGCCACTTAAACGATACTAGTCCCTATGGGCAAAGTATACTATGCATCTAGTCTAATTCACGTAAGTAACATTATCTTTATAAAAAAGCAAGGCTAACAAGATATTTATAGGAAAAACACAAGTTCCATCTTTTTCAACTCAAAACACAAACAAACCCCTTTTTCAACAAAATCATTTTTATCCCATCAAAAATCATCTTGTTAATGAATTGAGTAGGATTAAGATGATTTTGTTAAAAAGAAGTTTGTATCTGTTTTTGGTTTGAAGAAGATGAAAAAAGGAAGCTCGATTTAAAAATATGAGAAGGGAGTTTTAATAAAAATAATAATAATAATACTATAATAATTGTAAAAGATATAAGATATAATAAAATAAAAAATAATAATAATCAAGTAAAATCATATTAATAATAATAATAAATAAATTACTGTTTCACCATCATCCCATCATTTATAATCGTCTTGATCCCGTCTCTTCGTCAATTCAACATTCAGTTGGGTTAAGATGCGATCAGGTATGTTTTTCTAGAGTTCGTTTGTTTTTATCATCGTACAATATTTTTGGGGTTTCGTTTTGAGACCAGATTCTCTTCCGTTGTTGTGGTGGGTTTTTTGCTTTATCTAAACAGTGGTAAGGCTTCGTTTGATTCATCCGAACGGGTTTTAAGGTTTCGTTGCTAATGTGGGTGTTTGGTTACATTCGTCACAATTATGGTTTCGAACGGTTATTCGGTTTTGAGTTTTTATTCTTCAATGTCTATAGTAAAGAGATAAAAGGATAGAAGCGTGATACAATGATTTATAGTGGTTCGGTTATAAGGACACCTTTCTTTCCCTACTCCACTCCCCGAGTACCCAACTCGAGAGTTCTTAAGCACTATGTCAACAAGCTGCCTTTAACCGATGGAGAAACCTCACAACGTCGTTTACACTTTTTCTGGTATAAATCTAAATACCGGGTTCTTAAAATAAACAGAAGAACTAATTCGATCACAACTAACTTTATGAATACAAGAAGATGTATCAATAATAAGAAACAGCTCAGTGGTCTTGAGGTGATGATGAAGTCGAGCAAACTCTTCTTTTGAAGAATGAATAACTCGTACGCAAGAAGCGTGATCTCGTCTTGAAATAAGAACCTTGAGAAACACAAGATAAAGAAAGCTACAAGAATGATCCTTGGATCAGTGGTCATAGAGATAAAATAATGAGAGAAGAAGTATATAACAATGGGTGAGAAATAAGAAAGAAATGGCTCACTATTTATAGACCTTACTGTCCACTGTTCACCCGGATCCACCGGATCCCTTGGAAAAGGGATCTAGCTATTGTAAACCATGGGATCCGGCTATCTGGTAATACCAGTCCAGATTTTGGGTTACAATTCCGGGTTTTGGGTTATAGGTTATGGTCCATGGGTCATGTGATATCATGCATGATGCAATAGACATCTTGGGTCATGGGTTATGGACTTTGGGTCATGGGTCATGTACTTTGGGTCATGGGTTATGGTTCTTACCATTGTGATGTCATACATGATGTAATGAGATGGGTCATAAGTTATAGGTTATGGGTTATGAATTATACCCAACTCATTTACATACATTTTATATTTACAAAACAATACATAACTAAACAAATATAAGTAAGCCACATGTAATCTTTAGATTTGTACTTGATATATTTTTATGTTGTTATCAAAAAAACTTAGAGATCGAGAAATATTAATAACCGTTTTTACGGTTTATTAAGGGCTTACTAAGAAATATTGTATTGGCCACTTTGGCACTCTCCATTTTAAAACTTATGTTTTGAAGGCTTCCCACAAAGCACGTGTTGTGAGCGATTTTTCCTTATTTTCTGCATTTAATCAGGCACTTCATCAGGCTGGTATATGGCTTTATGGTGAGTGTTTTTGCACCCACATGTTTAGTAAGAATTGTAAACATGCCAACGGTGTTGTGGTTCTCTCACCTAGTTTTGATGAAGTAGCGATCCATGGTATACATGTGCCTCATAGACCAGATTTAAGTAGGGTGGATGGTTCGCAGCTGAGCCGACTGGTACTTTTGCTAATAATGCGGTTGTTGTTGAAGGGGTCATTTCTCATTTGTCTTTACTTGGTGTTGGGTCCATTTGTTTTGACATAAACCTTCTTAGTCATGATTTTTTAAAGAAGTTGCGTACGGTTAAATGTATTCCCCCTAGGTTGCGAATTGGGTTTGCTAAGTTGTTTCGTATTTGTTAATACAAATAAGTCATAAAAACGTTTATTTATATTTTATGATCTTCTAATGTTTTGTCGATAACAAACGTAAAATCATTTTAACGAAACAAATAAAATACGTAAGTTGTTTGAACTAATAGTTTCTAACATATTCACATTTTCACATAAAACACTAAAACAAGTATAAGTGATTTTATGATTTAATATTACATATGTAAAACAACTAGTGTTTACATATTTGGGTAAATATACACATAACTAGTATGTAGTATATTGGGTAATATAAATGGGTAGCAACTTAAGTATCATAACCCATTGGGCAAATACATTGAATGTAGTTGGGTACAACCCAAAGCCCATGACCCATGGAGCTTGACCCATAACCCATTGCATGACATCATGCTTATATCATACATGGATAATATCCATAACCCATGGTTTTGACCCATACCCATGTGACTAAGTGCATTGCACTCAAGAGATACATTGTATCTAGCTAAAACCCATGGATCAACCCATGACCCATAACCAAAATACCCATGGGTAAGAGGAGCGTCCACGGATCCCTAGCTTTACGCTAGACGGATCCCTTGTGGAAGGATCCGTGGGATCCGAGAACGATGAGAATTTTTCCTCTATAAATAGTGAGCCATTTCTTCATTGTTTCTCACCCCTTTCTAACATACTATCCCCTAGAGTTAAAAACTCTCTAACCTCAGATCCAAGAGATATATGTTTGTAGTTTTGTTTTTGTGTGATCTTCTAGGTTCCTCTTAAAGGCAAGATCACTACCTTTGAAGTCGAGCAAGCTCAAGTCCATGAGTTGCCATGCTTCCTCATCATCAAGACTACTCAATTCTTCTTGTTGATGATTGTTTTTCTTTTATAAGAAGTGTTGAAGACATTTGTGAAAGGTGTCTCAAGTGTCAAGACGAAGATATTAGTGAAGGGTATCTATCGTCCATATCATAAGCACTTGTGGTGGGTGCTTAGAAGTCAAGACTAGAAGCATTAGTGAAGGGTGCTTAGAAGTCAAGACACAAGACATTAGTGAAGGGTGTCTTGAAGATCTAGTTAAAGGCATTAGTGAAAGGTGCCTTAGATGTACATTCGATATGGGGTGTTTTGATGTACAAGATAGATTAGTACTAGATCCAAGGATATTGATATCCTTGATGATGTTGTAGAAAGGAGTTGATCTCTTTTGGGATTAGTCGTTGGTGTAGTGTTGGGTAGTAGTTCCTCAATTGCAATGGAACTAGGTGCTTAGCCTAGTACCTAATAAAGGGTAGGCGATGTTGTGTAGGTGTGGTTCACCTTGGTGTGAAAGAACTAGGTACTTAGCCTAGTACCTTATAATGGGTAGGCGACATTGTGTAGGTGTGGTTCACTTGGGTGAAAAGAACCCGTGGTTAGCCTAGCACCGAAAAAGGGTAGGCGACGTTGTGAAGGTTTCTCCGCCATAAGGAGATTGGTGTAGTGATTACGAACTCTCGAGTAGGTGACTCGGGAGTGGAGTAGGGCAAGGAAGGTGTCCTTGTAGCGAACCACTATAAATACTGCGTTTTGGTTTTGTGCTTTTACTCTTATCTTTTCATTACATACCTTTATATGCTTGTTTATCAACATCCAACACACACATCCAAATAGATTGACATAAGTCGATCAAAATAATTAAAAGGAAGTTTTAATTGGCAAAACTATTCAACCCCCCCCCCCTCCCTTCTAGTTTTCAACAATTGGCATCAGAGCTTCGTTTCCAAGTTTCTTGAAGTATATTGTACTTTAAAAACTTGATACGATCCATGGTTAATTGAAAACTACAAAGAAGGTTTTTCATAAAAACAAACACCATGTCTTTTAAAACTATATGTTTGGATGTTGATTTGATAACAACATTTTTCTTATTTACTTTTTCATTTAATTGCACTAATCTTCTTTGTCATGTTGATAAGTGATAACGCTACACGCGTCGTTCGGGGTCAAAGGAACTTCCTTTTCTTCGAGCAAGTTTTATAACACCCTAGGCAGTGAACCTAATCGTTGTAGTGTAGTATTAGGGTAAGCCACGGTATTGATATCGTTCTCTGGGGAATAGGAATGCTAGTGAGAAGTTACTACGCTAAGGTTGGGGTTGAGGAAGATTATTTTTTATCTTTTTATGTTTTTTTAGGAAATGGAAAGGTACGAATCTCGGGGTTTGAATTTGGGGGTTTGGTATTGCTACCGATTACTCTAATTATCTAATTATCTAATCTAAGGTGTATGTAGTCTATGTCTAATTATTGTGTGCTCGTATGATAGTTTAAAGATGTGTTTACTTAGGTTTTACTACTCCTTAATTATCTCCTATTGGTGGTTGAATTGTCACGTCCTTATTCTTAGTTGCGTTGTGTGTCTAAGGTTGTAGGGTATCGTTTCTCCCTAACTCTTTGAACTTACCAAAGGGTCTCGTCTACAAAACCCACTAGGATAATAAACTCTTACTCTAAGGCGGTCTTTGGATGGTTTAGCTTACAACTACTCAAGGAGTCATATTCTAAGGTTCACAAAGATTTAATCAAGCATTAAGTACACAACGAATGACCTATCGCATTACTAGATCATTAATCAACTAAAATAAGAGACAACCAATCAATATTCAATAATTAAGTTTCATATTCCCTAAGCAAACACACAAGTAAATTAGCCGGACATGGAGAACATGCAAGCATACACACAAATAATCAAAGACATAATTGTATTAATGAAGTAAAACACTTATCTTGGTGTAAGATAGGGTTTGAAACCCTAAAATACTGTACAAGACAGCCTTGGTTCGGTTTTAGGTTTTTACTCCAAAAGACTACACACTTCATACTGAAAAATTCGGATTCTATATATAAGATTACATCTGCGACGGCGTCACCTTATGTTTTGTGACGCCGTCAGGTCGTCGTCATTAGGGTTTCGTCTTGGCCTCGTTAGACTTGCGGCGGCGTCACCTTATGCTTGTGACGCCGTCCTCTTGACTTTCGACGCCGTCTGGATTGCATCTAGGCCGTGCGAGTTGCGACGGCCTACTCTTTTATAACTTGACGTCGTCACTTGAAAATAGGAGTTTTGGCTTCGTCCCGTCACAAAATCCTCCGACGGCGTCGCAATTTAACACCGACGCCGTCACCTTATGTTTTCGGCAACTTTGAGTGTCTCGATTCGACTTTGGCCATTTTCTTCAGATATTCGCCTTTTCGTCCAAATAAGTGCCATTCCAGATTTTGCCTTGAGAGACCTAAAAGTGAAAAGGAACGATATTAAGCAATAACGGATACAAAAGTGATCAAATAAGGTACGATTACATTTAAAACCTTATCAAATATCCCTACACTTGGTATTTGCTTGTCCTCAAGCAAATGTGCTTTTAGCCAATTAATTTATAAGTTAGGGTCATGAAGCATTGGTTCAAAGCGGTCCACAACACATATAAGCCCGTAAAAGTCATAACAAGCACGGAAATCACATACTAGCACCTCACATGGGGTGTTTGGATACTCACATCTCTCTCGGGTGTATATGAAATATAACAAATTGGAAATGGAAGATAAACACTCATTAACTGGTCCTAGTACATAGATTACCATAGGATTGAGAATAGATCAAACCTCCGTCGCTTTGGCGTAAGCACCTAGGAAATACTATCAAAGAGGTCTTTAAAGGGTTGTAACGTTAGGCTTACGGTAGGGAAACAAAGGGTTTGGTGGGATAGGCCATATAGTGGTGGCAAGTCAAAAATCTCTATGTTAAATGCATACGAAGAATGGCGTTGCTAAGCCAAGACTCGACACTCTAGACTCTAGCTAAGCAAATAAACAAACATAAATTTAAAGGATAGATGTAGGATGGTAGCCGTTTTTTTTTTTTTTTTTTTTTTTTTTATTTTTTTTTTTCTTTTCTTTTTTCTATTTTTTTTTTCGATTTTTTTTTCATACACTTTTACTCTACCATCCTCTACGGTAACATCAAAATGATAGGGATTTATAGGCACATCCCTACACTTGAGTTTTATTACTCTAACACTAATTTGACCCGAATTGAAAAGATCAAAACACTTGGGGTACATTATTATGCAAACAAAGGAATTTGAATTTAACGTTCCTTCCGTCATTTCATAAACTTTAACTTTTCCCATGAATCCCAATCGTCCCAAAATCGTATACAAAGGATATGACTCGACTTAGCAACTCATGCAAGCAACGGATAATTGAACTAAGGGTTTAGGGTGATAACAATAATGCACTAAAAGTGAGTGCATACTGGGTAGGCTAAGGCGATTTGGGTGTATATTTGGGGTGGGGTGTAAACAATGCTCTTCATTGATATTCGGAAAACCGAAACATCACGAGAACCGCGAAAAGGATAGGCTCGAGGGTTAACTAGGGTATCGTGTACTAAAGATGAGTACAACGCAAAGGTGTGGGGAATTACTCAACCGATGTGGAAGAAGTAATTATATTACGGGTATCAAACAAGGGTTATCCTAATGCCTCTTATCATTTAGTTATTCCTAACTACACAAGTGTAGTCTTACTAGCGATCTCGGAATGCATCACAAAACAAGTTCTAGAATCTAATATACTACCGGTTCATACTCTAAGCATTAAAGATGAATGCTTTAATTCCTACTAATCTAAGGGCGATCCTCACATTTTGGGTGGAATTTAGGTGGTAAAGGGTTTTTGTGCTAGTCATGCAACTTCCTATCCGTGAGACGCTTTTGTTAAGACTAATGGCCCACTCCTATATGTCATGAAAATTTTTTAATTTGGTGCCAAAATTACCCTAACCGACATTTTCTCATGGTTTATTACACAAATACAATTGGACAAAGCAAAATTTTCCCTCCCTACACTTAAACTGAACATTGTCCCCAATGTTCCCGAAAGTATCAAAGTTATGATAATGGAAGGTAATTAAAACGAAAGAAACTAGTACTCCCGATTAGCTCGGTAGGATCCGTGTGTGAAGTAGTGGTTAAATCCTTTCCAAGAAGAATTTATGCGTGAAAAGCTCCTTCCAATCTTATGTAACTTCTTCGGATAAATTAAACTGCACACTTGAAGAAACAACGAAACCTTCGCGTAAAATCGGCGGTAATAATATATATAAGACTCGATTTAAACTAGGATATAATGCTTGTGGAATGGATGTTTGCTGCACTTACGGAAAATTAAGACACGAAAATTCCAAAAATTTAAGTAGCTCGAAAACGAGAAAAAAGTAATCATTGTTTTACTCCTTCCCGCGCCGTCGTTGCGATCTGAAGCCGTCGGTTATCCCGACAAAAAGCGGTCTCGATTTTCCGGAAAATTTACATCTTTAGAATCTAGAAAAATTTCTGCAAAACATCCATTATGACTCGATACAAGCATTTGACTCGAACAAACACACATATATATCTTTTAGTTTAATTGTTATTCTCATGTTTACGTTTCTTTTGAAAACGTGTGTAATCCTCCCTACACTTATCCCTTATGTAAAATACCTTTATATGCAATTAAGACGAGGTTAAAAACAAAATAAAGCATTTTTACAAATTTAAACATGAGAATAAACAATCAATAAAAGAAATATGACACTAACAAGCAAACAATTAAGCATGGGTTGCCTCCCACGGCGCTTTTCTTTATTTAAGAGTCTTGTAGCTAGACTCGTAGTCGTGCTCCACGTAACTTCATTACCGCCACCTTCTTCCTTCGCTTTCCTTCGTCGAAAGGGTGTAGACGTTGTATGCTTACCGTGGATTCCTTGCCAACGTTATCTATTATGGTGACGGTTTTATCTTTTAAATTGGTTTCCTTTACTGTGAAAGGTCCAAACCATCTTGGTTTGTTTCTACCTCATAATGCCCTTATCCTTGATTTGTATAAAAGTACTTTTCTCCTTTTAGAAATTCCTTAGGGTTCCTTTGTGCCTTTGGTATCGAGTGGGATTATTTCCTAGCTTTATCGGGTTTCCACAACGTTGCATACAATCCTTGAACCATAAAGTCTCTAAGCCCTTTTCCCGGTCATTCATCTTCTTCTTAACACTATTGCTAGGGCTTTTTGATGTCCTCCGTAATCATTTCCATGATCTTAAGAGGATACCTTGGGATGATGGGTATCCTAGCGTACCCTTCCCTTTTGAGTATCATGATGCCTCTCCGCATTTGATGGTTGCCTTGGTGGTGGCGAAATGGTGTCCCAAGAATGAGGGCACGTTTTATCTTCCTCAACATCAATGATCACGAAATCCACCGGATAAACGATATTAGCCACCTCAATTAGAACATCCACCGCGATTCCTATGGGGTAGACATAGGTGTGATTAGCTAAGGAAAGTCTAAGATCGGTCTTGGTGGTTTCTCCTTAGTTAACTTATTATAGATTGATAATGGCATTATGTTCACATCGGTCCCCGATTGGCTAAGGCATTTATATTATCAATATCACCTATGCTATATGGTATCACGAAATTCCCGTGGTGTCTCGTTTTCTTGTTAATGGTTTTTATGACCAACTCATACGGGGGTCCCATAGGCAAGGCGTCATACTCTTCTTCTCGCTCATTTTTCCTTCAAGGGCTTCCCTAAGAACTTCATTGTACCTAAAGTTGTTCACTTGGTTTGCAATGGTTTTTTGTTAATTCGTGCTTAAGGTAGTACTCAATGGTCTCGGGCTCATCATTAGGCATGCACTCTTCCTTCTTGCTTTCCTCGCTTTTCCTCATTTCAACCCTTGCATCCTCGGGCATAATGGAAACGGCGTTAATAAACAAAGTGGGAGGACAATCATTGCTTCTTACTAGTACCTTTTCGGGAACTTTTGTTTTGGTATATTCTATTACCAAATTCATCATTTCCGTCATTTTCGCTTGCATTTCCTCTCTCTGCCTATAAACCTCCTCTTCAAATTTGGCTAATCTCTCTCTATGAGCAGCCATGTACTCCCTCATTTGTTCCTTGAAGATCGGTGAAAGTGGTATTGAGGAAGTAGAACGGAAGCGCCTTTCAGAATTTGGGTTTTGCTCACGACTGGGACTCAAAAAGGTGTGGGGTGGTTGGTGGAATTGGCGGATTGTGACTTCTCGAGGAAGTTGTACGGGACTCTCTTTGCCTTTCCATAAGATAATCAATCCTCTCTCAATGGCACTCATTTGCTCCTCGAGGTGTCGGAAGATTCAAAAGGAGTTGATATGGCATTAACTACGTTAACCGGAGTTTCGGAGATTCATTCCAATCTTCGTAGCTTTGATCGAAAGCTCCTCTATAATATCCCAAGATTTCTCTGCATTAAAGTCGCCGAGCCTTCCACCGCGGCTCGATCAATGGATCGTCGAGTGATGAAATCGGTATGGTCATAGAAGATTTGGATTTGAAGCCAAAGATCAATGCCATGATGGGGAAGTCTACGGAGTAGGTCCTTAAATCGAGTCCATCCTTTGTAGAGAGACTCACCTTGGAGTTGTTGAAACGTCAGGATGTCTCGCCTAAGTTTAGTGGTTCTCCCCGGTGGGAAAAATTGAGCAAGGAAGCGAGAGGTAAGATCATCCCAACTTGAGATGGAGCCGGCGGGAAGTCACTCAAGCCAATTACTAGCTTGGTCCCGTAAAGAAAATTGGAAGAGGCACAGCGCGTGGTCTCCCGAGTAGTAGCATCAAGGTCGATGGAATCGACAATTTTGAGGAAATCCTCGATGTCGATTTGGATCTTCTAACGAAGTCCATGGAATGCACATCCGTTTTGCACCAACCGGATGGCGTCGGATCGCAGGCCGTAGTTTGGGCTTGGTCGGAAGCTCAATGGTGTTCCTATAGCCTAGGTGGCTTGGTCTTGAGTATTCACCAAGAGTACGGGCTCTTGTCGGATCAATTGGTGGTGGGTTGATGAATGGTGGGTGGTTATCACCTTCCATGATGAAAAGTGATGGGATTACGAACAAAGGTCACGAAGAAGGGGGATAGGCTAAGAGAAAGCTAAAAATGAGAAACATTTACTTGATAGGAATCAAGTAAAGAAACCTAAACGAATTGGACTACTAACTAGCTATTATATTCCCCGGCAGCGGCGCCAAAAACTTGATAATGCTACACGCGTCGTTCGGGGTCAAAGGAACTTCCTTTTCTTGAGCAAGTTTTATAACACCCTAGGCGTTGAACCTAATCGTTGTAGTGTAGTATTAGGGTAAGCCACGGTATTGATATCGCTCTCTAGGGAATAGGAATGCTAGTGAGAAGTTACTACGCTAAGGTTGGGGTTGAGGAAGATTATTTTTTTATCTTTTTATGTTTTTTTTAGGAAATGGAAAGGTACGAATCTCGGAGTTTGAATTTGGGGGGTTGGTATTGCTACCGATTACTCTACTTATCTAATTATCTAATCTAAGGTGTATGTAGTCTATGTCTAATTATTGTGTGCTCGTATGATAGTTTAAAGATGTGTTTACTTAGGTTTTACTACTCCTTAATTATCTCCTATTGGTGGTTGAATTGTCACATCCTTATTCTTAGTTGCGTTGTGTGTCTAAGGTTGTAGGGTATGCGTTTCTCCCTAACTCTTTGAACTTACCAAAGGGTCTCGCCTACAAAACCCACTAGGATAATAAACTCTTACTCTAAGGCGCCTTTGGATGGTTTAGCTTACAACTACTCAAGGAGTCATATTCTAAGGTTCACAAAGATTTAATCAAGCATTAAGTACACAACGAATGACCTATCGCATTACTAGATCATTAATCAACTAAAATAAGAGACAACCAATCAATATTCAATAATTAAGTTTCATATTCCTAAGCAAACACACAAGTAAATTAGCGGACATGGAGAACATGCAAGCATACACACAAATAATCAAAGACATAATTGTATTAATGAAGTAAAACACTTATCTTGGTGTAAGATAGGGTTTGAAACCCTAAAATCTTGTACAAGACAGCCTTGGTTCGGTTTTAGGTTTTACTCCAAAAGACTACACACTTCATAATTGAAAAATTCGGATTCTATATATAAGATTACATCTGCGACGGCGTCACCTTATGTTTTGTGGCCTTGGCCGGTCGCCGTCATTAGGGTTTCGTCTTGGCCACGTTAGACTTGCGACGGCGTCACCTTATGCTTGTGACGCCGTCCTCTTGACTTCGGCGCCGTCTGGATTGCATCTAGGCCGTGCGAGTTGCGACGGCCTACTCTTTTATAACTTGACGTCGTCACTTGAAAATAGGAGTTTTGGCTTCGTCCGTCACAAACTCCTTCGACGAATTTAACACTGACCGCCACCTTATGTTTTCAAGACTTTGAGTGTCTCGATTCGACTTTGGCCAATTTCTTCGTATGTTCGCGCCTTTTCGTCCAAATAAGTGCCATTCCAGCATTTTGCCTTTAAGAGACCTAAAAAGTGAAAAGGAACGATATTAAGCAATAACGGATACAAAAGTGATCAAATAAGGGCTTAAACGACCCCTCAAAAAGGTACCTTTTAAAACCTTATCAATTAGTCAAAGCTCACATCTATCAAGCCATAGGATTCGCTTGATAATAAAGATTACCTTCCCTAAGAAGGTATCTTAAGCATAAAGGAGCTGGAATTGTCTTCTGACATTTGTTGTGTCATTTGTAAAGACATTCCTAAGTGCATTTGAGGTATGACTTTCCACTTATCTCTAAATGACATTAGTTTAATAAATAAGTGTGATTACTTAGGTATTTATTTGATTAATTCTTGTGCATATACATGCTTTACATGTAGCTTCATTAGGAAGCTTTTTCTCACATGCGTGTCACTCTTTCGTCTAAAAATCATGGTTTATAAAACTTGTGTTTTTTTTTACTTAATCCAAAAATCATATCTTTCTAATAATAAAACAAAACACAAATATCAAAAATTTCTCTTTTCCCATAAATACTCCCACCGTCGACCACTCTATCAAACCCCCACTTTTTCAAATCTTCCAATTTCAAAAAATTTCTCTCATTCAAAACTTCATCTTCCTCTCCATTTTATCCCAACCGAAACCAAGAAGGATCGTCTTCAACATGGTTTACATCTCCTTCGTGCTCATCGTCTTAACACTCATCGCACTTGTGTTCCCTATGATGAAGTTCACATACGGAGACATTTACTTTGTGTTGTTAATCTACATTGGGGTTATATACCCAATCCTTTGTATCATTTTTAGTATTGAAATAAAATATTACTAATGGTCTAGTTATCTAGGTTATTATTATCATAATGTGTTTATCATTTTTTTTTGTTTTATTTCATTCTCTCGTGATACATTAGAAGACATGTATGCATGTTTAACGAAAATGTAGGCTAAAACACATATCTTGATATAAAACTATGAGATATAAAAACCTATGCTTTTCATCATAAAATATGTTTCTGTAACTACAGATCTACGGATCGGAGAAGATATACTAGCCGGATCCCTTTTGTAAAGGAACCGTGGGATCCGTCCTACTGGAGAACAGTTTTTCATGCAAATTAAAACCACTTTTCTTCTAAAAGTAATACTCCACTAGTATGTCAAAACCATAAGTGAGTTAACTGTCTTTCTTGTTAAAAACCATTGTTAATAAAAATCTAATAAAAACGTTAGATAATCATAGGTTGACCACAAACATCACTTTTTATTAACTCATCATTTCTATAGGTTCAACTATGCCGCACGTATATGAGTTTGATTTTTCACTCTCTAGCGTCTACACTCCGAACATCTCTCTTGAGCCCAACACACCTAGCAATCATGTCCGTGGGTTCAATAATCACAAAACCCGTCACTTCCATGAAAGACGTATTGTAGACACCTCTCTACAATTCGAAGAAGGTATCAATACCTCCTTCCGAGCCATAGGACTAGAATGTCTTCTCGAAATTAACGAGAAAATATGTCCAAGGTTTGTATTGGAATTCTTCCGTCAAGTCGAACTCGTTCATAATGAGGATCGTTCTCTATCCCTTTGGTTTTGGATCAAAAACCAAAAGTTTGTTTTGACTCTTGGGCAATTTGCTCAAATTCTCCGAATTCCAAATCATGGACAATGTACCTTCATCGAAGATTGGTCTCTTGATTCTCTCTTCAACTTTCGTGAAGAAAATAGTCCGTATTGTTCTCACATTCCTTCCCCACAAGACTTAATTTGCATATTATGCAAACCTCATCACTCCAATCCAAACATCATCTACACACGGGATATTCTTGAAGAGTACAAGCCCCTTGCACTCATCCTACGTGAAAATGTTTGGAGTCTTAGGGGAAATCGAGAAATCCTTCCCGCTTGTTGTGCTCACATAATGTATTGTTTGCTAACACAACAACCATACAATCTCGCCTATTTCTTTGCAAGGCGAATTGTAAACCTTCAAGGATCCAAGAATAAACTCATTCCATATGGAATGTTCTTGACGCGCCTCTATCATAATGTCATGCATTTTCATCCTCAATATCAAAGTCCGTTATGCGTTTCAGTGAACAAGATGATGGAACCGTGAATATTTCCCTCATGAAGACGTTCTTCATTCCCGAATCCGCCAACACTAATCAACCATTTGATGATCCATCTAGCAAAACAATCAAGGAAGCTAGTAGTATTTCAAATAGGATCAATCCTCTTGTACTCGTGCTTTATCAATATAATCGATTTCCTTCATGAAATAAAACATCTTACATTTGATATCTTAGTGTTAGAACCCTTTAAACTAACCTTGGAATATAATGCATTGTCAAGATCATTGCATACCTTTAGTAAAGGTTCTGCGAAAGCGAGATGGACGGATCCCAAAGTTTGTGCTAGACGGATCCCTACATTTAGGGAACCGTGGGATCCTAAGAAACGAAAATGAAATTCCAAGCATTGTATTTCAAACATATCCTTAGAACACCTCACACTAAGCTAGACATAGTGTCTTAAGGCAAATTAAGTCCTTATCAAGTTAAGTAGATCCTTCCTACTCATACATAACTTACCTAGATCACACTCAAAGACGCTTGTAGATCTATTGTTTCATTTTAATCCATTACTCTTCCGCTCTCAAGCTCACACATCATTTTTCACATGATCCCTCATATCTAAACGTTGGAAACCTCTTATAAGCAAAATTGATCATAATCATCCTTACGTCAAAATTGGTCGAAATTGATCAAATTCTAGTTTTTCCATCTTAAGCCTTTAGGATATTCTCCAAAAGGATTAATCTAAGTCACTATCTGATCTCTATGATCATTTAGCTTCAATTGACACTCTCATCTTTAGTGTCATCCTTGTTCATTCATTGGTACTCATGAAAGTTCCAATTCCTTTCATAAAATGCAATCATTAGCTACATCACTCAAGTACTTAAGCACCTCTTCATTTAAGACACTTAGGAGGACTGAAACACTCAAAGATGATATAGATCTTAGACCTTAGAAACATCATTTCTATTCTTTCATAGCTGCTGAGAGCCGGATCCCTAGAATTAGCCTAGACGGATCCCTCTGAGGAGGGAACCGTGGGATCCGGATGACAGATTATGTCAAACCTTGCTAAAACAATCATTTCAACTCATCTTTCTAACTTAAACACTCCATCTCATCTTAAATGAGTTTCTAGATCAGTACAAACTCTGAAGTTGACTCTTGTGCATGTTAATCATCACATTCCAATGAATTTTAGTGGCTTAAGGCTTAAATGCACTTGCCAAATCCCTTGCTTTATAAACCACATTGTTAGGACTTCCATAGTCATCACCTTCATCCTAATTTTCAGCACTTAAGAATCCCTTACAAACTTCTTGAAATCATCTCATCATGAGGAAAACTCCAAGTAGTAACTTATCCACCAAAGAACCACCCAAGAAAATTGCTCGTGTTGTACACGAAATTTCTTCAACCGAATCATCTTCGGTCAAGCCAACAAATGCAAGGATCTCTTCTCAACCAATCAAACCAATTCCTAAAAGGATAGTACCCACAAAACTACCTATGCCAAACACCACCATACCTCCTAGGCCAAATAATATCATCTCCACTAAACCATCACCATTGGTTCCTAGAGCTATTTCGTTTACATCTCCACTATCATCACCACACCTCTACAATTTAGAGGATTTGCCTCCTAGGCCGTCTCATCCTCCACCGCCGACAACATTCTCCTCATTAGGAGGAATAATGGTACAAAATCAAGGTGTTGAGTCAACATTTGCTCCGGCTTCCTTTAAGCCGTTTCCATCATATAATCCTATTTTGATTATGAGAAATCATCAAAGTCAACCACCCGACCATATGGAAGTTGACACTTCTCTACCACCACCATCTTTCTTGGTCGAGCCATTCTCAAATGCGCCTCCACCAATCCCTCCGTCGTTTGAAGCTCCACAAGCCGCTTCACTTGATCCTTCGCATCAATCCATTTCATTTCTTCCACCACCACTACCTAGCCATGACAAAGATTGTTATCATTGTCAACATGTTGAAAGTTTGATACATGAAGTACAAGAAGACCAACGTTTCATGTTCTATCATCTCCTCGAACGTTTTGACGAGATTAAACCTAAACAAAACTTGAGCTAGAAGATTTTAGTGGTGTCCTAGCATCAAGCGATAGTTGGTCTAGAAATTTCTAGTCATGTACTTTTTTATTTTCTTAGTTTTTAGAGTCATGTACATCATAACTCTAGTTTTATTAAATGAAATTACATGCTACTTTCTATATTTCTGAGTATATGATTACATTGTATTCATATCTCACTTTTGTGATAACATTATTTGTTATACCACCATTTCTTGAATTTATTCATCACCAGACGGATCCCTCTAATTTGCCTAGACGGATCCCTACTAGGAGGGAACCGTGGGATCCGTGATACAGAAAACTATTTTTCTACTAACTTGGATCACATATGCAGGAAATTGTGCATTATACTTGTTTTCTAATCTTTGTTTTGTAGTTATTCAATTTACACATGAAGACTTTGACATCATAAAGCTAGGGGGAGCTTTGTGTCAAAGCAATACATTGCAAATTACTTGCAATATTAGGATCCCTTTGCAAAATTGCAATCATCAAGGGGGAGCACATTCGTCACTTAGACGAAATCTTTTGCAAACTTAGTTGCAAACAAACTAGCTTAGTATTACTTTCTTGGCGCCTTACATAGGGATGGACTCGTCAAGGGGAGTAAAGACGAGATCATTTCCGTTACTTGCTCTCTATTTCTTTTATTTCTTTCACATGTTTTTCCTAAAAACAATGTGTTAGTTTCTTTTTCAAGCTCTTTTGTTTCGACAAAAGGGGAGAAGAAAGTAAAACTACAAATTCAAACTTTTACAATTTTAGCTTTTCCTTAAAATAATTTTATGTTTTGTCATCAACAAAAAGGGGGAGATTGTTAATACAAATAAGCCGTAAAAATGTTTATTTATATTTTATGATCTTCTAATATTTTGTCGATAACAAACGTAAAATCATTTTAACGAAACAAATAAAATATGTAAATGGTTTGAACTAATAGCTTCTAACATATTCACATTTTCACATAAAATACTAAAACAAGTATAAGTGTTTTTATGATTTAATATTACATATGTAAAACAACTAGTGTTTACATATGTGGGTAAATATATACATAACTAGTATGTAGTATATTGGGTAATATAAATGGGTAGCAACTTAAGTATCATAACCCATTGGGCAAATACATTGAATGTAGTTGGGTACAACCCAAAGCCCATGACCCATGGAGCTTGACCCATAACCCATTGCATGACATCATGCTTATATCATACATGGATAATATCCATAACCCATGGTTTTGACCCATACCCACGTGACTAAGTGCATTGCACTCAAGAGATACATTGTATCTAGCTAAAGACCCATGGATCAACCCATGACCCATGACCCATAACCAAAATACCCATGGGTAAAGAGGAGCGTCCCACGGATCCCTAGCTTTACGCTAGACGGATCCTTGTGGAAGGGATCCGTGGGATCCGGGGAACAGTATAATTTTTCCTCTATAAATAGTGAGCCATTTCTTCATTGTTTCTCACCCCTTTCTAACATACTTTCCCCTAGAGTTAAAAACTCTCTAACCTCAGATCCAAGAGATCTATGTTTGTAGTTTTGTTTTTGTGTGATCTTCTAGGTTCCTCTTAAAGGCAAGATCACCACCTTTGAAGTCGAGCAAGCTCAAGTCCATGAGTTGCCATGCTTCCTCATCATCAAGACTACTGAAGTCTTCTTGTTGATGATTGTTTTTCTTTTCTAAGAAGTGTTGAAGACATTTGTAAAAGGTGTCTCAAGTGTCAAGAGGAAGATATTAGTAAAGGGTATCTATCGTCCATATCATAAGCACTTGTGGTGGGTGCTTAGAAGTCAAGACTAGAAGCATTAGTGAAGGGTGCTTAGAAGTCAAGACACAAGACATTAGTGAAGGGTGTCTTGAAGATCTAGTTAAAGGCATTAGTGAAAGGTGCCTTAGATGTACATTCGATATGGGGTGTTTTGATGTACAAGATAGATTAGTACTAGATCCAAGGATATTGATATCCTTGATGATGTTGTAGAAAGGAGTTGATCTCCTTTGGGATTATTCGTTGGTGTAGTGTTGGGTAGTAGTTCCTCAATTGCAATGGAACTAGGTGCTTAGCCTAGTACCTAATAAAGGGTAGGCGATGTTGTGTAGGTGTGGTTCACCTTGGTGTGAAAGAACTAGGTACTTAGCCTAGTACCTTATAATGGGTAGGCGACGTTGTGTAGGTGTGGTTCACCTTGGAGTGAAAGAACCCGGTGGTTAGCCTAGCACCGGAAAAAGGGTAGGCGACGTTGTGAAGGTTTCTCCGCCATAAGGAGATTGGTGTAGTGATTACGAACTCTCGAGTAGGTGACTCGGGGAGTGGAGTAGGGCAAGAAAGGTGTCCTTGTAGCCGAACCACTATAAATACTCGCGTTGTGGTTTTGTGCTTCTTACTCTTATCTTTTCATTACATACCTTTATATGCTTGTTTATCAACATCCAACACACACATCCAAATAGATTGATATAAGTCGATCAAAATAATTAAAAAGAAGTTTTAATTGGCAAAACTATTCAACCCCCCCCCCCTTCTAGTTTTCCACAGTATTGATTTTAACAAGGTCCTTGCGTGCCCGGGGGATTTGTCGGTGTGGGTGCCACTCCTTATCCTTATCCTGCTTTGTTGTGCTCTGATTACTTTCGTGCCAACTAACAGAGCTAAACGATGATCTGGTGAGAGAGAACGGTGTCAGTTTGAATTTATATCTTGTGTTGTTCTTAGATGGAGGGATCCCGTAGAAAGTCTTGGTTTGGTGATGGATTGTTTGGTTGAAGTAACTCCATCCTTCAGTGGGGTGAAGAAATCCAAGGACCATGATGGAGCTAACCTGGTTCAATGCAAACGTAAACTGGGAGATAGGTACTTCACTACTGTTATTAAGGTGCTCACGTCTTCTGGTGTCGCCACATCTACTCCTGACACCCTGCATGAGCTAGAGGCCAAACACCCCTATGCCCCACCTTCGACTTCGTCTTCTTCTCCACTTGGTGGAGATGCCCTTTTGTCTATAAGGACTTGGTGTTGACCAGGATACGCAGCTTCCCCAAAAGGACATCGTATGCTCACGATGGGCTTAGAGCATAATGTTTAATGTATATTTTGGGAGGGTTTGTTTCAGCTATTGCTGATGATCTACTAGGATCTATTACCGAGTTGTCAACTTGTTTCTCAATGAGAAGTGCCCTATTCAACTGGGGGACTATATCGCTAGTGCCCCTTTGACTCCCTTGGTCAAGCCTGGTGGTGGTATACACCCTAATGTTGTTGGTAATGTATCGCGAAGGCTTATTTTTAAGGTGGCTTCTTCTTCTATTGGTAACTCTATGAATACTTATATACAGAACTTTCAATTTGGTATTGGTGTTCCTGGTGGTTGTAAGGTTGTTCTCCATTCTGTGAATAGACTCATTGAGTCTAAGGGTAACGAGCTTGAGCATTCTATGCTTTTGGTGGATTTTAAGAATGCTTTCAATCTTGTCGATAGGAGCGTCTTACTTTAGGAAGCTAGGGTGTGATGCCTATACATTGCTCCTTTGGCTGAGTTTTGTTATACCCGACCTGCTAGGCCTTATTATGATGACTCTATCATTTGGTCTTGTCAATGGGTTCAACAAGGGGATTGTTAGGTCCTTTGTTGCTTGCCCTTGCTTTGCACCCTTTGGTCCGGACTATTAATCAGTCTTGTGAGCTTACCCTTCAGGCTTGGTATCTTGATGACAATACTATTGTTGGAGATACCCTTATGGTTGCCAAGGCACTTGACATCATCAAGACGAATGGTCCGACTCGTGGTTTATTTTTGAATGTTGATAAGAATGAACTTTTCTGACCTGTGGAGGATCCTGGAAGTAGGCGGAGGGTGTTTTTCCTATAAATATCTCTTGTCCGCTCAATGGTGTCAAACTTATTGGTGGTTTAGTTAGTTTTAATGAAAGTTTTTAGCGAGATTTGGCTTTGAAAAGGATCTCTAAAACCATGGAGGCAATTCATAAACTCAATAATCCCTAATGTGAGCTCCTTCTACTTCTTAATTATGCTAGAGTTGCGAAATTATCTTATGCTTTCCCCTATGTATTTATTGGAGGCCCAAGTTCAGTTTGTTCAGACGTTACGTACCTCCTTAGAGAAGATTATTACCGCTTTAGGGTCGGGGTTTGGTGATTGGCAGTGGTTGCTAGCCACTCTCCCAATCAAGTTGGGTGGTCCTGGCATCCTTCCAGCGGGAGACATTATCTGGTGTGCTTTTCTCGCTTCTTGTATGCAAACGAGCGTTTAACAGGACAAGATACTGACAAAGACCGGTATTGTCTCCCAAGTACTTTTTTTCAGCATGATCTAGATACTTGCAACATAGACATGCTCTCTGTCACTACTGGCACTTCTGCCCGCCAAATGTTTAAAACATTGGCAAAGTGTTACTTTGGAGTCATTGAGAAATACTTTTTTTCTAAGTACTCGCTACGTCCACGACAGGTGGATCCAACATGCATAGGATTTTATTTTCACCATCCCTATTGACGGCTTGGGATAGAGGATGAACCATTGCCAATTTCGATAGGCTTATTGTACCTATGTTCTCTGGAGGTAGCTTTTTCCCGAGTTATAATGTGCATCGTATGAATCAATGGGGAGATCATGTGGTCCACCTCTCTAGTGAAGTGGGTGTGAAATTCAAGCATAATCTGGTGCGTGATATTCTTGTTGATATATGTTCAAATGTTGGGATCATAGTGCGTAAGGAGGCTCCAATGGGGTTCCTTTCGGAGGATGGGTCCAAACTTGTTATTATTTAATTGGCTCTATGGTAAAGATGCATGTTTGGTTATAACCGAAATCTCTTCATTTGCTAGTATTGGGGCGACTTCAGGGGAAAATGAGTAGCCTTGCATAATGTTGTGGAGTCCAAATGTGAGGACAACGGATACAAGTTCATACCATTTGCTTTTTCTATGTTTGGTGAATTTGATGCGGAGGTTTTGGACACACTTTCAAGTATTAAGGCTATAGCCATTAGCCACTCAAATGCTAAAAGCGATGTTTTAATCTTTCATAGAGTAAGATTTTGTATTTAGAAATGAGTGAGAGTACAACTTGTGTCTAGACTCTCATTCAACTTTAAGTAAAATTATTGTTATTATTATTATTATTATTATTATTATTATTATTATTATTATTATTATTATTATTATTAAAAAATATAATTAATAATAATAAAGATAAATATAAAAAATAAATGTAATAATATTAATAAAAATAAAAATAATAAAAATAATAATATTAATAATAATAAATTTTAAAAAACAGTAATACAAGTAAAAGTAAACGGGAGGTGATTTGTACAGTTCATAATTTGATTGGCACGCTATATTTTAATATGTATTGTCATTTATATCCTTAGAGGGGTGAAAAAGAGTATGAATGATGTAAGGGTATAACTGACAATACACACTAAAATAGAGTGTGTCAATCAAATTGTGAAGTGTATAAATCATCTCCTTAAGTAAACTGCAAAATGCTTCCTTGTTACAAGCAAAATGACAAAAATATCAATCATGTTAGACCTGCTTTAGCAAATAACGGAAAAATATTTGCTTCCATCATCCATGGACATATATATTATCCAACGTTTACTGATGAAAGATGTATTGTTCCAAACTTCCAACTTTTATGACATGAATGGAACCACAAACTACATTTACAGTTTACTCATGAACATAAGATTTATCCATGGTTCTAAAAAATAGCAAAGAATTCGTAAAGTCAAGCCGATCATATCATCACTGCAATCCGTCAATCGCCTTACGTCACATCTTTTCAGAACTCATATATCATATATAAATATATAAATATTTTCATATTTTGTGTCACCTTATGCTACGCTTTATAAACGCAAAAACTTCGCTTTGACCGCAAAAGCGTGACATTTGATCATACCGCCACACCACGTCACGCCTCACACTATTTATAACTTTTGATTTATCCCAGGCTATATGATCACGTTTTATACGTTTGATAACACGATAATTAAGCATGAGTATCATTTTACCTTTTCCATGTTCTATGATAAACGTTTGTAACTTTTTATAAAATATGCATAGAAATCTTAGTAACTTTTTATAAAGCCCATCCCTACCTTAATTTAAGGAACAACAAAAATAAAGGCAATACACATGACTAAAAGCACGGGTTTGGTCCCGTCTTTTTTTACTTGCTCTTAATTATTTACTTATCTACAAAATATACCCTCATCTATCTAATCTCCTAGGATAACATCCTCCGCCATATCCAACAACGCCCCCAAGGTATTCGAGCCAAATTTTCTGGCAAACAAAAACGGGTCATTTCGTCTAACAATCATAGACGAAACTGACCCGTTCACCTCCTCATAACCATACCTCGGTCTCCGTCCTCTAATGGTCCGGATTAAATCCGGACCTACTTCAGATCTATGAAACATACGTGGGTGACCATCATATCCGCCTTTCCAGTCAACGTAAGTCAACGTAGCTGGCACACAACCATCTTTATCTACCATGGACATGAGCGTAGGCAAATAATTCTCTTCAGGGTAACACGTCCGTATGTTTTCTAGCAAACATGGCAGCTTAAACTTAGACCACAGACACGTGTCATTCACTGCCACCATGGCATGCTGACGTGTCAAAATAGAAAACTGAGACCCAATTCTGAAATCTTTGAACTCAACTTCCGGTAGCATTACTTCCTCTCCACGCGCCGCCCATCTTCCCCACGCGCTGGGCTCATTTTCGAGTATTTCGATGAAGCTTTTATTTGACTTGGCTAATGTTTTGTAAGTGAAATCAAACGAGTGAAGTGGAATGCATGAGGGTGATAAAAGGGCAAAATGGTAATTTAGCGGGTCATGAAGTAAAGCATGCATGAGTAAGCGGCGGTGGGCTGCGGCGAGTGAAGGACTGTGGCGGCGCGTGGGTTTGGACGGAATTGTACGGTTGGTAAACACTCCGTTAAAAATGAGGTCATGTCGTAGACTAGGGTCTGCATGTATGTAAATGTTGTACAAATTCTTTCGTCTAGTACTATTGAAGTACAGTTCCCACAACGGGCAAGTGGAAGTGGCCCCGTTGTCAGGAACATAAATGCCACCTTTCTAGGTGCATGAACAGTTTTTTTCAACGTTGGTGGTGGTGAAATGGTGGTGAGAAGTGGTGGGAGGAGGGTAGTGTTGGTGTTGGTATTGATCGTGAAAAGAATGGCAAGAGGAAGAGTAAGAAGAAGAGCGCAGAGAAGGGAGAGAGGTGTGGGTGACATGAGTTAGCTAACAAGTTATATAAAAATTTAATGGTGGAATGAAATGAAAGCAGGATACGTTTGGGTTTTTGGTATGATGGAAGTTTTTATTATTGTTATTATTTAATGGAATTTGGAGTTCCCATGATATACTCCCTTTATCAACGTTTCTCTTGTTAACTTCTTTATGGTATTTGGTATATATGCAAGTCTTGATAGTTTTTACGCAATTTATTGTAAATATAATGTGATAGATGATTACTTTACGTAACCGTAATTCCATATCACTGAATTTGAGAAAATGAGATTTAAAAATAAAATGTTTGAGTAAATTTCTTGGGTGCAATTTTAGTAACTAACTTTGTTGTCTTATATTTTAGTGACGCCATTGTATAAATAAGAGCACAAGGTGAAAGAGCTTGTTATACGCTAAAAAAAAAAAAAAAAAAAAAAACGGCATGTCAAATGCATTCCATCGCTTGTGCTATTCACGAGCCAAAAATACTATTTTGTGTTTTGAGCAACTCCATTGGCTCACGCTAAATGCAGTTTTTATTTATTTATTTTTGTGTATTGTGAGTGAGTGATATATTTAGTGGGGTATTTTGTGGGACCTACATGTGATGTTAGTGGTGTTTTATGAGGAGATGTTTTTAGTTATTGGTATGTTATTAAGAGGTGTTTGGGTATAATAAATGATGTTTGCGCTTTCAAAAAGTGGTGAAGCAAATTAATGATAATCACGCTTGCAACCAAACACCAAAACTAACGTGTGATAATCAAATAATCACGTTTTATTTGCCAAACACACCCCTAAGAGGTGTATAATATGGCGGTGAGGTAACATACCAATAACGTGTTATTCGTCATTACGATATCTTGTTTGCTTTTTTGTACGTCGTGGCAGGTTTTAAAACACATGATTTTAATGTGAGATGAAAGTTATAATTAATTTATTTTATTTTCGGCTTATAATTTTGTTAATTTGAATTTTTTCTAACTTTGTTTAAAACTTATAAGCTTATACAAACTTATTAGGATATACAATGATTATATAAACACATAAATCTTAAAATAAGCGAAAACATTAGAGCTTACAAAATATAAGCCGTAATCAAATAAGTTAGTGAGCTCACATATAACCTTAGACAAAAATCTCTTTAAGTGATTTACTTTTAAGCTTACACACTTGGTGTCATATTCTTAAATCTATGATTATTTTATTGAATTATTTAATTTGCCCACTCACAATTTATATTAAGTTCATTTGGGTTTCATTTGTGCTACATCATCTTCATATCACTCTAATACACTCACTTAAAATTACCCCCCAATTACAACTAACTCAAACCTCTTCATTTGTGCTCCACCCACACTCTTTTTTTAATTTCCATATTTTTCAAACAAAATAAATTTCATTCCATTCACTTAAATAAAAATACAACTACAATACGGAAAAAAAAAAAAAAAAAAAAAAAAAAAAAACAAACTTAAATAATACAACTTCATTTGTAGTCTTTTGCTATCAATTCGCCTTGTTTCTTCTCGAGGATCGTTCTTTTTGGCTCGACAAATTTTCAATATCATGCATGAGAAACTCCAATTCTCAAGACTCTTGGAATGACTTTTCTTCGCTATCCTCGCCTCGTACACTTCTTTGGCTCTGTCAACTTTACGTTTATACTCTTGAGCTAAAGCTTCCGCAATAGCATCCGATTGACTCCCCAGGTGCTCGTTAACGACTCCATCGATTTAGATTTTTTGCCGGTCAAGGCTTGCTCATGGACGAGCTCTTGGATCAGGGCCGAATAATTCGGCGATATTATCTTCATTGATCCCCTCCGGCGCGTCCCATTTGGGATATTCTCTCAAAACCTTCCATGCCATAACCATATTAAACTGTTTCCGGTAAGATACTTGAAAGCAAGTCTTGCATTCTCAATGTGATAAACATCATTTTCCCCGGATCTACGCTGCAAATGCTTGTAAAAACCATTAAACTTTTGGCAATCACCGCTTATCCGAGTCCATTTTCCCGCACATATTTTTTGTACGATAAGGCTCGGACTACGAGCCTTGAAGTCCTCCCAATCGAGTCCAAACGCATCGTTTAGTCGGTCATTACCGATAGCGGCATTTGGGATACCTCGACCCAACACTCGGCTAAAAATTTTCTTCCGGCTTGTCCAACAAATTGTGGTTCGACTCTCTCTTCCTCCTCCTCCTCGTCGTCCGCGCCCAAGTTCACCACGGCCTTTTTTTTTCTTTGTCGCTTTGGCGGTTTTTTCCTCGACAACGTTCTTCACGTGTTTCGGTTGGTGGTGGTTGAGGTACTTTGAATGTGATTCAAAGTAATGTTGTTGTGAATTGCGTTGGTGGTTGTTGTCACGGATAGAATTGCGTTGGTGGTGGTTGTGACGGATAGAATTGCAGTTGTGATGGATAGAATTGCGGTTGTGATGGATAGAATTGCGGTGGTGATTGTCTTGGATATTGAAAAGGTTGAAATCCAACTTGCGAAGAAGTGTTTGAGCTTTGAGACGATGGGGTGGAAGGATTTGACGAAGACGAGTTAAGGAGACTCATAAACGACATCTCGTTTGGATCTTGGGACATTTTTTGTTGTGGATTGAGATGGTAAAGATAATATATTTGAATGAGAAGTGTGAACTTTTGTGTAAAATATGGGTATTATTTATAGAGTGGGTGGGGTAATATTTGGGTTTGAAAAAGAAAAAAATAAAAAATAAAATATTTGACCGTTTGAATTAAAACGCTAACAATCTCAAACGTAAACTTTATATGTTTTGTCCTCTAGTGTGTCGTTGCAACGGCGAAATCCAAAGTGGCGATGGGTGATGGTGTGGTGGCGAGGGACGAAATGAACCGGCGAGCTTGCCACGTTGGAAACGGCGAGGCAAATCGCCACCATACCTTTGCTCTAAGTTGTTAGTGACGCTATCTACATTTTGTCATTTAGTGACGGAAAAAAATTGTCAAAAAAGCAAAAATAAGTCACTAAAGACATTTTGGTCTTCTCCTATTGAAAGAAAAAGAGACATTAGTGATACATCGTGCGTTTGGTATATGGGTTTATGAGGGTTTGGGTTGAAAGAGGTGCATAATCCTTTGTTTGGTTGGTGTGGACCGGTTTTAAAAATTGTCGAAATCCTTTCTGTAAAGGTTTTGAGAAAACCTTACCTCACATAAGGGATTATAACTACAAAACAAATATATAATGGGCCTTTGGTAGTACTTTATCTCACTTATATTTTTGGCCATCAGATTTGTTTGATTTTTTATTTTCTCACCACATATTATAATGGTACTTTTATTTTTAAGTTTAAAATCACAATAGTTTTATCCTAATTCTTAATCACAACTTTTATAACAAACACTTTTTTTATATTCTTTTACAAAATTCTAAACCAAATCCTAAACTAAATCCAAATCTAAATCCTAAACCAAATTCAAATCCAAAATCACAAACAAACCTAACGGACCTTAAAAGTCTTTCTTGACACTTAATATCAGTCAGAAAAGGTGTGATAGATTTAATGTCTAATATTATGTGTCACTATAGGTTCTGAAAGAAAACTTAAAATAATTCATTACTGACACAATTATTCAGTCACTAAAAGTCTCGAACAATCATTTTCCCATTGCTATTGCATTTTATATACTGATTTCCACTGTATTTGTTTACGTATTGTGTAAAACATGAATTTTTAAGAAAATTGCATATATGAAACTACAAAGTAATTTTATTGTCTAAAACAAGTTGAAACAACTCAAATTCAAGTAAATATAAGCACTATGATGGTACCTGATTTTACAAAATTTATTACAGCAATATCATGATCCAAATAGAGTTCATTGGGGAAAGAATTTAAATGATATCATAGACTAAATACCATTGAACTCATATTTGAAGTACATGTTTTTTCTCTAAGCTCAATTTCAAACATTTCAATTGCATCCCTGGAGACATAAAAAAAGTTCAAGATTAATCACTGCACCATCCCAATATTATCATATTTTTATGCAGAAGATTGTATGTTGTTTGTTAAATTCATAAAGTAACTAAAATACATGCCAACATGAAAATACCAGGAGCTTTCCTCATATCTTCAGATGCTGCAGCTACTTGCTGCAAATAATCAAAATGTGTCTTATTAATATTTGCTAAACAAACTTTTACTGGTCCTTAATATTTGCAGTGACAGTCTAAACAGGCTTCAGAAAACCATTGACTTATATGATTAGATTGATGTCAACAACAAAGATAAATAGATAAATGAAAGCTCGGTGTACTCACTCGTGCGTAGAGTTCCAGTGCTTGTGGTTGGAAGACAGCGTAAGGAAGTGCCTGATGGAAAAAAACATTCACTATGAGATTTTAAAGAAAAAAGGTAACCATAAATGAATCATTAAGCAAACACCATTTGTTTATTAGCGTTGATCATTTCCAAAAGCATTTGGGATCACCCAACTGCAGCTAGCCAGATAAGTAGCTAACCTGTACTTGGATGGATCAAACTCAAAACAACCGCATGTAATACGAGTCGTGTAAAAAGAATTAGAGGTACCTGTTTCACAAGTACGACACGCAGATCATGAAGTTGCTCAATGATCATATTGCAAACCGATGTTTTCCCAAATGTTGCACCTCCAGCAAACCCCTGTTTGTTGATAAAAATGATAAAAATGAAAATCCAACAAAAGTATTTGAAAATGTAACACTACTACACAAACAGGTTTTTCTCAAGGTAAAATTCGTGGGAAATTCCGTGGAAAACGCCCTTTTTCACAGATTTCACACGAAATTATTCCGTTTGTAAAAACCCGGTGGGTAAATATTTTCCCACTAATTTTCCCACGGGGCGTTGACTTATTTCCCACGAATATCATTGTGGATAATCCGTGGTTTAATTTCATGATTTCTCACGAAATTTCCACGCTTTTTAGTAGTCGTTTTCCACACATATCCGTGGTTTTTTTTGCCACATATTTTCAATGATTTTCACACTACATTTCTCCCATGATTTCTCACGAAATTTCCCACAGCTTCTAGTAGCCATTTTCCACACATATCCGTGGTTTTTTTGCTACGGTTTTCCAACGATTTTCACACTACAATTTTTGACGGTTTTATCACAGATTTCTCATAGAAAAATAGATTTTCCGCAAACAATTCTGTGGGAATTTTGTGATTAATCGTGGGAAACACGTGGCTAAATTCCGTGGTATTTTTATTATAAAAGATTTTCCTAATCCGTAAATACAAAAAACTAATATTTAAAACAATAAAAAACCATTAATAGATCACCAAAATAAACAAATCCATTACTCAAAATGACATTTGTAAAGAACATGTAGTCATAATCTAAAATATTACATTCCATCAAAACACATTTAAACTTACAAATATATTCAATACATCAATTTTGACAAAAAGTAAAAGTGTGATCTATTTCATCTTTTGGTCACAACTCAGTTTTTGTTGCCTCTCCTCTATGATTTTATATTTCTCCCATCTTAGCCATGAGTAGCTCTCTCCGCCCTGTGTTCACAATAATACAAAACCAAATTAGTTTTTTTAACCAAAATTAAAAAACCTAAAAATACACAAAATTAGAGTTATTTAAATATAACAAAAAAACAATATTATTAGATGCAACAAAAAATCAAAAACTCTTTATTCAACAAATTTACCTACAACATATACAATAAAATTTACCAACAATTTAAACAAAATTATAAATACACAAATAAACTTGCAAACATATTCACAAACCAAAATATCCAAACTTTAACAGAAATAAACTTTATAACAAAAGTTAGACAAATTTTAGAAAAAACTTTTAATAAACTTTGTATCTAAATTTACACAATAAAACAAATATCCTAACAAATTATAAAAAGGAATTGTGCATCTTCCAATGATACTAATAGTGGCGACGATTTCCAGCAACATCAGCGGTGAAGACAACATTTTCCGGCGGGATGGCGGCGGCGGCTGAGGCGGCAAGCGGTAGTTGGGCGGCTCTAACAAAAATAAATATACCAAACAAGTTAACGTACATAGATCTATAAAAAAAACAATAGATCTATAAATAGAATCTGTAGATTTACTTTAAAAAATGTATAGATCTATTAAAAAAAATCTTCAAAAATTGATTAATATACATAGATCTATTAAAAAAACTTAAAAATACCTCAAAACTTCTAAAAACCTTTTTGTTGATCGTGGGTCTTCGCGGGTCTTGGTGGTTCCGGCGGCGGTAGAACCCTTTACTTGGTGGTGCGTTGATTTTTGTGGCGGTGGTGTCCTGTGGTGGTGGAAAAGATGAGAAGGTTTGTATATGTGTTTTTGATAGTTGTGAGATGAGTGGGTTTGTGAGTGGTTTTGTGTAGAGTATGGTTGTGTGTTCTGAGAAGTGTTATATGATATGATAATTAGTTTTCTTTTTATTTGTCGATTCATGTTCTAGTTCACGCATGCGATAAAAGCAATAAAAGCATATGTAAACCTAATATTAAAAGATTGTTGTTATACATATCCTTTTGTAGTTGCTATCACCCCTTTAATATTACGTTAATAAAATTTTATTAATTTTCGTACTTTATTATATTGTGATTTTTATATAATAAATAAGTCAAATCATTATCAAAGCAGGTTTGTGTTTAATCTCAACTAGGGGTGAAAGCAATGAAATGAAGTCCGAACTGCTGAAATTCAATTTCATTATATATAAAAGTCATTTCGGGTTCGATGCGCTTGAGCCTTACATTTTGAGCTCGAGCATGCATGTAAATATTCATAAGCTCGAATCGACTAATTTATATGATGTTTAAAGAAACAAAGTTCAAATGGAGCTCGGTTCGTTAATTATATAAGGCCGGTACTGCTTCTACTTTTTAGCTCGTTTATATGTAGAAAACATATATATGTATATATTTTTATGGCTCGTTTAGAACATGAGCCTACTCGATCTTTTTGTGCCTAGTCGAGCTTTTTGTATAGAACTCGGGCTCGAGCTCGATTATTAAATGAGCCCAAACTTAGGCTCGAGCTCGGGCTCGAGCTCGTTTAAGCTCAACTCGTTCGATCTTTTTACCGATCCGATCCCGAGCTTTTCACGGGCAACTCGGTTCGTTTCCACCCCTAATCTCAACTCCTCAAGTTCTTAAGAAACATCTTAATATTGTTTGAGACTGGTCTTTTGTGAATAGTCGGTCAACACTCATGGGTGTACGGAGCTCAATTTTTTCCTCCAATTTAGACTTTTCCTCCAAACCCGCCCCGATCCCCATCGGGGCACCCCTTTGAGGCGCGATGCTCCTCCAAACCCGCCCCGTATTAATCGGGAATCTTATCGGGGTGTATTTTTTTTGTGCAATTCTTGACAAAAGTCGCATCATTCACATTTACGGCTTATAATTTGTAAAGTTCATGATTTGTTCTTTCCTTTTCTTTACGGCTTATAATTTGTTTTTAATGAAAAATAAATAAAAAATTGAGTTATATTATCAAAAGTGGAAAGTACACTATATAATAGTCAACATTTTTAAATAAGCTATACAGTGGTAAATAAGTTTTTGAAGAATGCAGAAACATAAAAACGATATTTTTGTGGGAAATCCGTGGGTATTTACACATGTGTTTCTCACGGATTTATCAAATTGGTAGGTAATCTGTGGGAAAGTACCCACATATTTCTCACGGATATAATTCTTTTCTTTAACTTTTTTGATATAGTTGCACGTTTACACATATACACGTCCATATACCTAGATATAAAACATCTATAGATACAATGAAGGCCATAAACATAGATATGTAACATATACGTGTAGATATCCACACATATACAACGGCTTGTTACAGAAAAAGGTTATACTTGAACCTACACATACACTTGTGATACTGGCATAAATAGTTCCATTAATAGAAAAACATATATAATATGAAACTACAAACACATGTGAAGACATAGTAAGTAATGTGAGAATGTGTAAGTAAGAAAAACACAAAAATTATATTTACTGTGAGAAATCCGTGGGTATTTACACACGTATTTCCCACAGATTAATTAAATTGGTAGGTAATATGTGGGAAAGTACCCATATATTTTCCATGGACATAATCGTTTTCTTTTACTTTTTTGATATAGTTACACGTTCACGCATATACACGTTGATATACCTTGATACAAAACATTTATAGATACAATGAATGCTAGAAACAAGCATACAGAACATATATGTGTAGATATCCACACACATATAATGGTTTGTTACACAAAAAGGTTATTCCTAAACCTACATATACACTTGTGATACTAACATAAATAGTTACATTAATTGGCAAACACATATAATATGAAACTACAAACACATATGAAGACATATTAAATAATGTGAGAATGTGTAAGTAGACAAAATACCAAAACGATATTTTATGTAGGAAATCCGTGGGTATTTACACACGTATTTCCCACGGATTTATTAAATTGGTTGGTAATCTGTGGGAAAGTACACACATATTTCCCACGGACATAATCATTTTCCTTTACTTTTTTGATATATTGTTACATATTCACACATATACACATCGATATACATAGATACAAAACATCTATAGATACAAGGAAGGTCATAAACAGATATAAACATATACGTGTAGATGTCTACACATATACAACGGTTTGTCATGTAGATATTTCCCACGACAAACACAAAAACAAAATTTTGTGGGAAATACGTAGCTAGTAACCCACTGATTTCCCACAGACCGGTTAAATAGTTACTTTATAAAAAAAGACCGTGTGAAATTCGTGAGTAATGGAGCTAAAATTTGCCACATACTTTTGGCCGTGACTAATATGTGTGAAATGTGCCACAAGTTTCCCACGGGCGTCTAATAAACACAAATAGTGTGAATATGGTCGCAAATCAGAGGAAATTTATGACGAATTCACAAAAATTTGGTCAACAATTTAGTGAAAGAGAGAAATCCATGGAAATTTACGACATATTTCCCACCGAAATTTAGTCAACAATTTGGTGTGTAATTTGTTGGTATCCCGTGTGAAATTTCACACAGTTTCGTTTCTGTGAGAAAATTTTTGTGAGAAAAACCAGTTTGTGTTGTAGTGTAACATTGAAAAATCTCTTCCGTTGTATACGACAAAATTTACTTTTTACCATTCTAGTGTAACAACTTACATTTCCTTGCCATCATATGTAACATCGTGGGAGTAAATGAGAAAAAATGAGAAAACATGTTGGATTATGGTGCATTTATTTACATACTATAATAACAAATGCAAAAGTAACGTGTATTTGAGGGAGGAAAAAATGAAAAACTATATTTCATGCTTTATGGAATCGTGTATGTAGTTATTCGAAACAATAATATGCTTTCACAAAAATATACGATTATGATGTCTGTGATCTTTCCAACAACACATACTAATGACAAAAGGTTGCTTATGCGATTTTCCGGTCACCGCATTTGATGCCTGCTCAACATCTGTATTTCTGTCCCACTCCTATTTCTCTGCAATCCAGAAAAGTGAACCAATTGACTGAGAATTAGATCCCATTTGTTTCAAGGAAAAACACCAAAGTAGCCCTTTCATACAAGAGATACACCAGGACAAACACTTTTTATCCCTTATTGTCACAAAACTCTACAACTATTTTGAATATTATGATAAGATTTCATGTACATTTTTTTTATTATTCTTGAATCATTTTCATATGCTCATTTGTCATTAAGTATTTTTAATAACAGTTAAACAAATCTATACAAAGAGTAGCACACAATTACCTAGACATCATCAGAATCGCAATAAACTCTATCTGAGTAGTCTGGTAAACTATGCAGTACCCATGACACCACCTCGTCACGCTCCTCCAGCCTCAAGATAGGCTCAGACGTGTTGGAAACCAAATTACATTGACAAAGAGTTGGACACAATTACCTTGACAAGCTCCTCTATTCTTGAGACACGGTGATCTATCATCTTAACCACTTTTTCCATGATCCGCTCCTCCGTTGTGTGGCGACTAGTGGTGGTCCCAAAGCAGCGCATGGTCCTTTCGGCATGGTTGGGGTGTAGAACCATCCCATTGTGGGAGTGTGGCTCATGAAGACTGGGTGGTGATGTGAATCGTACCTTTTTCAGAGGATGCTGAAAATCATCAATGATCCCATCAAAAAAGCGCCGACTAGCCATCCACCAAGGTGTGGAACTCTCTGCAAGAGTCGCTTTTAGCTCGTGCAGCAGCTCAATTCCGTGACGAGGCACAATATCAAATGATTAATTACAATTAAAAATTTAGTTTAAAAATTAATAGAAGAGGAAAACTTACATCCTTGAAAACAAGAACTCATGCAACATCTCCTTCTTTACAGTTCAAGTACTACGCCAACCAATGGCCCTCGGGATTACACCAGGCCGGTCCCGTACAGCAAACTTCCTCCTAGCGGGGAACACCTCAAATATCCATATCTAAGAAAATTCTAATTAAACAAATGCAGCCCAACAAAACTACAATCAAACAATATACTTTAATGTATGAAAAGAGCAAACTAACATTACCTTAAAGGCCCACATAAATCCATACAACGTATAAGTAGCCACCTTTGTTGCCAGGTCGGATAAGTGCAGACCTCTACGTGTTTGTAGTGCACCAGCCAACTGTGGGTATGTCCAATTCCATATGGGATATGACACGACTCCACTGATGAAGGCTTGATCGTACCAAATCGACATCCTGTAATGAGGCAAAACTCCTCACGACCAAATCGGAGCTCGTGACCTCCAACACGAAACAATATCTCATCATTCTTCGGTTGCTCCGGTATTTATTCGGTCTGAGTATCAAATAGACCAACCTCGTGTATTTGGTTGTCAACTGAACATCTAGCCATGGTCCAAAACATGTCTCCTGGAACAAAGCATACCTCGGTGTATTGATCAACTTTGTCCGGATATCGGAGGAAATTTCTATCTGAGCCCTAATACTCAGTTTAGCATCACAGAGTACAACCTAACAACACATATAAGGCAACCGCTAATTTCATTTTATTATTTTTTTTATAAGTGAAATGCTGCGTGTTTAGGACTGATCGTTAAAAAATCAGCTAACTTTGACCATGTAAAGACTCATAAACGAATTTGGCGACACAAACCTAGCTTTGTTGTTGTTGTTGTTGTTGTGAAATGAATTCGAATCTAGAAACCTTATCCTTTACATGTTGCTAGCAAATTAAGTAATCAATTTGATTAAATGTCATAGTAAAGTTATGGTTAAAAGATCTAGCAAATTTGACACTCGACACACATCAAAAAAGTAAACTTGCCATCAATATATACAAAGGCTCTTATTTGCTACTAATGTCGACTAATGAGGGAATTATGTCATCAACAGGGCAAAGTTTTGCTACTTGGTGTTGCATTATTCTTGTAAAATATATCTTTTTAGGAATACAAATGAATGTTTTGTTAAATTGTTGAAGATACCAACTTATGCCAAGATAAACTGCATGAAATGACTCGTTCTTTGTTGGAGAATAACAAAAAATAAAGTCTGGTGTTGCATTATTCATCAAAAGGGCAAACAATAAAGTCTGGTGTTGGAGAATAACAAAAAAAATATCAACTAACGAAACTGCATGAAATGACTCATTCTGTGTTGGAGAATAACAAAAAATAAAGTCTGCAAACATTATCTTTTTAGTTGCTGCATAGTCTAACTTGATATGCTAAAATACTAGTATAATCTTAAAGTCCTTACACCTGTTATAAACCTATAGTCGTCCTTACACCTTATATAAACATATGTTAAGCTTAATAATATGTCCACAATAAAGCTTGTTGTAATCTCTACAACTTAAGTCTTATCGTTTCATGAACGAACCATAGCAATATAGCTAAAATGCATTACGCTTGATCCAAATTCAAAGTGAACTATAAATCCTTCAATTACAACACATGTCATACGAAAAGAGACGATATATTCACCTATCAAACTATTAACAACTTCAAAACACATATCATAAATCGCTCTTGATCAATTTATATAATTGATAACATCAAATTATCCTGAATATTAAGTGTCAAATTTTCCCGATAATGCTTGTAATTTATATCATTTATATGGATTTAAGCTTGTTTTCCATTATATTTCACTTTCAGGTAAATTACGAGCATTAGAGCTAAAGAGACGCGAAATTGGAGAGTTTATTGAAGATTTATCATAGTATGTTCACTTTGAAGAAGTTACGGCGTAACTCCTCTCTCACATTACGCCGTAACTAAAGCATGGCTCGAAAAACCAACTTAACAAAGATTATGGCGAACTCTATCCAAGATTACGACGTAACCATATTAGGTCAAATGAGGTTCCGCCGCTACTAATTACGCTGTAACTCATGCATCAACTACGGCGTAACCAAGATTTATTGAAGATACGGCGTAACTCCTTCCTGAGGTTACGCCGTAACCGGCATTATTAGTGCAATTTACGAAGAATTGTATGTTATGGCGTAACTCTTTTAATAGTTATGCCGCAACCAGATCTGGCCTATAAATACCCCACGATTTCCAGCATTTCAAATGATGTCATTTCACACACAACAATCAGAGAACGTGAGAAGAAGTCGAAGGCAGATCTAGAGGAGCATACGGAGCTATATCCAAGGGAGAAATCACTCACCTACGATAAGCATTAGCTTTTTATCTTTTATTTACTTTCAATTCATGTATTTCGTAACATTAAACATTGAATTGATTGTTATGGTTAATATGAGCGGCTAAGCACCTCTTGATGCTGGCCTAGTTATGATTCCTTAATTGTTTTGTTTGCGTTTACTTTACTTCCGCATAATTATTTCTAAGTGTATGCATGCATAGTTTATTGGTAGCTACCCTTGTTTCGGTAGTTTTGAATGGCGGTATAGGCCAGTTGCTTAGGATATATGACCAACTGACCCTATGTGAGTAGTCTGAGACGGGAAGGGTAAGATATGACCAACTGACGACCCTTTCTACTTGTGGGATTTGACCAACTAATCACCTACCGTTTGGATGAACTTAAGAAGTAAAGGGTGAGTGTTTAAGTTTCTAGCGCCCGGGCACTCACTATTATGAATCTAGCATGTAGCGGTACTTAATGACTTGGCTCAGAGGACCAGGAACAACTGGACTTATGAGGGGACACATGACTTCTCCAGTGGTACCCTTTGCTGACAGGTTATGACGAACTGACCAAATGTTGTCCTCTCGACTTTGACCCCACCTGAAGTAATTGGAAGTAATTAGACGTAAACACTACTAGTTAGGATGAATAACTAGGTTATCACCACTCTCATTATTGATCACAACCTTTGTCTTTATTTGTTTTAGTAGTTAATTAATTAATTCCTTATCAAAATCATATTAAAATCTGTGACACCTAGACTTAGTATAAATCTACACACATAGCTCTTGGGACGACCTCGGTTTTACCGAATACTACACTACACACGACCGGGTACACTTCCTGTTAGTGCATTAGGGTAGAGCATAGGTATAACGAGACTTATAAATATTAAAACATGATCAGTAAAACCTGCATCAATAATAATCTCTAATTTCCACATATTTTCCTCTATAATAAGAGCAGACACATAACTAATCACTAAACAAATCAACGCATTACTTAATTAAACTAAGGTCACATCTTAATCATACAAAAATTTTGCAAATCAACATCAAACCTAACTCTTACACAACTTACAAAATCAATAATCAATCAATCATAATAATCTCTAAACAAAACGATCAAAATTAGAGAAGCAATACCTTTGATGACAAACAAACTGGCGAAAGTAAACTGTGAGATGACCGGTTAAGATGATCCGGTGACAACGTGATGCTTGGCGATGGTGAGATAACTAGTGAAGATGATCCTAGATGGTTAGATTAATTGCGAGGATGATCGGAGACGGTTAGATTAACGGTGAACACGATTGAAGACGGTTAAATTAACGGCGAACACGATCGAGGACGGTTACATTATCGGTGAGGATGATCGAAAGTGAAGTGGATGTTAGAAGTGTAGAGACTTCTAAATGCTACTAGCAACTTTTAGTTATTTTTTTAATAATTTTTAAGCACTCTCTTTAATATCTTTACTTACAGTTACATTATCAGTCCCTATAGATATTAGTCACAAAATGTCATTTATTTCGTAGTGTATTTACGATTTATGATTTATTACGAACGCAGTGCATCTCGGTTGCCATGCGTTGTTGGCATGCGTGTCTCGAATCTACATGACTTTTGATTTTTTTTTACATATTAATATTTGTGAAATGTTAAACCTATGTAGATGAATAGTGGTCTTTAACAAAAGTAAAATATAGCCTCTTAATTTTGCTAATAATTTAATTGTGCTCCTAAACGTTTAAACTTTTGTATTTTGATACCTTTATGTTTAGTAACGTAACAAACTAAGTCATGCACTTATTAAACTTTATATTTTTATTTATTTACTCCATTTAAACTTGCAACTAATATATAACAAGTCTTAAACTCATTAGTCTTTATATATTAGCGTATATTTAGCGAAAGTAACTGTTGTTGGAACTGAATATGTAGTTGTGGATGGAGATAATGCAAGAGATTCAAAATTGAGATTATTTTTATAAATTACATGAAATGGCATTTAATTTTAGAAGATTATGAAAGATTATTTTTCGAAAATTTCTGATAGGTTATGTTCACCAAACAAAGCTTTTATTTTCAATAGCTTATTTTTTTTTAAATAAGCACAATCTTCTCATAATCGTGTGTGTGAAACATGTCTTAACACCCATAATTATAAAATTCGCCTCCTTACATTAGTAATTGTAGAAAATCCGAAGAATTTGAAACAAATCTAGAAGTGTAAAAATCCGAAAGATTTGAAACAAATTCGAAAAATGTACAAATACGAAACTTTTCTTCTAATTTGTACAAATTAGAATAATTTCCTAAAGTCGAAGTGTTTCGCAAACTTATACAAGAGAGAGAAGCATTGAGTAATCCAGAAACTTTGAAGATGCTTAAGTAGTCACAAATCTAGAAGATGTCCAAAAGTTAGGGTTTCACAAATCCGAAACTTGTGTTTTCCGACAAATCCGAAAGTTAGGGTTTAGACGACAAATCTGAAACTTGTGCTTTCAAAACATTTGAATTTCACTATAAACGCTTTTATAACACGATTTTCTTGTACAACCAAGCTTAAAAACACTAAAACTATATAAAAATTTCAAACCTTATCATTTTTAAGACTAAGAAAACAAATTCGAAAATTGGATATTTCTAACTTTTTTGAATAACAAACTTAATTTTAAATCACAAAGCTTGAAACTTTCTTGTTTAACAATGTTTGTAACACTTATTTGTAGTTAAAAGAGTGCTCAAAACAAAGAAAAAACAAGAAGGGAACCAAACTCGAAAAGAAAACCGTGTAGGAAATGAAAACAAGCTTCGAATATCAATTCAAAACACCTCTAAACCGACTTCTAGCGATTGATACCACTTGTTAGGTCACCATATTGACATACACAAGATTATCTTTAGTGAGAGAAAGTGTAGAGAGAGAGAGAGAGAGAGAGAGAGAGAGAGAGAGAGAGAATGAATGGAAGGAACAATGTATGTTTAGGGATGATAAAGAGTAAATTTCATAAATGAACTAACCAACCTCTAAATGAGGTTTACAAGAGTTTATATAGGCCAAGTGCTAGGGCAACGCCTATAGGAATGTTTCTAGATAATTCCCTAAGGCCCATGGACTTACTACATACACCTTATCTTAATTAGAAACATATAAGCCTATATTAAGCAACCTATTATATTAAACAAATGACCGATAATTTATATTTATTACACGTAATCCCAACAACACTTAAGATCCATAGACTATAACATTTATTGTTAACATACCTAAACTAATATCACATTTATAAATAGTTCCTAACAATGAGATCTTATGATATCGATCATGAACTTGTGAAAAGAAAAAAAATGAGTTAGATCTCCATTTCAACGACGTTGCTTTGAGGTACTATATGGAATGATTTGTATGCAAAGAAAAACGTCTTTCAAAATTTGTACTCATGGAATTGCCGATAGGTCACACCGGTGAACATTAAACTAAACAGACAAGTTGGTAATGAGTAAAGATATACCAAATGAAATGAATATGATGAGGAAATAAGAATATGTTAATATTCCCACTAAAGGGTAAAATGGTAATTTTTTTAGAATGACAACTAACTATCTCACAATTTATACATCACAACTATTTCACATGTCTTAAGCAGGGCTTGAACCCACACACATTTTAGTTGAAGAGCTTCTCACACAACAAAGGGTACCATTGAGACTCAAATCCTTTGTTAGGGTAAAATGGTAATTATTTAGGCATATATTTTTATTTGGGATAGATATATTAAGTACATTAAAGGCAAAACCAAAACCCTTAGGGGTGTATGGTCGACCGAATATCCTTAGGGATATTGAACAGTTAAGTTTAACAAGTTGTCAAACATATGTAGTTAAGGAAACTTTGGGGAGTTCTAGGTGTAATATGAATGTTCTTAAGTGCCCTATAAATACCAAGACATCCTAAAGAAGATCTCATTCATTCCCCCTAACCCTAACCAAAATTTTCACCTCTCTCCTCCTCTATTCGGTCGAGTTAAGAGTTTCCCAACTCTTAGTCGATTAGTCGACCATGTACTCTCCAACTTTAAATAGGATCTAACCCTAGTTCTACCGGTGCAGTACTAGTTGATACCTGAACCAACCAATGCGATGAATCTCCGCTACAAACCCTAAGTTGATCGATCGAGGCATCAAGAAAAAGAAGAAGGCAATTATGTACATGTAGTTGATTGCATACATGAGTAAGCGATTCCGTGATTTAATTCTTACTTTAATGTTTTATATTTTTATAACTTTCAGAATATGAAAGGTAATAAAGCTCATTAATTTCAACAAAAGCGTTAATCAACAAATAAAAAAATATCATATAAAAATCAAAAGCACGCAGCGAAGCGTGATTTAATTGACACTCGTTTCAAAATTGTATGAGTATGATAACAAACTGAGGGGTTAGGTCAATAAAGATCAACAAATATCAAACGTCAAATGAACAAATAATGGCAATTCGTTTTTCATCAAAATAAGAAAACTCACTTGACACCTTCTTATTTGAGAATAAATTATCTTACAAATGGTAAATTATTAAGCCATAAAAAATACACCATTACAACAATTTTTTTTATCTTTCAATGGACGAGTACTTCGATATACTTTCTACATTTTTTTTGTTTTTAATGGATTAAAATGTTAGAAAATACAAAATTACATGTGATTTGTGATACGCGTTTTAGAGTTCAAATAACAAATCAGGTGTGTTTTCATAAATCATATGTGATTTTTCATATTCCAATCACATGTATTTTCCTAATCATATATGATGTCACAAATCACATGTGATTTTTAATATTACAAATCACATTTGTTTATAAAAATCACATGTGATTCTTGAGGACGTAAATTCCAACACTTACAAAAAGTATCGAAAAAGAAAATCGTCCAAGTATGTAGAAGTGTCTCTAATGAAAGATAATTTAATTCTCGTCATTATGTTGTAATTAGTTTTACTTAGGTTTATAAGATATTAAATTTTAAAAGAATAAGATCGGATTACTTTACTATTTTGATTGAAAAATGTGTGAATAAGATTATCACATTTAATATTTGTTTTTTTTTTTATATATATTTTTATATTATTATTTTTATATCTTAATTGAACCAAACTCAACAAACCGAAAGATGTGTACATATTTATTCTTTGAGTACTTCTAATTTTTAGCTAGTTTCTATGAATGTGATAGAATATTTAGGAATAGAATGTTCTCATCTTCTATTCAAACTCGGTCACGTTACGCCGATAAAAATTATACTGATCTCGCGCGAATTATCTATGATAATATGCTTTATAAAAAGTTTATATTTGTGTTTTGACATTAAATTTCGATCAACAAAATCATATAAACCTTTTTCGATTTTATAAACCTATCCCACTATGTTATAAACCTTTTTCAAGTGATATATAAACATCACACATAATCAAAGACATTAAATTATGAAAGGTTCAATATCTTAAACCTTTAATCATAAAGATTTACCATTCAGTAAGATATGCTGTTTTAAAAAAAAAAAGCGAAAATGCTTGAAATGGATGCTCATTATGGTTTATAAGCTCTTAAACCTCTTCATGATTTTATAAACCTTTTCTTAAACTACCATAGTTGATGCCCTAACTAATCGGTTCAAACAAGTTCTCTTGCTTTTGAAAGATGATAAAATAGGATCTTTATCGGGCCTTAAACAGAATGTGAGATATGTAATGATTTTTTATATGGCAATCAATATTTTAACAAGAAAAAAAAATAGCAAGAAGGTTGATTATACAAAGATGAAAAATAAGATGCCTTGTGATCCACTTGAATCTTCACTGGAATCGGAAAGGTCTCATATGATTCTGAGTCCTTGATGACTTTATTAATCGCAACTCGACGATACCATTTCAGATAATTGCGATAACAATTATGTTTCATGTATTTTCTCCGATGTGATTTAAAAATAAGGATTCTTTTTTTGGTTTTTCGTATAATAAACAGATTAAGAAACCCCTCCGATTTACCATTGGCCCAATATCATTCTTATAAGTAGGAGTGTTTATGGGTTAGGTAATACCCGAATAAATCAAAAACCGAAACCGAACCGAACAAAAAATAAAAACGAACTGAACTCGTAACCGAACCGAATTTGTCAAAACCGAACCGAACCGAATTAAATATTCAGGTTTTGGTTCGGTTATGGTTTTAGCAATTCAAACCGAAAACCGAACCGAAAATCGAATTCAAAGAAATATATATATATTTTTATATATTTATATAAAAAAAATATTAAAACTCTTTTAAATATAACATTTTTTAAGCTTTAATTTTTTTTCTTTCTAAAAATCTTATAAATAAATGAATACATAATTAAATGTATGTAATTCGGTTTATTCGGTTCGGTTTTCGTTTATGGGGGTTCGGTTTTCGGTTATTCGGTTATTCGGTTCGGTATTCGGTTCGGTTCAGTTCGGTTCTCGGTTATACCTAGAAAAAAAATTAACTGAACAAACCGAATCGAACAAACCAAACAACCCGATAACCGAAGCGATGAACTTAACACCCCTACTTATAAGACCTTGATCTCTTTGTTATTCATTAGATAGCCAATGCCCACTATAATTTGAACATGCAAACTTATACATGGTGCCATGGTGGGCTCAAAGCCATGGGTCTAATACAATATACTTCGTATTAAGGGTCTGGTTTGTTAAGGGTTTTGAATATGGATTTAAATTTAGATTTGGATTTAAATTTGATGTTAGTCTTAAGAAAAAATAAGAGATAAAATATATAAATAATATAATAATATTAAATATATATAAAAGAAACTTAACTAAATTTATTAATATATTTATTAATCGTTTGAAGCTTGACGCTTTTGCCGTTTGCGAAAAAGGACGAAACGACAATTTAGGTGCCAAATTAAAGAGTAAAACGACATGTCTTAAACGACGTCGTTTCGTGAGTTTCAGAAAATGGCAAAAAATACCCCTCAAGTCAACGACGCTTCGCAAAAAGAGTACTGAATTCTGAAAAATGGCTAGAATTACCCCTGAAGTGTCTCACGTTTTGCAAAACCGATCCTAAAGTCTTATATTTTCACAAAATTTAAAAAATGGCAAAAATTACCCCCAAAGTATGCGAAAAAACGGCAAAAAATACCCCCAAGCTATGCGACTTTTTGCAAAACCAATCCTACTCTATTATAATTTTACAAAAACTTTATTCGTTAAATTTTTCTTAAAAAAAACTTTAAAACACACCCGTTAAACAAACTTAAGGTCAACGTTCATATCCCAACCCAACTATTACCATACAAATGTGTCATAGGAAATGAATATACCCACATTTACATAAAGATTTTTGCACACAATTTACACACCACACATATAACAAAACTCATATAGCATAAAAAATTAAATGCAAAACACCCGCCGCAACGCGCGGGTTCACAATCTCGTTATAATAATAAAATAAGTTTTAAAAGATAAATAAGTGATATATAATATTTGATAGGCCACTTCTTTTGAAAAGGACAAAAAATGACAACTATAACTTTTGTAAACCTACCATTGTGTATCAGATTGTTGTATAGAAAATATTTAGCATTCATCCTAAAGTCTGAGCCTACATTTTTGTAACCAAACATATTGATGACGTATAGTCCGTATTCGGGTCATAAACCCGACCAATAAACGCTACTAGCAACTGAGCCCAGTACGAATGGGCTAACCCGGTAACGGTTTGGGCTCACGAAGGCCCAAACCCAAAGTTATTTATGGTTTTGGATATCGGATATCTCTTATTTATGAGATATGTATTGATTGACCGACTTAGGCGGGATACGCCGAAGGTTGGGGAACACAAAACCAACAAGGATTTCGTGTGTATATAAAGGGCATCTCGGCCCTCATTAAAGGTACGATCAAAAACCCTAACTCTCCACTAAACCCTAAAAACCGATTACTTACTCTCACGCCGGAGGATAATCGTGGGAGACAATCCCACGATAAGCCTAACGGTGTTTTCTGTTTTTTTAGTGCGCATGTCTCAAGCATCAAGATCTAATTGATACGAGAACCGGAGTCTAAATAAGGAACGCCCAACTTTTGTATCAACAAGTGGCGCCATCCGTGGGACCAATCACTAAGAACTAGAATGACAAAGCACGGAAACCTAAGTCAGCGATTGCATAGTGACTTACAAGGAAAAAGCGAAAAGTGGATCGCCTCTAAGCAAGCCACGGAACAACCAAAGGCAACCGAAACCAAGGGTTAGGCCCAGATCTGGTCTTCACGACAGTGGAACCACTCACGGGGACAACCCATGCCACTACAACAACCACCAGCGCAGAAGATCCACTACGCACCCTTTTTACCACTCCCCACCAATCGGTGCCAGAAAAGGACCTCACAAAATGCCAGGCGCGCCTCTCCGAAACAGGGGTCCAGATGTGGAAACAAACACCCTTGGCTGCCCTTATGCAAGAGGAGGCGAAAAAGAGGTCGAGTCAAAGCCTGCAAGCCCGACTAAACTTCGACATAGAGTATGAGACATCCCCATCGCGTCATCAGAGGGAGAGGCGCGGGAAGGATAGCCGTCGGACCTCAGTGTTTACCAGGATCGGGAGGAGAGTTGAGAATGATGAAGCAGCTGACATGTAGTATCTGGAAGAACACGAAGAAGATGGACGGCATACCAATGTCCACGCTAGGCTTGGTAGCCGCAAGGTCCATGACAGACTTGGACGATGGCACTCCCCAAGTGAAAGCTCTTCAAGCTCGGATTCCGAGGGCGATCGGTAGCGCCGAAAGAGGGAGGCTCTTCCTCCGGTGATTCCTCGGACAACGAGGACAGTAAACAGATCTTGGAAGTCCAGGGAAGATATCGCGACCGAGGAGGAAGATATGTCTCTTCCAGCGCGCGCCAAAAGGTGGATCGTTCACTCGGCGCATCGATTTCTCGAAGATAAGAGAAGGCGCATGCCCGCCATGTGAAAACCTACGATGGAGCAGGTGATCCGGACGATCACCTAAAATTTTCGAATCACCGCTACCATCGAAAATTGGCCTCAACTGTGTGGTGCCACATGTTCAATTTCACATTAGTGGAAATGCGCGGCGGGTTCGATGGCTTCCACGCGAAGCATTGATGGCTTTGAAGAGTTGCGAAGGCGTTTCGCTGAACTTCACTCAAAGGAAGAAGTCGCCAAAAACCTGTCGAACTTGCGGGGTAAAACAACGCCAGAGGAATCTACAAGCGCTTATGTGGGCGCTACAAAGATGAGTGCATACCGTCAAGGCATGCCCCGAAATACTAAAGATCTCGGGGTTCATGAGCGGGATCAATAACCCTAACTCATCAAAGGTGAGCGACAAGGTCCCCGAAACCTTTGATGAACTTATGAAACGCACAAGGTCCTTTATCCAGGAGAAGTCGCCGCGACGGACGACAGAAAGGCTACTCAAACTATAGGTCACAAGAACAGCCTAGGAGACAATCCATTGACCAGAGTAGCAACCGTAACAAGAACTACTGCAGCCAGGGGAGTGGACGAGATAATGACAAATATACCCTGCTAACCAAGACTCCAAAGGAGATATTCGCGACGGAAGGCGCGAACTTCCCGAGGCCCCCAGAAGAGCAACGCGTGGGGAACGGATACTGCGACTATCATGGACAGAAGGGCCACACCACCAATGAGTGTGTCCAATTGAGCCAACTAATTGATAAGCTAGTAAAAGAAGGCAGATTGGACAATTTAGTTAAGAACATCAAGGAATGGAAAGATAAGCAAAAGACTGGGAACAAGAAAGAAGCACCCAAAGATAAGGTTGATACCATCTACATGATACAATAATGGCAGCGAATGATTAGGCGTAAGATCGGTAAAATTTTCCCGTGGAAGCGAAATCTCTTTCCCAACTTGGCTGCGGACAACGCAGCAGTGGTAGAACCGCCACCATTGAAATTAACGCAGGGGTCACGATATCTACCGCATGTATGTTGATGGAGGAGCATCCGGACATAATGTATGAACATTGTTTCAAGCGGTCATGACACGAAATTAATTATGGGCGCATACAAAGGATACCACCAAATCCAGATGGCTAAAGAAGATGAGGAAAAATGGCCTTCTATACAAGCCAAGGCGTCTATTGTTATACTAAGATGCCCTTTGCTTGAAGAACGCAGTGCACCTACCGATTGGTAGATAACGCATTTGAAAACAATTGGGCATGACTTAGAGGTTTACGTTAACGACCTTGTCATAAAAAGCCACATCGAGGACGAATTGGTGCTGATATTGAAGAGAGATTTAAGACACAACAAGAGATCAACATGAAGTTAAATCTAAGAAATGCACCTTTGGCGCTATAGAAGGCATGTTCTGGGATATTTGATAGAGCCCGATGGCATTAAACCATGTCCAAAAATGAAGGTCATTATCAAACTTCCTTCACCGCAAGACGTTGAAAGAAGTCCGGTCTCGAATGGAAAACTAGCCGGTTTGAATAGATTCTTATCGGATCGCGGATAAGTCACTCCTCTTTCAAAATGCTCAAAGTGTACAAAAGGAGATTTTAAATTTGGACTACGGAGGCGAAGAAGCTTTTATACTGACTTAAACAACACCTAGCAGGCCCCACGCTAGTCGCTACCGCCCGGTCATGACGTCGTTGATCTGGTTTTACAGGAGAAAAGATATGGCCCATAGGGCAAATCGCCTACTAGTCAATGTTGGTAATAAGGAACACTCCACAACACTGGATGAATTTTATGGTGATCAAATCCCTTCGCCATACAATGGCATTATTGGAAGACCAGGGATATCGGCCTTGCGTATCCGTCTACAACACATGGGATGCTCAAGTTCCCGTTGGAGGAGGTATTGTTACTCTCACAATACCACCGTACCACCTAGAGAATGTAACACGATTACATGTGAGATGGCACACATTTGAGCAGTACGCAACTAAAGTATCAAACACGAGGGTCGCTATTCATCCCGATTACCCGAGCAAGAAGTATCGATCGGGGATCGCTTGTCGATAACGGCGGGGAAGCCGTGCGCGCTCTCGCAAAAGAATTTGGATATCTTTGCATGGGAACCAAAGAACATGACCGTGTACTACGCTCGATTCTGAGAACACAAGTTGAGAATCCGACAAGGATACTCCCGATCTGACGAAGAAGCGGCCGGGGCTCGAGCGCACACAAGCAATGCGCGGTACATAAACTTGTGGATGCGGTATCATGCGAGAAGTCTATTACCATGACCGGCTTTCCAACCCGGTGATGGTCAAGAAGAGCGACGGTAGTTGGCGGATGTGCGTGGACTTCACGGATCTCAACAAAGCATGTCCACAAGATCGCTACCCACTACCGAGATAGGCGGAAGATAGAATCTTTGTGCGGATACCCACTTAAATGCTTCTTGGACGCATACAAAGGATACCACCAAATCCAGATGGCTAAAGAAGATGAGGAAAAAACGGCCTTCCATACAAGCCAAGGCGTCTATTGTTATACTAAGATGCCCTTTGGCTTGAAGAACGCAGGTGCCACCTACCAGCGATTGGTAGATAACGCATTTGAAAAACAGGTGGGCCGCAACCTAGAGGTTTACGTTGACGACCTTGTCATAAAAAGCCACACTAAGGACGAATTGGTGCGCGATATTGAAGAGAGATTTAAGACACAACGAGAGATCAACATGAAGTTAAATCCTAAGAAATGCACCTTTGGCGCTATAGAAGGCATGTTCCTGGGATATTTGATAGAGCCCGATGGCATTAAACCATGTCCAGAAAAAATGAAGGCTGTCATCAAACTTCCTTCACCACAAGCGTTGAAAGAAGTCCATTCTACGAATGGAAAACTAGCGGTTTGAATAGATTCTTATCGGATCGTGAGATAAGTCACTCCCTCTTTCAAACGCTCAAAAGTGTACAAAAGGGAGATTTTTCTTTGGACTATGGAGGCGAAGAAGCTTTATCGACTTAAACAACACCTAGCGGCGCCCCACGCTAGTCGCGCCCGCCCGAAGAATTAATTATGTACTTATCTGCGACTCATGGAGCGGTCGGTGTGATGCTCTTGACGGATAGGAATTCAGTACAAACACGGTATATTTTGTAAGCAAAGCACTCAAGAAAGCGGAGGTTAACTATAGCGCAATGGAGAAGTTGGTCTTGGCATTAGTATTCGCCATAAGCGGTGCGCGCATGTACTTCTAGGCGCGCCCAATAGCGGTGATCACGGACCAACCTATCAAGAAAATCATCTCCAAACCCGACGCGTCGGGCGACTACGAAGTGGGCGTGTTGCTAGGTAAGCATAACATCTCCTACGAGACCGCGCCGCTGCGATTAAAGGGCATATACTAGCGAATTCATCATCGAAAACCGGACATCGATGATGCACCTTCACAAAGCAAGGTGGAACCACAAGAACCATGGATTTTATTCATGGACGGATCTTCATGTGTGGACGGGTCGGTAGGGCCTTATCCTCACAAGTCGGAGGAATGGAATTCACTTACGCTGCGTTTTGAATTCACAAAACAAACAACGAGGCGGTATGAAGCCACGATTCTTTGGACTACGCATTGCATTTCGAATGGGCATCGCAACCTAGAATCAAATATAGATTCCCATTTGGTAGCCAACCATGTGTTGGGCGGTATGTGGCTAAAGAGAAAACATGATTCAATACCTCGACAAGACCAAGTCCCTAATCCGGGGCTTTGACGGTTTACCATCAACAAGTTCCTAGAGGGAAAAGCGAAAGGCGGATGCAGCGAGCAAGATTGCATCCACAAGCTTTGCGCACCTATCAAAACAAGTATTGGTGGAAACTCGAAGAGCAACTCCATCTCGGAGATGGAGATATCCACGGTGATAAAGGAACAAGGTCCTACATGGATGACTCAATCGTCGAGTTTATAAGCAAGGCGTATTGCCCCAAGAGCGAAAGGGCGCCCGGCGCAGTACAGGCGCACATCACGAGGTTTGAACTTTGGGACGGTATACTATATCGGCGTTCATTTCTACAACCATGGCTTGATGTGTCGGACCCGCTTCAAGCGATTACGTACTCAGAAATCCACGCTGGCTCATGTAGTATGCACTCGGGACCACGGTCCGTTGTGGCGCGCGCTTTACGGTCGGGATACTCGGCCTACGATGCACCGTGACGCTACCGGACTTAATAAGAAAGTGTGGCGTCGCCAAGTTCACGAGACCCATTCCACGCCAACCACAACAGAGCTAACACCTATTACGTCGCCATGGCCATTCTATAAATGGGGTATCGACATTGCCGGCCCCTTCTCTGCTGCAGCAGGGGGATTGAAATTCCTTATATTGGCTATAGACTATTTCACTAAGTGGATTGAAGCAAAGGCGGTCGCGACAATCACAGGAAATCAGGTAAAACGATTTGTTTGGGAAAATATCGTATGCCGTTTCGGATTACCTGGGAAATCATCTCGGACAACGGAAAACAATTATGTGACAACCCTTTCAAGGAATGGTGAATGGTGCGAAAAACTAAATATTGCACAGCACTTCACGTCGGTTAAACATCCACAAACCAATGGTTTAGTTGAGCGTGCAAATCGAAGTCTGGGTGAAGGAATTGAAGCACGCTTGGACAAACACAAAGGGAGGTGGGTGTAGGAGTTATCGCATGTCTTGTGGGCGCATCGCACGACAATCAAAATTAGCACGGGAGACACTCCCTTTTCTCTTGTCTATGGGACAGAAACCGTCATACCAGCTGAAATTGGGATGCCAACTATTCGCACTACCGATGTTAATGTTACAACCAATGACGATGAGCAGTATTGACTTGGACTGTTGGAAGAAAGGCGGCGCGCGCAGCCTATATGTGAGGCGAGAGCTAAGTCAAAAATGAAGGGATACTACGATGCTAAAGTTGAAGCATCTCATTCGAGACACTGGCGATTTTGTATATCGCGCCAATGATGCGAGCCATGCAGAAGATACAGGAAAACTTGGACCAAAGTGGGAAGGACCTTATGAGGGCGCGTACAAGCTGCGTGACATGGATGGTCGTGAGCTACCACGCACATGGAACATCTGCAATCTCAAACGATGTTATCTCTAGGAACGGCTATGGCCCAGCGCACGGACACCCCCACACTTTAGCATAGTGCCCAATAAATATCCGTGTATTTACATTATGTTTTACTTAGGCAAATATCTTTTTTCTTTTTACAAAAACTTGCAAGTATTAATAAAACGTCGCGGTTTCTAACTAACTCCGCGACACATTTCAATTTGTTATTTACATATTGTTCATGTCTCAACATTGTTGTTATGTTATCTTTTGCCTACACGGCGTGCATGCACTTACTAAACCCACGATGGTAAAAACGATGAGTAAACCTACTAAATAACTCGTTGAGTAAGAGGGTTGAAAACCCATCAACATTGGATCATGCATCCTTGTTAAACACCTTATTTTCAAGACGTTGGAATAAGTTCAATGCGCATTCCACGATGGATGCGCAACAATGCATACTGTGCACGTTTAACAAACTAGGAATCAAGACTCTTGACTCCTTGATATGATATTTACAGTACGCTGCATATCACACCATACACGATTATGATACAAGTACTAAGAAATTATGTTTCACGTATGTTAGATCATGACTTTCATACATGCTTATGGACTTCATATATTATTCGCGCTTATACAACCGTTTGATTCTTAGACAACGAGAGCGTTTTTCATGCAAAGACGAATAACTAAGTACAAAAATTATAAGTCGCAACCACATTCAGACCAACACACCTTCAACAAAAGGAAATTTTATTATGAACCACGAGTTCTTACAAAAAGGATATTTACAAAGAACCACGAGTTCTTACAACGCCTAAGATGTGAGCTCTCAACACGGTTTGCAGCGTCCCGAGCTTCTTTCAGTTTCTTCAATAGGTCGAGAATCTGGCGCGATACCGTTGCCACACTAACAGTACCCGTCGGATCTAGGGAGATGCTTGCGCCAAGACCACACAAATGGCCTTCCCTTTACGCCTTTATTCTTTGCAAGCCTCGTGGCATGGGCTTCAGGACTCTTTCAAAGGAATTTCCTTCTCGAGGCAAAGGGTGCGGGGATGTCGTGGGGGCGGGCAAAGATAGGCACTTGCAGCTGTGACTCATCAGGCTTCAAAAAATAATCAGGCTGCGCCTCTGCATTATCGGCACGGTGGCGGGCCAAGGTCAATCCCTCCATAATCACACCTATGGGATAATCCTGGTTGCGCTCCAACTGCGCAATCAGAGGAAGCTCCAACAGCTTCATCTTCCCCATCGCAGCGACCAGATCATCATATGCATGCCCGTTATACCCGGGCACCTGTGCGGCAGGAACTTTCAAAAGGCCACCCTCATGAAGCTCTTCTATGGCCTCCGCCTTGCCCGCGCCAACGCACACTGAACAACACTCCCGAAGGTGTTTGTTACCTCTCGTGACTCCAAAGTGCTGAGGGCAGCAAGGCGCAAACCATGGCTGATGAACCACCTGCGCTCCGCAATTGTGGAAACAAGCTGCGGATACAGCTCTTCATCATATTCAATGCTGAGCTTACGAAGCTTCATCTCCTGCTTCTCCAGCAAACCTCCCACAGATGTACGAAACTCTTCCAACCGAGAGAAGTGCTCATCCTTCCCCTTCTCCAAATAATTAAGGGCCCAGACGCAAGAAGCCTTGTAATCTTCTAACGCGGCACGCTCCTGGCTCACTTGGGTCAGCAACGACATCTTTTCCCCAGCAAGTTTTTGGGAATAAGAGCGCGCCGACTCTGTTTCAGCCTGAGCACTGGCCAAACGTGCCTCCAGCAACGCAATCTGTTTGTCCTTCTGCGCGCTCTGGCTACTCTCCCCAGCATACCTTGACTTTAGCTGCGCGACCAATGTAGCCTGGTGCGCAACAGCCAAACCAAGCTCCTCAACAAGTTGGTCCATTGGCACATCCCCAGATGCCAATGGATCGGCGCCTTGGTTCTCTGGCGCAGGAGGGTCAGTGCGAATGGGACTCGCCTTGGGGGGCGACTCCCCAGAATGCCCAGAAGTAACCCCAGTGGTTTCAACACTACACGTAAACAAAGAGAATTCATGATTATTTCATAACATAAACAAAGGATGTACTAAGTGCTTCGGCAACAATACTTACTTGGGAGGAGTAGTCTCGATTCGCGGAGGTGATGTATCATCGATGATGACTCCACGTCATGAATGATGTATGTTTCATCCTAGATGAGCTGCGCCATCATCACGAGCGCCTCTTGCGCTTGACCCTTGGTCTCGCTTCCTCTAAGAGGACCTCCACGCTCTCCACTATGTCTGCGTGTGCGGCTCCACTACGGAGAATGAACCACAGGGTGGGCACGTCACGCGAAGGGTTGCCTCCAACACCACGGTGGAATCACCCCGGTTCCTCCAGCTCCATCTCTATGGTGCGCCCCGCAGTGGCTTCCAAAATGGGGACTTCTCCCTCTCTCAAAGGGCGCACCCCCACGGTGACCTGGCGAGGTTTCACCAACTGCACAACACTGAACAAATCCATCTCTGCGGAGCAAGCAACAAACAAAAACAATAGTTATATATGTACAAAGGTGGAAAGAAAGGCTCACATTAATAAATCAAAGGAGTAGGAAGGACAAGCACCCACCCTGGTCATCCGCGTCTAAGAAGGTTGACACCTCGTCAGGACTATCGAAATAGTTGCGACTGATGCCCATGTGTACCAAAAATTCCTCGGGATAGGAACTGATGGGAATACGATTGGCGTTTATCGTTTCCGCATCATCTGCGTTGTATGTTCCAGGGAGGGGGCGCTCATCCTTCGGTAGCGAACTTTGGGTATAGAAGACAAAGCGCCATGGGAACAACGCCTCATCAACACAGAAGAATTTCTCTCTCCAGTTTCTAAGCGCGTCTAGTTTTTTAGTATAACATTGCAGCCGCCCTGCGCGCTTAGCAAATGAAACCCACCCGTTTGACCACGTCGTATGGTAAAACGCGGAATAGATAGATAGTGGGGTTAATTGCCAACAAACGGTAATTAACCTCGAAGTTTGTTATTTTCTTTGCACCTATCTGATGCGGTTGGGATATGTGTGGCGATAGTAATTTAATACGTCGCACAAGAATAAGGAGATGGGCACACGTTGATTCGCAAATTGAAAAACGCGTGTATACCCTACTTTCCTTCCGGAAATCCGCTATTGACGCTGCGCGGCCGGAACTACCGGATGCGGCGCCATCGGATATAATATTCCGAGGTGAACTCACGTCGTTCATCCTCGGTCATATCGGATGCAAAGTCGGTTAATCCACGAACCATGATAAGGTTTCAATCGCAGCTGTTGTTACCTTTGAAAGTTTAACGGTTTCTTGGTTGATATTTCGAGTTTTCAACAATGGTGGAAATGCTTTTCTTGTGATAAACACGGTAAAGGGAGGCGATAGTTATATAGGGTTCCACATCCATGCGATGCTTGACACGTGGACCCCACTTTCTCCAAACGTGTGGATAGGAGTTCTTGACGTGGCACACTTTCCATTCACTTTCCACGTTTCTGAGGGATGTGTTTGACATATTTTGACCGATTCACCATATCTTCTTTAAGGCGGAAACCTTTGAAGCTTCTCCGCTCGCCTTAAGAAATATATGAGCTACGATTAGTCTATTAGTCTAGCATCCGCGGGTTTCACCTAAACGCATACTAGGCCCGGGGGACATGATGACGAAGGCCCAAACCCAAAGTTATAGTCCGTATTCGGTCATGAACCCTTAGGCGGGACCAATAAACGCTACTAGCATATAAAGGGCATCTCGGCCCTCATTAAAGGCGATCCTCAATAAAACCGATTACTTACTCTCACGCGGAGATACGAGACAATCCCACGATAAGCCTAACGGTGTTTTCTGCTTTTTAGGCATGTCTAAATAAGGAATTGATACGAGACTTTTGTATCAACACATATCTTTTTAGGTGTCGGTCTAACCATATAGTGCAAAACCTCCAAAACGAAATGCACCTAAATACATAGTACATACTACAATGTACAAGTTCACTAATATTTTGTTGTAGTTAGGGTTGTAAACGAACAAAACAATCAATGAATATTCATGAACCATTCGATAATTTGTCTGTTTATGATCGTTTATTTATCGGTTGAGCGAACATGAACAATGTTTCGTGTTTGTTTAACTAAATGTATGAACATGAACACAAGTCTTGTTCGTTCATTTACGTTCGTGAATGTCTGATTATACGTTCTCTAATGTTTGTTTCTATTCAATTATGTAGGTTTATCTGTTTATGCTCAAATCACATATATTTTTATTAGATACTTGTAAGCGTATTTTGACAAACGAACACACAAACAGAAACGTTATATATATTTTGAATATCTTTTATACTTGTTCTTATACGTTATTTTAGGTTCGTTCATTTATGTTCGTTTAACACCTTAATGAACGAACATAAATAAACATGAACAACTTATTTTCTTAACAAATGAATATTAATAGTAAGAAATTTCGTCCGTATAAGCATTTTTGTTGGTTCATTTATACGGTTAAACTTAAATGAACGAATACGAAAAAGCCTCTCTTCGTGTCTTCCGGTTCGTTTACGAACCTAGTTGCAGTGTTGATTTTTTAGTAGTTTTAATTTGTTGTGTTTGCCTGAATTTGAACCATATGAGACTTGCATCGACCATAAACACGCTCGAGATACCCCTTGAACTTGAATTCCTTAGAAACATGCCTTGACCCTTGAACCCCTTTGAAACATATGTCGAACTTGAAAACATTTGAAACATGCCTCGACTTGAAAACCTTTGAAACATATATATACCTTGAAGTTGAACACATTTGAGACGTTCCTTGACCTTGAACCCATTCAACTATGGGTATCCGTACTCATACAATCATCAGCCATAAATCTAATCCACGCCACCTGAAATATAAAAACTGTTTGCTACAAGGACATTATGACAAGTAGGGTAAGAGGAACTTGAACGACATACTTAAAAATTAGGACATTAAAACATTTCAAATTAGTCGATGAAGATAATGTTGGAACTTAAGGATGAGGTTGGCAAGTTTTTGGTGAGTTAAAGCATAATGTACAAGTAGTCAAAGTTGTGACTTGATGTACTACTTATTAAGCTTATAGTGCAAGCTCATATAGCAACAACTACTAAAGTATATGTTTGTGCGTGTATGTGACTTGGTCAATCAAGAAAATAGGATAGTGGGTTGTTTGGAAGGCAACTTTCAGTTGCAACCACCAGCCTATGATCTTCTAATTTTAAGCATATATGAGATCATGGTTCTCCATGATTTTGCTTATAAAAGGGTATTGGCAGCTTTTCAAGAAAGGGATAGACACACAACCAAACACATATGTCAATGTGATTAGAGAACATATAAGTTGTTAGGAATTACTTTATCTTCTTGCCATATTGTAGTTTCTGCTCCGCCATTGTCATTACATTGTATTCGTTCACTGGCGAAAGGCAATGAGGGTCTGCATCAATCATGGGGTCGTTACGTAAGAGGCTTGCAGCGAATCGAGCACGTAAACACCTTTTAAGGACATGGAACGTCTTCCCGTGCAGAGTCTAATATCAGTTTGTTTGTTCAAGTTTCATGGGTGTGTTTCGAGTTGACATTGATGTTCTAACATCAGGTAACGATGATACTTGATTCTTTTATTCCCCGTTATGTGTTTTCATTGCACAAGTTGGTGCTATTACTTGTAACAGTAGGATACTTTCAATATATCCAACAAGCTTAAAAGGTGTTTATCAAGGCTTTATGTGAGAGCTGTAATCAGTTTCAAAGGGTTTATTAACTTTGTGATAAAACTCATATTTAGGTCATGTTTTGTAAACTACTATACTAAATTATATTTTGATACAAGCGTGTTTTGAATTGAGATACAGAGTTGGGTCACAGAAACTTGATGAATGGACAGACTAGTGGAGTTTTATATTTGTTCTTTAGGTTTACTAATTGTAGTTTTCAAATTTGAGATATCTTCATAATGTTGCCAAATCCTAACTGTCAATTGTAAGTTCTAAATACTTATTGCTGAATTGGTTTTAACCGTTGTGACAAATGGTTTTGTTATCTGTCACCGAGAAAATGTGGCGAGAAGCGGGACACTCAATCTACCATTTGTTATATTGTTACTCGTGTTACTTGTTGCATCCAAAGTGGGTCTGACTACAACTCGTGAAGGAGTCCTCGTTTTATATTTGGGTTATGCACTTAGTGAACCTGTGGTCTGATTTATTAATCTAAGGGTACCATTAATTGTTTTGTCTTGAATTCAAATACTTTGAGAAATGTGTGTATGAGATAAAGAAACTTTTACTACGACAAAGAGACTAGTTGTGTCTCGTTCTTGTGATAGAGTGGTGATATTCCGGAAATATGCTATGTTTGCGAAGAAACAAGCATTATGCTCGTTAGTGCAGATCCGGAAATAACATAAAATATGTGATGACATGATCTAGTAGACATGGCAATTTCACCTTGTGGTGTCACAATTAATTTATTTTGTTAACACGTAGTTTGATGTTTCTAGTTATTAATTGAGTAGAACAAAATATTGATTCTGTTTTCAAATTCACTTAATAAGAAAATTGTTTTGTTGAACTAGAGTTACTGATGTATTAAATTGTTGCACTTGAATTTCATGCACCTGAAATTCATAACAGGTACTAAGGTTTTAATAATGCAAACTTAATGTTTTCATGTGAATGATGTTTTAGACAGAATGCATATGTTAAATATCATATAGTCAGATTGCAATACTCACTCTTGTAGGATTGAGATATGTAAAGCATTGAGAGTAAACACGCATGATCTAATAGTTCTAGGTATTGAAGGCTGTTATAATTGCTTGTGTACAAAGACCCTACAAGAGACATACATATACACGTACAACCCTAGAATAGCATGGGCTTGAGCCCGACCTAGGAATAGGGCCTAACATATAAACTATAATATTACACAATGCTAACACACCTCGCAGTTTGAGCGGAGGACACGAACACTCAAACTGCACGAAATCTTCAAATAAAGTGAGGGCAATCCATAGTGAAGATATCCATAAGCCGGTAGCGAAGGCACATGAAGAACTCGACTTGACACTAGCCACCGTGTCTCAAACAAAATGAATGTCAATCTCGATATGCTTGGTCCGTTGATGCTGAACCGGATTTGAGGACATGTAGACAACACTAACATTATCACAATATACAAGAGTTGCAGAAGATACAGGAGTATGAAGCTCACGAAGAAGATTCCGCAACCAACATGTTTCAGCAACTACATTGGCAACCCCGCGATACTCTGCCTCAGCACTGGAACGAGACAATGTCGGTTGGCGCTTAGAGGACCATGAGAGTAAATTGTTGCCAAGAAATACACAGTGGCAGTGGACCGGCAGGGTAGTGGGCAACCACCCAATCGAGATCGAATAAGCAACCAATGAGGTAGTCGAAGATGAATACAGCTGTAACCCAAAATCTAAGGTACCCCGAATGTAGCGCAAAATCCGTTTGAGAGCAGAGAAGTGAGGCTCTCGTGGATCGTGCATATGAAGACACACCTGCTGAACAACGTAAGATATATCAGGGCGAGTGAATGTGAGGTACTGGAGTGACCCTGCAAGACTCCGATATAAGGTGGGATCGGATACCAAAATACCATCATCTCCCAGTTTAGACTTGGTGTCAACGGTCCGGTGGAATTACAATCACCATGTGAGCACGCTCGAGGATCTCGTAGCATACTTGTTTGTGACAAAACATACCGGAAGAGTCGCGAGTAATGATATGCCCAAAAATAATTCGGTGTACCCAAATCATCATAGAGAACTCCATATGTAGAGATGCAATATCTGTTGTAGTAAGCCATCGGAAGAAGCGATCAATTACAATATCATCAACATATAATAAAAGATAAGCGATGTCGGTCCCGACGATAGATGAACAAAGGGTGTCACATCGATGAGTAAAGCCAATGCCCGAACATAGGTAGCAAATCAGCGAAACCAAGCAGGGAGCTTGTTTCAACCCATCTGAGATCTGCGTAACAAACATACATAATCAGGATGCTCAGTATCACGAAAACCAGGGGGCTGGTGCATGTAAACAGTCTCAGATAAATCTCCATGCAAAAAGGCATTCCTAACATCTAGCTGGTGAACCGGCTAGTGTCGAGAAGCAGCCAAACTGAGAACTGTGCGTATAGTGCCTGGTTTGACAACCGGGCTAAATGTCTCATCAACATTAAATCCCTTTATCTATGTGCTGCCATTTGCGATAAGGCGAGCCTTGTACCGACTGAGAGTACCATCAGCCAAGTACTTGTGCCGAAATAGCCACATGCAGCGAACAATATTGGTGTCGACAGGACGGGGTACAAGAATCCGAGTTTTGTTTTTAATAAGAGCATTAAATTCATCGTACATAGCATTTAACCAATTTGGGTCGTGGAAAGCAGCATTATAGGTGCGGGGTAAAGGGGAAACGGAGGACACATGACAAGCGTAACAAGGATTGGGACGGGTAGTCCCGACACGAGAACGCGTGACCATGGGATGAACCGATGTCGTGGTTGAGGTATGGTCAACAATAGGGGGTTTGGGAAACGGAAACGGGGGCCGTAGGTTGTGGAGGGGGGGTTGGTATTGATGGGGAGGGAAGTATGTCGGGGGATGCTATAGTGGGAGAAGGTGGAGAGTCGGGGGATGAAATGGGGGAAGTAGGTGGGGGTGGGGGTTCAGGAACATATGGTTGGGTGGTGGGATGTGGTGTTGGGGTGAGTTTTATGATGTTGGAGATGAGGTTAGGTGAGTCATCCAAGAAGTCGTAGGATGGGGTTACAGTGGGTGTGGTGGTGCCAAAGGAAAACACAATCTCATCAAAGGTGACATGTCGGGAGATAATGATTTTGTTAGTGTGTAGGTCTAAACAACGGTAGCCACGATGATTGGTAGCATGCCCCAGAAGGATGGAGGGTGTGGCTCGTGGTCCGAGTTTGTGATTGGTGTCTTATATGAAGGTAACAAAGGCATCCAAAAACACGCAAAATATGGTAGTCAGATGAGGTGCCAAATAGGCACGTAAAGGGAATTTCATTATCAATAGCATGGGAGGGTAGGATATTTAGGAGATGAGTAGCCATGTTAAGGGCTTCCACCCGATGGTTTGGGGGTAGGTGGGCTTGGAAAAGTAGGTGTGACACCTCGTACTTTGGTCATTTCTAAAACAATTCACGTTTCACAATTTCATCATTTATCGTAAACTAGGTTTCGTGTTCCAAATCGCGTAACCTTAATGGTTTAGCGGCGAATTCATGATCATATCTTCACGGACATTTCATATAGACTAAGTTTAGTCTACATTTCATTAGCATCATTTTCATCATGTTAGTTCATTCATGATTTTGTATTTCACATTAAGCGCGTAAATTTTATATTAAATAAGCGTTATCGCGTAAGTTATTATTTTGAACATTTAATCCGATACTTCCAAAATGATCCGATATATTTTTATACTTATATTTAGTTTATAAAATAATATTTTGAGTTTACTTAGTGTTTTAATTTATTTTGTATATAAATCGTTAAATTTATATTATTACGGGATTTTAGTAAAACTACCGATAAATATTTATTCACTAAATACTTGTGAGAAATACATTTTTATAATTTTATGACTTCATTACACTTTATTTTATTCCACTAAAATTTATTGTAGCCAACTCAATACCCAATTAATAAAACCCTATTATTATACATATATATATATATATATATATATATATATATATATATATATATATATATATATATATATATATATATATATATATATATATTAGGATCAAATAAGAAGAAAAATTAAAATGAGAAGGATAAGAAGAAACCACAACCACATTTGAGATGCACCTATTAAAATAAATGCATCTCCCTTTAAAAATCTCTCTTATTTGAAATGTGTGGCTATAAATTCTTCTTATTCTTCTCATTTTAGTTTTTCTTCTTATCGGATCCTTCCTATATATATATATATATATATATATATATATGTACATGTTTTCAAACAAGGGACAAGGAATTTATTACACCATAACCCCCTCTTTTCCCCAAATTCACCCCCCCCCCTAATAGTGTTGTTAAAATCTTTATTTTATACAAGTACCTATACACATTTAATATATATTGGTTTACTTACATACATATATACAAGTCAAGGTGTAAAACAAAACAATTCTCTCTTTTCCTTCTCTAACCGCCATTATTGTGTTCCAAGAAGGAATCCATAAAATTTTCAAGATCAAGTTAAATCAATCTAGATTACACTCTTATTTAAGGTTTTGAAATAAAACCTAGGGTGTTTAGGTTAAACCTTTGTTCTTTGCACCTCATCATAATAGCTTGTAAGCATATTTCTATCATTTTATATCTTTCACTTTCATTTCATATTTATCTCTTCATTTTTGGAGCAAGCATGCAAGACTTATGTTGATTTATACCATTTTACATGATTTTTAGAGTTATATATATAAGGTCATCCTATAATTATTCCCTTAGTATATGTTGGTCTTGATGATGTTTAGGAACCCATGACACCCTAAGAAGGTGTATGGTAGGATTAGAATAGCTTTGGAGTTGATTTGAAGGGATTGGAATAGGTTTAGTGCGAGAAAACTATTTTCGACAAGTATATATAGTGGTCTGTTCTTATTTTGTTTTTCCGGAAAATCCGACGGTAGGCACAAATTTTTGGCCTTGATATTTAGAAAATATACTTTAAAAGCGAATCCGTGGCGCTTGAGCGGATTAAAACGGAGTTATAACGAAGAAGTTATGAATTTTACAAGTTTGACGATTTAAATATATATTTTTCCTAAATTTCACCAAAGTGTTTTGGTTTGTACGAGTCAAAAACGAGCCTTAAGCTTCACAAATTATTTCGACTTATCAAAATATATTAGTATACTTTGATACGAGCTAAGGACATATAATACGTAAAACGGATTTGAAACGACTAAGATATACACGTTTTCATAAAATTGCCGTAACTATTATTTTTAGAAAAGCTATATTACTTTTACGAGACAAGTGTTACGGTAACTAAAACGACCATGTTGAAGGCTGTTTTTAACTATGATGTAGAACTTTTTGTAACGAGATGTCTTCTAATGAAATTAAGACCACCAAGCATATTTTCTAAAACGATCAACCGTTTGTATAGCGGAGTTGTAATAAATTATTTACGGATGCTTAAACTTTGCCGAAACTCACTTTTTACACAACATTGGACAAAATCACCATATTTAACCTCCATTATCTTTATGTTCGAGACATCTATGACGAAAACTCCTGTACTAAAACTTCTAGATTTTGATACGAGCTTTCCAAAACCGTTGAGTTCGTTTCCTAACGATCGACGTACACTGTTTTACGACTAGTTTTTCGAGGTCATTTTTGTCACTTTCATGAAATTTCCGACGACATTATTTTACGACGAAAAATGATAATTTCACTATAAATCATTACGAAACCATTGTAGGATGACATTTTGACGTAAATGCTTGTAAAGTGATTTAAGAATGGTCAAGACGTCAAAAGAGTATTTTTCGACGATAAGTATTATTTTTTTTCAAAACTCGCAAATGGTATAAATAACATACGAAATGCATGCATATCATAACATCATAACTCATTACATATCATATCATTCGTAATAGGTCCAGATTAAAGTATCACGCTACATTTCAGTGTATCCACTTTTGCCATCGCATTATTGTCCAAGTGAGTCATAGCCCCTACTCTTTTAATTGTTTTGAATTACTTTTGGGGGGAGATACATGCTCAATTATTTTTATGACTATCATAATTATTTGAAACTACATGCTTAACTGAACTTAATGTTTAGTCATATCCTATATCATTATCATTGAGCTGAATGTCTTGGGATTATCATTGAGCTGAATGTCTTGGGATTATCATTGAGCTGAATGTCTTGGGATTATCATTGAGCTGAATGTCTTGGGAACATCATTGAATTGGATGTCTTGGGATTTTCATTGAACCGAATGTCTTGGTATAATTATGTCAAGTAAACATTGATACATTAAGTCATGCACTATTATGTGAATTCATTTGACATCATGCGCTTGAACATAAACTATATACATTTTGGCAATGGGTTGTGAATACACGGGTTGCAAGTTTTGTATGGGCGGAACTTGGGCCCGAGTGGATTCTGATGCCTTTGCTGCATAAACGATTTTGAAAGGCTTTACATTTCAACACAAACTCTATGAACTCACTCAACCTTTGTGTTGACACTTTTTAGCATGTTTTATCTCAGGTACCTAAGGCATTCACTTCATGGCATGCATTTGGACACATCATAGAGTCGCGGTGACGACACGTCTCACTTGAGTTTTACGTACTTTAAAACATCGTTTGAATTGTACAAACTTATTTCCGCACAAGTTGATTTTCTTTTGGGACCTATACTTTGTAAACTCTGATTGTTTTATTAAATCAAACGATGTGTTTCCAAAGCGACACTTTAGGTCGTTCAATATAAGCTGTGATTGTGATGCTATGACAATCAATCCCGAATTCCATTCATTGCCAAAACAGTAATTTGGGGTGTGACAGATTGGCATCGAGCTTGATTATAGAGAACTAGGTTGCATCATTGACCTAGACTATAACTACATCATCATAGCATCTCATCATTTCATCATAAGTGCATATTCACTTTACATGCGGTTTATGCCTACATTTTTTCGAGTTATTTACTTTCATTTCAAAATTGATTGTCACATGGATGCCTTCAAATACTCATCCCATTATCCTTTTCCTCATACTCAATGTGGTGAATGCCCCGTCATTCCTATCACAAATTTTTTTCACCAAGTTGACTTAACACCTAACATCATATGAGTCGATTAGTCCAAGCATTGCATAGTTACTCCTAAATTATACATAGCCCGATCACCTATGTCTAATTCGGGAAGAATCATGCAATGAAGAATAGTAGGCTTATATGTAAGCAATTCTATAAACGAGCCAAATTTTCAAAAGAACACATCGAACCGATTTAGCCTAATCTCATGACAGCTCTTGTTTGATGAGTTGTGAGATTAAGTAAAATCGGTTACCAAAAAGTCTTTTGAGGGTTTTGCTCGAGAATGGGAAGGCTTGCCTCATCAAACCCTAACCACGAGAGACCAACGAACCGAATTCGTGGATGAATTCCTTTTGGATGGGCGAATGTGACACCTCGTACTTTCAGGTCATTTCTCGAAACAATTCACGTTTCACAATTTCATCATTTATCGTAAACTAGGTTTACGTGTTCCAAATTCGCGTAACCTTAATGGTTTAGCGGCGAATTCATGATCATATCTTCACGGACATTTCATATAGACTAAGTTTAGTCTACATTTCATTAGCATCATTTTCATCATGTTAGTTCATTCATGATTTCAGTATTTACATTAAGCGCGTAAATTTTATATTAAATAAGCGTTATCGCGTAAGTTATTATTTTGAACATTTAATCCGATACTTCCAAAATGATCCCGATATATTTTATACTTATATTTAGTTTATAAAAATAATATTTTGAGTTTACTTAGTGTTCTAAATTTATTTTGTATATAAATCGTTAAATTTATATTATTACGACGGTTTTCAGAAAACTACACGATAAATATTTATTCACTAAATACTTGTGAAATACATTTTTATAATTTTTATGACTTCATTACACTTTATTTTATTCCACTAAAATTTATTTGTAGCCAACTCAATACCCAATTAATAAAACCCTATTATTATATATATATATATATATATATATATATATATATATATATATATATATATATATATATATATATATATATATATATATATATATATATATATATATTGTTTTCAAACAAGGGGCAAGGAATTTATTACACCATAACCCCCCTCTTTTCCCCCAATTCAGTGAACCCCCTTAATAATGTTGTTAAAATCTTTATTTTATACAAGTACCTATACACATTTAATATATATTGGTTTACTTACACATACATATATACAAGTCAAGGTGTAAAACAAAAACAATTCTCTCTTTTTCCTTCTCTCTAACCGGCCATTATTGTGTTCCAAGAAGGAATCCATAAAATTTTCAAGATCAAGTTAAATCAATCTAGATTACACTCTTATTTAAGGTTTTGAAATAAAAACCTAGGGTGTTTAGGTTAAACCTTTGTTCTTTGCACCTCATCATAATAGCTTGTAAGCATATTTCTATCATTTTATATCTTTCACTTTCATTTCATATTTATCTCTTCATTTTTGGAGCAAGCATGCAAGACTTATGTTGATTTATACCATTTTTACATGATTTTTAGAGTTATATATATATAAAGGTCATCCTATAATTATTCCCTTAGTATATGTTGGTCTTGATGATGTTTAGGAACCCATGACACCCTAAGAAGGTGTATGGTAGGATTAGAATAGCTTTGGAGTTGATTTGAAGGGATTGGAATAGGTTTAGTACGAGAAAAACTATTTTCGACAAGTATATATAGTGGTCTGTTCTTATTTTGTTTTACGGAAAATCCGACGGTAGGCACAAATTTTGGCCTTGATATTTAGAAAATATACTTTAAAAGCGAATCCGTGGCAGCTTGAACGGATTAAAGCGGAGTTATAACGAAGAAGTTATGAATTTTACAAGTTTGACGAAATATATATTTTTCCGAAATTTCAGCAAAGTGTTTTGGTTTGTACGAGTCAAAAACGAGCCTTAAGCTTCACAAATTATTTCGACTTATCAAAAATATATTAGTATACTTTGATACGAAGCTAAGGACATATAATACGTGAAAAGCAGTTTGAAACGACTAAGATATACACATTTTCATAAAATTGCCGTAACTATTATTTTAGAAAAGCTATATTACTTTTACGAGACAAGTGTTACGGTAACTAAAGCGACCATGTTGAAGGCTTTGTTTTAACTATGATGTAAAACTTTTTGTAACGAGATGTCTTCTAATGAAATTAAGACCACCAAGCATATTTTCTAAAACGATCAACCATTTGTATAGCGGAGTTGTAATAAATTATTTACGGATGCTTAAACTTTGCCGAAACTCACTTTTTACACAACATTGGACAAAATCACCATATTTAACCTCCATTATCTTTATGTTCGAGACATCTATGACGAAAACTCCTGTACTAAAACTTCTAGATTTTGATACGAGCTTTCCAAAACCGTTGAGTTCGTTTCCTAACGATCGACGTACACTGTTTTACGACTAGTTTTTCGAGGTCATTTTGTCACTTTCATGAAATTTCCGGCGACATTATTTTACTGACGAAAAATGATAATTTCACTATAAATCATTACTGAAACCATTGTAGGATGACATTTTGGCGTAAATACTTGTAAAGTGATTTAAGAATGGTCAAGGCGTCAAAAGAGTATTTTTCGACGATAAGTATTATTTTTTCAAAACTCGCAAATGGTATAAATAACATACTGAAATGCATGCATATCATAACATCATAACTCATTACATATCATATCATTAAGTAATAGGTCCAGATTAAAGTATCACGCTACATTTGATGTATCCACTTTTGCCATCGCATTATTGTCCAAGTGAGTCATAGCCCCTACTCTTTAATTGTTTTGAATTACTTTTGGGGAGATACATGCTCAATTATTTTATGACTATCATGATTATTTGAAACTACATGCTTAATCGAACTTAATGTTTTGTCATATCCTATATCATTATCATTGAGTTTGAATGTCTTGGGATTATCATTGAAATTTGAATGTCTTGGGATTATCATTGAAATGAATGTCTTGGGATTATCATTGAAATGAATGTCTTGGGATTATCATTGAATTTGAATGTCTTGGGAACATCATTGAAATGGATGTCTTGGGATTTTCATTGAATCGAATGTCTTGGTATAATTATGTCAAGTAAACATTGATACATTAAGTCATGCACTATTATGTGAATTCATTTGACATCATGCGCTTGAACATAAACTATATACATTTTGGCAATGGGTTGTGAATACACAAAGTTGCAAGTTTTGTATGGTGAACTTGGGCGAGTGGATTCTGATGCCTTTCTTTGCATAAACAATTTTGAAAGGCTTTACATTTCAACACAAACTCTATGAACTCACTCAACCTTTGTGTTGACACTTTTAGCATGTTTTATCTCGGTACCTAAGGCATTCACTTCATGGCATGCATTTGGACACATCATAGAGTCGCGGTGACGCGTCTCACTTGAGTTTTACGTGCTTTTAAAACATCGTTTGAATTGTACAAACTTATTTCCGCACAAGTTGATTTTCTTTTGGGACCTATACTTTGTAAACTCGATTGTTTTATTAAATCAAACGATGTGTTTTCCAAACGACACTTTAGGTCGTTCAATATAATTGTGATTGTGATGCTATGACAACCAATCCCGAAATTCCATTCCACGCAAAGCAGTAATTTGGGGTGTGACATAAGGTGCGGATAAGGTTGTTAATGGTGCGAATCATTCGTTCGATTTACCGTTTTGTTGGGAGGTGCGGGGACGGGAAAAGCGAAATGGATCCCATTGTTGTTAAATAATTTATGAAAGGCATGGTTATCAAATTCACCACCATGGTCTGCTGAAATGACTTGATTTCACGGTTAAATTGAGTTTTGACAAAGTTGCGAAACAATGTAAATTTGGACAAAACGTCAGATTTATTAACCAACGGATAAACCCATACAAACTGAGAATAATGATTCAGAAAAATAACATAATATTAGAAACCAGATAGGCTTGGAATTGGGGAAGCCCATAAATCCGAGTGGACAATATCGAAACAACTTTGAACTAAAGTAGATGAACTAACAAATGGAAGTCGCACGTGTTTGCCAAGTTGACACGCATGACAAAGCACGGGAGATTTTTCCTTATTACATGAAATAGAATTATTTGAAATAACACGACGCAACACTTCACTTCCTGGATGACCAAGGCGTTGATGCCACGTATACTGACTCGTAAGGTAAGCTTGAGGAATGGGAGATGGCTTGGTGACAGGGTAGAGGTCGCCACTATGCTATCACGGCAAAGACACGACGGGTTTGAAAGTCCTAACGAGAAAAACCAAATGGATCAAATTCAACGAAAGGCAATAATTTTCACATACAAATTGTGAACATAAATTAAGTTTTTAACAATATGAGGGTGATGAGAACATTATTTAGGTGGAGAGGTCGAAAGGGTGTTGGTAAAATGCTATGGCGGGCTGGTGCGGGTATAGTGCGCCGTCACCAATCGCAAGATGAATAAATACCGAATTAAAACATCGTTAAGATTATTGACCGAGTCATTTAGGTGAGAAGACGCACCTGTATCCATGTTCCAATTACCGGGAGGGGGTTCATGAAGTGTGGTAGTGGAAAAAGCATGTGGAAGAAGAGTCTCTTGACCCGTAATAGCCCCTAACGAACCTCCTGAATGGTTATGAACTACCTGTGTGGACTGATCTGTGTGAACCAGAGGGGGTCCAAGTACACCGGCTGCCTGAACCGAGTTACCAAAGCCGAAATGGACTGCCTGAGTGACCGGGTAGGTGGACTGGTTCGTTGGCTGCTGAACCATGTGACTGGACTGTTGTGGAGTCGGTGCTTGAACTGCTGACCGGGGTAAATGAACCGCCGAGTGAACTGGTGCAGATGGGCTGCTGTAGATGGACTGACCCGGGTAAGTAGGACCTGTCGGATAGGTGACCTGGGCAGGGTGATGGTAGACCATTGTTGGACCAGTCAAACCATGAAGGGAGGGGTTCAATTGTTGCGTAGACATGCCAGGCGTGGTAAATGACTGTCCATAGCCCGGTGGACCAGTCATAAAGGCTATAGGGTGCGTAGGATTTGTAGTTTGTCCACTGGTGGTCCCATTGCATCCTAACTTTGCTAAAAGATGTTGCAAACTTTGCATATCATTGGATGATAATGCAGAAGTTGTCGTTTGAGGATGAGTAGCCATTGTTGCATGTAAACCATGCACACCATTATGTAAAAATTTGCATGAAGCACCAAAACGACACGAGCCCTTGCTCCAATTTAAACACGGTTTGTGAACTTTTTCCATGGAGGACGATGGACGATGAGGATTGGAACCGGTGTTGGCTAAGAGAACCATAGGTGAAGAGGAGGTTGAATCGGTTAATGGGTCGTGGGTACGAGCCTTTAAGCGCATCTCTTCCGTAGTGAGCATGGACCTAACGGTCTTTAGATCGGGAAAGGGATCCCGATGAGCAATGATTGTAGCCACGTTATCAAACTTTGCGGGTAACCCTTCCAATGCGAAAGTGACCACATCGTCATCATCCAAACTCGAACCAAGAGTATTTAGTATTGTTGCAATGGATTCTATTTTTCGAAAATAGGCATCAATGCCCATATCACCAAGTTTTAAGGAGCGTAGCTCCGCTTTCAAAGCAATGGAACGGGTTCTTTTGTTGTCGGAGAATATGGCGGCTAGGGTTTCCCATGCTTCATAGGCCGTTTTAGGGTTGGCTACCACGAGCCGTTGTTGTAGGGTTTTGGAGATAGTCACAAAGATCCAAGAAAGGAGGATCGAATCGATCTTCAACCACTCCGCATCCGGGGGCGAAGAGGTGCTTGGTGCATCTTGGCCACTCTTGTTTTCAAGGTGATCCATGAGAAGATTTCCGCGACAAAAGTGGGTGAAGAAATACACCCATGATGAGTAGTTCATTTCATCTACATCAAGTTGAACCGGGATGATGTTATTTAGGTTTGTGATTGCCATTAGTTTGTCAGAAAGAAGGATGGTGGGTTGAGGAGGTTCGATGACAGTCATGGTGAGGAGAGAAGTGAGGTGAGGTGATGAGATTATAGGAGTGATGGTACGACAGAAGAAGGTGAGGAGATTGTAGGGGTGAGTATGACAGAAGATTGGTGGTAGGGAGGTTTAGCAGCGGAAGGTTTTTAGGGTTTGGTATTTCTCTGAAACCATGAAGGCTGTTATAATTGCTTGCGTACAAAGACCCTACAAGAGACATACATATACACGTACAACCCTAGAATAGCATGGGCTTGAGCCCGACCTAGGGAATATGGCCTAACATATAAACTATAATATTACACAATGCTAACAGGTATATGTTGATACCAAAGGTGAAGTTAAGACTTAACTAAGTGGTTTATAATGCCCGAACCAACGATGCAAGTAGGCTCGTTGTGAATTATAGTGAGTAGTGACTCAAATAAAATATGCCAAATGGTGGGGGTGGTTGATGTGTATGCCGCTTGCTTGAGCTAAGTTTTCCTTGTTTAAAGCAAGTAAAAGTATGTAGTGAGTAACCACATGAGATATTAGGCATGGATGGGTTCAAAGATACAATCTAATAATTACCCACTCTTTTGATTTGAATTCACAAGTAGGTGAATTAATGTACACACAAGGAGTTGTTCTTGAACGTGTAACCAACGAGTGCGTAATTTATTTAATGAGGAATTGCCTAGTTGTGGCAATTGAGGAGGTTAAGTAGAATACCTCAATATCCTGTTATTTATGGATGTCTAGATATATTGAGAATGGCCATTAGTGATATGTTCGTCAAGTGAAGAAAAAAATTGACTGTGACACCACTAAGACTCTGACGAGAGACTTAGCGAGTGTTTGTGATGAGATCGATAAGCATTGTAGTTACTTATCGAAATTTCTCCTTTAAGCCTCTGACGAGAGGCTTATTGAGAGATGCTAGAGGCATGGGTCTGAAACCATATGTGGATCGGTTGGTGATGGAAACCCAACTTGAATGTAGTGCACCTACCTCTCGAGTTTAATGGGTAATAACGAATTCACCTATCGGCAGAAGATGCTATCAATGAATTGACTCATGCATAGCAAAGATAGCATGGCGTTGCCGAGAATGAGGATGAGATTATTCTCTTAACAAAGCTTTTGAGGCGTCTTAGCAACGAAGATGTTAGAGTAGCTTTGCCTATATGACCTAGAGGTGGTGCCGCCTTGAATGGAGAGTTATGGTTTCTCTCTTAGAGGGTTATGAAACAGGATTTAAGCGCATGGCCATATTCGCTCTCAGTTTGAGAATGAGATGGTTACAATGGGAAGTGTGTAGAAGTGTGTTGGGTGAGATCATTAAGGTTTGGTGGTTTAATTCCTTAGGACACCATTGAATCGATTTCACTTTACATGCTTTGAGTAAACGGGGTTTAATCGTAATGACACCTTCGTGACACAACCTATTAGAGTAGCAGAAAACTTTCCAACCTGGTGGGGGATTCTTGGAACTTAAGGATGAGGTTGGCAAGTTTTTGGTGAGTTAAAGCATAATGTACAAGTAGTCAAAGTTGTGACTTGATGTACTATTTATTAAGCTTATAGTGCAAGCTCATATAGCAACAACTACTAAAGTATATGTTTGTGCGTGTATGTGACTTGGTCAATCAAGAAAATAGGATAGTGGGTTGGTTTGGAAGGCAACCTTCAGTTGCAACCACCAGCCTATGATCTCCTAATTTTAAGCATATATGAGATCATGGTTCTCCATGATTTTGCTTATAAAAGGGTATTGGCATCTTTTCAAGAAAGGGATAGACACACAACCAAACACATATGTCAATGTGATTAGAGAACATATAAGTTGTTGAGAATTGCTTTATCTTCTTGCCATATTGTAGTTTCTGCTCCGCCATTGTCATTACGTTGTATTCGTTCGCTGGCGAAAGGCAATGAGGGTCTGCATCAATCCTGGGGTCGTTACGTAAGAGGCTTGCAGCGAATCGAGCACGTAAACACCTTTTAAGGACGGGGAATGTCTTCCCGTGCAGAGCCTAATATCAGTTTGTTTGTTCAGGTTTCATGGGTGTGTTTCGAGTTGACATTGATGTTCTAACATCAGGTAACGATGATACTTGATTCTTTTATTCCCCGTTATGTGTTTTCATTGCACAAGTTGGTGCTATTACTTGTAACAGTATGATACTTTCAATATATCCAACAGATAAACCATAGCAAGGAAAAAAACGATTTTCAATTGGGTGTCGCTACATTTGAAATGTCTATTTTGAGCTCTTGTAGTGTGTCTGTCCTCAATCTGGTATAGTTTGTGAGCAATGCTGACGCAATTTCATATTTTGCCTTTAGATTAAGTATTTCTTGGCTTAGTCTCAAATTCTCAATTAACAGGACTCCAGTTAACTCAAACTTAAAAATCATCGTGGCAATATAAAATAATTCGTGTCAAAAATAAACATCGATATGTTATAAATACACTTATCTATTTAATAACATAAAAAATCAATCGTTTATACAGCCTTTGTACGTATAGTATAGATTTACTATTATTTCAACATTCCTATGATAACATGAGTGCCGACTTAATTTGTATCTATCAATCATTAAACGTGTTACAGACACGTCTAATCTCCCCTGTTTTTGAACTTGTCTTAACTCCGATACGACCCATTTTAATCATTGAGTTGACAAAATCCGTTTCAAAAGATGGTTGAACAGACTGGTTGGAGAACCCAAAATACGAGTCCAATATTTGTTTGGTAACCCGATCGTCCATCAGCTTTGCATCTGATTGTAGCACTGCAAAACCGCTCCTAATGTTATCTAGGATCAGATCATCAAAAGTATTACCACTATTATGATCCATCGGCAACCGGAAGTCAGTGTCTCCGTTAGGAGGGCAACTTTCCGTTAGTTCAGGTAAAAGATCGGGATCTATACTGGGGTCCGGACCCCCACCAGAATCAAAATTGTAGAGCCTGTCCATAAGGAAGAAGCACGCCGTTGTACCAATAGTATGTGCACCTAAAATTTGTCACATTGAAATAAATAAGCCCAACCGACCATGACAAAACAAACCTGCTGATGAATTACTTGTGTTATCAATGAATTTTGTATCAAAACAGCTATTTTAGTTAGAAATATCTTACAGAAATTATTATAGATGCAAAACATGAAAACTTTTACAGTTACATTGATCGAGTACAACGACACAATACAGACCATTTATATTTCGATCTAAAACAAGAAATAGTTTAAAAATGTGCTCAAAATGCAACACTAAAACATTTATATAGAATTAATCTACAATGCAAGTAACCTACTACTCCTCCCATATTCATACCTCTCAAAATGCTTACCAACTATACATGGCCATTGATTCTGCATGGGATATAGATAAACATACACACATATACATGTTTCATATGTGCACATTATAAGTAGAGAGAGAAGATAGAGAGAGAGTACCACTAAGAACCACAAGGTCTTTTTCATTAAGACCTTTGTCAAAGAACTTTTGCTTCAAAAGCTGAATTGAATCTCTGAAATCAGGCATATTATCAGCCAATGAGACATTTGAAACGAAACCATCTCTTCTACCAGTTTCAACTTCATAAAATGGACCAAAAGTCTGCCAACAAACAAAACACAAACATCAAATCACCCACACAAACACTCACACAAAGGTGTAACTATGTGACATGCAAAAAGAACATACAAAAGCAACAGCATCTCTAGCAGCAATAGCAACGATATCAGCACAAGAAACTACACCAGGACACACAAACTCCAACTGATTTTTTGCATTCTCTATCACATCAAAACCCTTCACTCCTTGATGCCCATCTGCTAGTTTTTCAGATATCGGGTCGTCATCTATCAGAATAGATCCATCACAACCCTGATCAAACTCAAACCAAGCATTATTAATTAAAACCAAATGAAACCAAGAAAATTGTGTGCTTTTAAAGAAATAGATATGATAAGCGAAAGAACCTGAACAAAACAGTCATGAAAATGAAGCCTAAGCAAGATAGCCGGCATCTGATTGTTAAATCGAGCCGCATCTCTTACAAAGTCGTTAACAATGGATTCTGCATCTGGGCATGTTTTGTTGTAGAAACCTACTCTCAGACTAGTTTCTGAAAGTGCAAGTATTTTACAACATGATATAATCATGGCACACATTACTATTAACGTGTTATTCATTCTTCCTACACTTCGTGTGTGTTTTCCACCTTTGTGTGTGCAAGTTTTGGTGATGAGTGTGTGTAAGATTCAAGAGAAAGAGAGATAAAATGTGCATATATGGAGAGAAGTGAGAGTTGTGCAAGTTTTTATCAAATTATTGTGTTGAATAACTTGATAAGTATGATTAAACGTACAACTAATAGCTTAAGGATTTGTATATTTTTGTACATGCGGTTCATAGCTTATTTATGAGTTTTTGACTTTTTTGGACAACTGATGAAACTTGTTGCGTTGTTACCATTTATGTGCAATTTGTTACACTCAAAATGGGAAGTTCACTTATTTGTTGTGATTTAAGATGATAACTTCACGTTTGCATCCCACAATAACTAATGGCTCATTTTTGTTCTCATTTGATCACACCTCTTTCTCGTTTTCGTACTCTTGAAATGTATTTTCAGCTATCTCTTTATTATTTATTCAACTTAATTAATTAACTAAATTATTTTTTTTTGAAATGGCGATTTTCATTAAAACACTAGAAAGAAGCTAGACAGAAAACCATGTGCAACCGCGCAATCCACAAAGATATGTTGAGACGTTTCAAGGCCTCCATCGCAAAGAGGACATCTAATGGAATCAAGATCGATCGTCACTACAAAAATATCTCTATTCTCCACACTTATTTTCTACGGAAGAAGATAATAATTTTCTACACTAATATGACAAATATTTTAAAAAGTAATCAACGAGCAAATGTTTCACACTTTTATTATAAACATTTTTGCAATTTTGCACACTTTTAGGTGTGGACATTCAAAAATTTTCCACACTTTTAACTATAGAAATTTGGATAATATCTCACACTTATATATGTAGAAAATTTGTCACACCCATTATTACCGCAAATCAATAATTTTACACATTTTTAACCGAATTGACAAAATATGGAGAATTTGGTAAGAAGAAAACAACGACATTTCAGGTAATGATCGGTTTGGTAATTATAATGAGTTCGATTGATGTAGCAGTCTCCCGTAATATGAGATAGTTGTTCTCCGTTGCGTGTTTAAAAACATGCATATAAAAAGTACTTGCTTCAATAATTCATTAACCTTTTTAGTGTTTTAGGTCATTTTTTACTTTGTAACGTATGACTCGATCTCTAATTATGTACACCAAGTATTTTGGTTTACAAGTTTTTCTAGGTTATCTTAACTAAAAAAGCACAAGCTAGCACTTAATCGACAGTCATATATACAAGCAATATTATATATGTCATCCGCAACCTATCTTTGGGTTACTGATTAACAATTTATTATCAATAAGAATCTTTATGTGGCATATACCCGGCACGATATGCCTCCAACTCGACTTTAATTATGTGGAAACTATAACAAGAACATAGTGCAAAAAGATTACTGTAATATTTAGTCATCATTAGTAGAAATCTTGCCAACTATAGCGACCTAATCTGTTGCTAAAAGGTATTTGTGACAATACTAGCAACAAATTTAGATCACTACTACCGTCACGATACTAGATTTATTTTGGCAGTAAATTTATCTAGTCTGCTAGTAGTAGAGTTTTGCCACAACCATGTAGACATGAATAAGGAACACACAAACATAGCTAAAGTCTCATAATCCACTAGAGCCAATCAACTTGGTGAGTCCGAATGTAATGGCCATAGCCATCCACCCACCAACCAAAACTCTAGAACATGACTTCATCATAGGAGTCTTCCCAAGATAAGCTCCAATCCATCCAAAACCACAAGTGCAATTGTGACTGCAGCCACGACAACACCCAACCTCACCTTATGGTTCACAATGAAAGAAGCAGCAAGTAATGGTACCATAGCCCCAAATATAAATGCAACAGCTGATGCTGCAGCCGCTTGCAGGGGATTTGGCAGCTGTTCATCTTCACTTTCTTTATTACTGGCTCCTGTTCTTTTCATTTGAGATACCTCTATGTCAAGCTGGGATGATACTGACACAAACTCTCCTATTGCCATGCTACATGCACCTGCGACTAGACCAGCAAAACCTGTAAGAATCATGACTTTGACATCATGTTTGACTGCTCCTACACCCATCATTAGAGATGCAACTGAAACTAAACCATCGTTGGCTCCTAGGACAGCTGCACGAAGCCATTGTCCCCTTTGTGAGTAGTCAATACTCTCCTCAACGGTTTTGCTTTCCGGAATTGGAATAGTGAAGTTGTTTTCTGCAGCCATGAAAGCTGAAGTAGAATAGACAATGTTGTAGTAGAAAGTGATGAAAGAAGTTTGGTTGCTTGTGAAAGAAACAAGACCACCTTGAAGGTATATATAGATAGCGAGCGAGGAACTTTAACGACTGTTCTAGTCACACCTAATGTGCAAGAATGACTCATCAATAAGAGTCAATTAACCCCACCATATGTTCTTCCTCAATTACCTTTATTTTGTGTTAAAGGCATATGCTTTATCCAATAATTTCTACCTTTTTATCTAAAAAATGTGTAACAACTATAGTATGAAAGGATAAATGTTGTACGCCAAATTAATTAAATAATAGTTTTCCAACGCTAACGAGTTTACTGACAAGATGTTATTGATGATAGTAATCAAGATAAAATTATCACTAACAGATACAAATTTCTTGTTGTCTAAAGAATCTAGTGTGTGAACTGATCAGATGAAGTTTTCATCGATGTTGTTCATGCTAAAGCACTACGCTAGTACGCTTGGGAAGCTAGACTGAACTGAGATTATAATCTTGACGCACAGAAACTTTATCGTAGGACATGCAATCCATAACCATGTTTCACATTACCATAACATACTAGATAAGGACATAACAAATCACTAGGAAGGTGGAGGCCTGTGTAGGATAGCACTCCACATTAAAGGTGTAACTACCATTAAACCATATAAGAGGATCTTGAAATTTGCACGACAATATATGTTAATCTTTTCTTTCAACTTAGGGTCTCGGAATTGGAATCCAGATTTCGTATCATGTAGTTTTTGGTTGGCAATAGGAATTTAGGAAAACTAGAAGGGGGTTGAATAGTTTTACCAATTAAAACTTCCTTTTAAACTATTTAGATCGACTTATGTCAATCTATTTGGTTGTGTGTGTTGGATGTTGATAAACAAGCATATTAAGATATGTAATGAAAAGATAAAGAGTAAGAAGCACAAAACCACAACGCAGTATTTATAGTGGTTCGGCTACAAGGACACCTTCCTTGCCCTACTCCACTCCCGAGTCACCTACTCGAGAGTTCGTAAACACTACACCAATCTCCTTATGGCGGAGAAGCCTTCCTTACGTCGCAACCTTTTTCGGTACAAAGCTAAATACCGAGTTCTTTCACACCAAGGCGAACCACACCTACACAACGTCGCCTACCCTTTATACGGTGCTAGGCTAACCACCGAGTTCTTTCACACCTTAGGTGAACTACACCTTCACAGCGTCGCCTACCCTTTATTAGGTACTAGGCTAAGCACCTAGTTCCATTGCAATGGAGGAACTACTACCACACTACACCAACGACTAATCCCAAAGGAGATCTACTCCTTTACAACATCATCAAGGACATCAATATCCTTGGATCTAATGCTAGTCTATCTAGTACATGAAACACACCATATCGAATGTACATCTAAGGCACCTTTCACTAATGCCTTTGACTAGATCTACAAGACACCTTTCACTAATGTCTTGTGTCTTTACTTGAAGCACCTTTCACTAATGCTTCAAGTCTTGACTTCTAAGCACCTTTCACTAATGCTTCTTGTCTTGACTTCTAAGCACCTACCACAAGTGCTTATCCTATAGGCGATAGATACCCTTCACTAATATCTTCGTCTTGACATTTGAGACATCTTTCACTAATGTCTTCAACACTACACTTCTTTGAAGAAAGAAAGAGATCATCAACAAGAGGACTTTAGTAGCCTTGATGATGAAGAAGCAACAACTCATGGACTTGAGCTTGCTCGACTTCAAAGGTGGTGATCTTGCCTTTAAGAGGAACCTAAAGATCACACAAAAACAAGACTACAAACATAGATCTCTTGGATCTAAGGTTAGTGAGATTTAACTCGGGGAGAAAGTGTGTTAGAAAGGGTGAGAAATAATGAAGAAATGGCTCACTATTTATAGAGGAAAATCCTCTTGTTTCCCGGATCCCACGGATCCCTTCCACTGGGATCCGGCTAGCACAAAGCCGGGATCCGTGGGCGCTCCTCTTTGCCCATGGGTATTTTTGGTTATGGGTCATGGGTCATGGGTTATGGGTTGATCCATGGTTTTCTTTCTAGATACAATGTATCTTAAGGATACAATGAACTTGGTTAAGTGGTATAAATAAAACCATGGGTTATGGGTCAAAACCATTTGCTAGTTTTACCTATTTAGTATATACTTGTTTTACCCATTTTAGTATATACTTGTTTTACCCATTTTGGTATATACTTAGTTAAGTATATGTTATCCCAATATGTAAACACTAGTTGTTGTACATATGTATATCTTAAGCATAAAATCACTTATACTAGTTTTAGTGTTTTATGTGAAAGCGTAAGTGTGTTAGAAAACTATTAGTTCAAACCATTTCGTATTTTATTTGTTTCGTTAAAATGATCTTACTTTTGTTATCGACAAAACATTAGAAGATCGTAAAATATAAATAAGCGTTTTTACGACTTATTTGTATTAACAATCTCCCCTTTTGTTGATGACAAAACATAAGATTATTTTAAGGAAAAGCTAAAATTAAATAAAAGTTTGAATTTGTAGTTTTACTTTCTTCTCCCCTTTTGTCGAAACAAAAGTGTTTGAAAAAAGCAACACATCGTTTTAAGAAAAACATGTGAAAGGAAAGAAAAAAATAGAGAGCAAGTAGCAGGAAAGGATCTCGTCGTTACTCCCCTTGACGAGTCCATCCCTAAGTAAGGCGTCAAGAAACTAATTCTAATCTAGTTCATTTGCAACTAACTTATGCAAAAGATTACGTCTATGTGACGGTGTGCTCCCCTAGATGATTGCAATATTTGCAGCGGGAAGTCATGAAATTTAAATCAAAGGTTGCAAGTAATTTTGCAGCGTATTGTTTTGACACCAAGCTCCCCAGCTTTAGGATGTCAAATTCTTTATGTGTTAATTGAATAAGCGCAAAACAAGGGTTAGAAAACAAGTATAATTCACAATTTCCTGCAAATGTGATTTAAGTTAGAAAAAAAAACTTTCGACTTCACGGATCCCACGGTTCCCTCTAGTAGGGATCCGTCTAAACAATCTTGAGGATCCGTCGGGTGATGACTAAAATCGGCAAAGGTGATATAACAAGTAATGTTATCACATAAATGAGATATGAATACATATTCTCGGAAAAATAACAAGTAGCATGTAATTCCATTTAATAAAACAAGAGTTATGATATACATGACTCTAAAAATAAGAAAATAGACAATACATGACTAGGAATTTCTAGACTATCTAACGCTTGATGCTAGGACACCACTAAAATCTTCTAGCTCAAGTTTTGTTTAGGTTTGATCTCGTCGAAGCGTTCGAGGAGATGATAGAACATGAAACGTTGGTCTTCTCGTACTTCATGTATCAAACTTTCAACATGTTGACAATGATAGCAATCTTTGTCATGGCTAGGTAGTGGTGGTGGAGGAAATAAAATGGCTTGATGCGAAGGATCAAGTGAAGCGGCTTCGGAGCTTCAAGCGATGGAGGATTGGTGGAGGTGCATTTGAGAATGCCTCGACCAAGAATGATGGTGGTGGTAAGGAAGTGTCAACTTCCATATGGTCGGTGGTTGACTTTGATGATTTCTCATAATCCATATAGGATTATATGATGGAGGCAGCGAAAAGGAAGCGGAGCAAGTGTTGACTCAACACCTTGATTTTGAACCATTATTCCTCTAATGAGGAGAATGTTGTCGTGAGCGGATGAGGCGGCCTAGGAGGCAAGTCCTCTAAATTGTAGAGGTGTGGTGATGATAGTGGTGAAGTAAATGAAATATTTCTAGGAACCAATGGTGATGGTTTAGTGGAGATGATATTGTTTGGCCTAGGAGGTATGGTGGTGTTAGGCATAGGTAGTTTTGTGGGTACTATCCTTTTAGGAATTGGTTTGATTGGATGATGAAGGATTCTCTCATTTGTTGGTTTGACGGAGATGATTCGGTTGAGGAGATTTCGTGTATAACACGAGCCTTTTCATGGGTGGTTCTTTGGTGGATAAGTTACTACTTGGGGTTTTCTCATGATGAAATGATTTCAAGAGCTGAAAGTTAGAGTGAGAGTGATGACTATGGAGGTCCTAACAAGGTGGTTTATAAACTAAGAGATTTGGCAAGTGCATTTAAGCTTTAAGCCACTAGGATTCATTGGAATGTGATGATTGACATGCACAAGAGTCAACTTGAGAGGTTGGACTGATCTAGGAACTCATTTAAGATGAGATGGAGTGTTTGAGTTAGGAAGATAAGTTGAAATGATTGTTTTAGCAAGATTTGACCTATCTTGTCATCCGGATCCCACGGTTCCTTTCTCGGAGGGATCCGTCTAGGCTAATCCTAGGGATCCGGCTATCGGCTGACTATGAAAGAGTGGAAATGATGTTTCTAAAATCTAAGACCTATAACATCTTGAGTGTTTCGGTCTTCTAAGTGTCTTAAATGAAGGGGTGCTTAAGTACTTGAAGGTGGTGAGTGATGTAGCTAATGATTGTCTTTATGGAAGGATTTGGAACTTTCATGAGTACCAATGAATGAGCAAGGATGACACTAAAGAAGAGTGTCAATTGAAGCTAAATGATCCTAGAGATGAGGTTGTGACTTAGGATTGTGTTTTGGAAAATATCCTAATGGTTTTGAGATGGGAAAACTAGGATTTGATCAACTTTGATCAATTTTGAGGTGAGATTGATTTATGATCAATTTTGTTATAAAAGATTTTAACCTAGATGTGAAGGGTAAAAAAATGAAATGTGAGGTTTGAGAGCGGAAGAGTGATGGATTAAAACAAAGTGATAAATCTATGAATATCTTAGAGTGTGTTCTATGTGAGTTGGAATGAGTAGGAAAGATCAACCTATCTTGATAAAGTCTTAATCTACCTTAAGACACTATGTTTAGCTTAGTGTGAGGTGTTCTAAGGATGTGTTTGACATACAATGCTTGCAATTGCATTTTCTTTTCTTAGGATCCCACGGTTCCCTAGATGTAGGGATCCGTTTAGTACAACATTTGGGATCCGTCTATCGCTAGACAGAACCTTTACTAAAGGTATGCAATGATCTTGACAATGCATTATATTCCAAGTTTTGTTTAAAGGGTTCTAAAACTAAGATATCAAATGTAAGATGTTTTATTTCATGAAAGAAATAGGATTACATTGATAAATAATGAGTAGAGTAGAATTGATCCTATTTGACTATTCTAGGTTCCTTGAGTGTCTTCGCTAGGAGGATCATTATGTGATTGATGGGTATTGGTGGAATCAAGAATGAAGAAAGTCTTCATGAGAGATATGTTTAGCGGTTCCATCATCTTGTTCACAAATGCGTACAACGGACTTTGAAATTGAGGATGGAAGTGCATAACATTGTGATAGGCGTGTCAAGAACATTCCATAAGGGATGAGTTTATTCTTGGAGCCTTGAAGATTTGCAATTCGCCTTGCGAAGAAGTAGGCGAGATTGTATGGTTGTTGTGTTAGCAAACGATTACAACATGTGAGCACAACAAGCGGGAAGAATATCTCGATTTCCCTAAGACTCCAAACATTTTCACGTAGAATGAGAGCAAGAGGCTTGTACTCTTCTCGGATATCCGTGTATGGATAATGTTTGGATTGGAGTAATATGGTCGAGGTTTGCATATTATGCGATTTAAATCTTCGGAGAGGTATGTGTGAACAATATGGACTATTTTCTTCACGAAAGTTGAAGAGAGAATCAAGAGACCAATCTTGGTGAAGGCACATTGTCCATGATTTGGAATCCGGAGGATGTGAGCAAAATGCCCAAGGGTTAAAGTGAACTTTTGGTTTTGATATAAAACCAAAGAGATAAAGCGATCCTCGTTACGAGCGAGTTCAACTTGCGGAAGAATTCCATTATGAACCTTGGACATATCTTCTCGTTGATTTCAAGAAGACATTCTAGTCCTATGGCTCGGAAGGAGGTATTGATACCTTCTTCAAATTGTAGAGAGGTGTCTACAATCGTCCTTCATGGAAGTGACGGTTTCGAGATTATTGAACCCGGGACATGATTGCGGTGTGTTGGGCTCAAGAGATGTTCGGAGTGTAGGCGCTAGTGAGTGAAAAATCAAACTCATATTCATGCGTCATAATTAAACCTATAGAAATGATAGGTTAAAGAAAGAACATGTTTGTGACCAACCTATGATAATCTAATGTTTTACTAGATTTTATTAACAATGGTATTTAACACTTAACTAACTCATGGTTTTGAAATTCTAGTGGATTATTACTTTTAGAAAGATAGTGGTTTTAATCTTGCATGAAAGCTGTTTTCGATGGGGCGGATCCCGGTTCCTTTACAAAGGGATCCGGCTAGTATATCTTCAGGGATCCGTGGATGCGTAATAATGAACAGATTTGATAAAAGGTTTCTGAGTTTTATACCACGAGATATGTTTTATCCTACATTTTCTTTTAGCATGCATACATGACCTCTAATGTATCACAAAATATAAAACATATAAATCAAAAGGAATGATAAACACATAATAGTAACCTAGATAAACTAGATTAATAATATTGCATTTCAATACTAAGGATGATACAAAGGATTGGGTATATGACCCCAATATAGATTAACAACACAAAGTAAATGTCTCCGTATGTGAACTTCATCATAGGGAACACAAGTGCGATGAGTGTTAGGGCGATGAGCACGAGTGCGATGTAAACCATGTTGATGACGGATCTTCTTGATTTCGATTGAGATGGAATGAGGAGGAAGATGAAGTTTTTGAATGAGAGGAAATTTTTGAAATTGGAAGATTTGAAAAAGTGAGGGTTTGATAAAGTGGTCGACGGTGGGAGTTTTATGGGGAAGGAGGAATTTTTGAAATTAGTGTTTTGTTTTATTGGATTAAAAGAAACAAAACATAAGTTTTATATACCACGACTTTATATGAGAAATAAAACACGTATGTGAGAAAAAGCTTCTAATGAAGCTTCAAGTAAAACATGTAATTTGCACAAAAGATAATCATATAAATACCTAACTAGGTATACTTAATTATCAAGCAAAGTAAAAGAAAATCATACCTTTAGCGCACTTAGGAATGTCTTTACAAATGACACAACAAATGTCACTTAGACTATTCCGCTCCTTTGCGTTTAAGATACCTTCTTAAGGAAGGTATTCTTGTTACCAAGCAACTCCTAAAGCTTGGTGGGTATGAGCTTTGACTAATCAACATGACAAGGAAGATTAGTGCAATAATAAAAATAAATAAGAAAAATGTTGTTATCAAATCAACATCCAAACATATAGTTTTAAAAGACATGGTGTTTGTTTTATGAAAAACCTTCTTTGTAGTTTTCAATTAACCATGGATCGTATCAAGTTTTAAAGTACAATATACTTAAAGAAACTTGGTAGCGAAGCTCGATGCCAATTGTGGAAAACTAGAAGGGGGTTGAATAGTTTTACCAATTAAAACTTCCTTTTAAACTATTTAGATCGACTTATGTCAATCTATTTGGTTGTGTGTGTTGGATGTTGATAAACAAGCATATTAAGATATGTAATGAAAAGATAAAGAGTAAGAAGCACAAAACCACAACGCAGTATTTATAGTGGTTCGGCTACAAGGACACCTTCCTTGCCTACTCCACTCCCAGTCACCTACTCGAGAGTTCGTAAACACTACACCAATCTCCTTATGGCGGAGAAGCCTTCACAACGTCGCAACCTTTTCGGTACAAAGCTAAATACCGAGTTCTTTCACACCAAGGCGAACCACACCTACACAACGTCGCCTACCCTTTATACGGTGCTAGGCTAACCACCGAGTTCTTTCACACCTTAGGTGAACTACACCTTCACAGCGTCGCCTACCCTTTATTAGGTACTAGGCTAAGCACCTAGTTCCATTGCAATGGAGGAACTACTACCACACTACACCAACGACTAATCCCAAAGGAGATCTACTCCTTTACAACATCATCAAGGACATCAATATCCTTGGATCTAATGCTAGTCTATCTAGTACATCGAAACACACCATATCGAATGTACATCTAAGGCACCTTTCACTAATGCCTTTGACTAGATCTACAAGACACCTTTCACTAATGTCTTGTGTCTTTACTTGAAGCACCTTTCACTAATGCTTCAAGTCTTGACTTCTAAGCACCTTTCACTAATGCTTCTTGTCTTGACTTCTAAGCACCTACCACAAGTGCTTATCCTATAGGCGATAGATACCCTTCACTAATATCTTCGTCTTGACATTTGAGACATCTTTCACTAATGTCTTCAACACTACACTTCTTTGAAGAAAGAAAGAGATCATCAACAAGAGGACTTTAGTAGCCTTGATGATGAAGAAGCAACAACTCATGGACTTGAGCTTGCTCGACTTCAAAGGTGGTGATCTTGCCTTTAAGAGGAACCTAAAGATCACACAAAAACAAGACTACAAACATAGATCTCTTGGATCTAAGGTTAGTGAGATTTAACTCGGGGAGAAAGTGTGTTAGAAAGGGTGAGAAATAATGAAGAAATGGCTCACTATTTATAGAGGAAAAATCCTCTTTTTCCCGGATCCCACGGATCCCTTCCACTTGGGATCCGGCTAGCACAAAGCCGAGGGATCCGTGGAGCAGCTCCTCTTTGCCCATGGGTATTTTTGGTTATGGGTCATGGGTCATGGGTTATGGGTTGATCCATGGTTTTCTTTCTAGATACAATGTATCTTAAGGATACAATGAACTTGGTTAAGTGGTATAAATAAAACCATGGGTTATGGGTCAAAACCATTTGCTAGTTTTACCTATTTAGTATATACTTGTTTTACCCATTTTAGTATATACTTGTTTTACCCATTTTGGTATATACTTAGTTAAGTATATGTTATCCCAATATGTAAACACTAGTTGTTGTACATATGTATATCTTAAGCATAAAATCACTTATACTAGTTTTAGTGTTTTATGTGAAAGCGTAAGTGTGTTAGAAAACTATTAGTTCAAACCATTTACGTATTTTATTTGTTTCGTTAAAATGATCTTACTTTTGTTATCGACAAAACATTAGAAGATCGTAAAATATAAATAAGCGTTTTTACGGCTTATTTGTATTAACGCGACTTTGAATTTGAATTTGAATAAATCCTGCTCCAACTTGAAATTAAATAATCCCGCTCGTATTTGAATTTTGAATTTTAAGTTTGAATTTTGTTATCCCGCTCGAACTGTACCGTTTAAGAACCAAAGGATTTTTTTTTTTATTTTTTTTTATTTATTTTTTATTTTTTTTTGTAATTCAAAAGTGTAAAACTAATACTTCATTTAATAAACCACATAGCATTAAATCTTAAAAATTACAATACGAAATATAAAAAAACTGAAAAAAATGCAACGAAAAAAAATTCGAAACATAGGAAATTTAAAAACATATGAATTACAAATACTTATTCATCGTCTTCGGAATCTTGTTGTTGTTGTTGTTGTCGTTGAAGATGTTTCTGCCAAATATGCTCCTTAAGGTCTAGTTGGAGTTGAGTATGTGTTTCTCGATCGCGTATTTCTTTTGTCTTGCGACGATGGGTATCATATCTGCCGACCCACCTTTTTTGCCTCAAACGTGGTGACAGATCCACCCACATTTCGCCATACTCACGTAGTGCATACTTTTGACCTTTTAAAATCATGTTATGCAAAATAATGCAATAATACATGATTCTACGTATATTGACAAGTTCCAGTTGACGTGCTGGTTGTTGTAGTATACCCCAACGTCTTTGAAGCACACAAAGCATGTTCGACATCCTTTCGTGCACTTTCTTGTTTCTTTTTAAAATAACCATGTTTTTTGTCAGTTGTTGACGAGAAGGATTTGACGAAAGTTGCCCACTGTGGGTAAATTCCGTCAGCTAAGTAATATCCCTCTTCATACCTGGTTTCATTTACCATATAAGGTGCTCTTGGGGCGAGGTTAGCAAGAATGTCGTCGAATAATGAAGAGTTATTTAAAACATTAATATCGTTATTCGCCCCCGCCATCCCGAAAAATGCATGTCAAATCCATAAATCTTGTGAAGCAACAACTTCAAGCATAATTGTTGGGTATTTTTTACGACCCCTACCAAATTGCCCTTGCCAAACCACCAGACAATATTTCCACTACCAATGCATGCAAACAATGCTACCAAGTATTCCCGGAAAACCATGCCACCCCTCATGTCTTTCATAAATATTTTGTATGTCGGACCATGTTGGTTTTCTTAAATACTCCGGCATAAACAAATCAATAGCGTACTTGTTAAAATTATCAAGACAATCACGCGAAGTATGCTCACTCATTTTCAAATATTCATCAAACGCATCGAGTGCGATGCCGTCGCCAATTGGCATATGGAAGATGTACACTTCATAAGAACACTTAAACTCATTCGACCCATGTGCATCGGGTGATTGGCTAAAGAATTTAAAATTATCTGGAAGAAATTCGAAGTATAAGATTCAATACCTTCGACTATTTGTAGAAATAGTTTCCGGCTCATACAAAATCTTCTTTAAAATTTTTGGTTCGTATACTTACAACCTTGAATGAAATAGTCGTTACTTCTTTGGCAAGCTCATGTTCACGATATATCGGGTTATGAGTCACGTGAGGTTGAGTTGTTGCTTGTTTAAACTGTTGCTGATATTCGTACGCGACCATCATAAAATCAAAGTCAGTTTCATCATCTACGTCTGACAAGTGCTGAGGTAATTCGTCACTTTGATTCGGATCTATTGTGAATGAACAAGGTTTTTTTGTTGGAGAGGAAGTATATAAACTTGATATTGAGTAGTGGAACTGTGGAAGTGTAAAAAAAATTGTGTGTTTATTGGGTATTTATAGTGGTGAAAAAATAGTTTTGAATTTTTTTTAGGCAAACTAGCCATTTGTTAACGTTGAGGGGGTGTAAGTGAAGTTTTTTTAAACATAACGGTATTATAAACGTTAAAGGGGTTGAAATGATTTTTTTTAATTCATTTTGCAGCTTTCACGCTGCGTTAAGCGGGTAACGCACGAGTTTAACGCACCCTTAACTCAGCACCTCGGTGTGGTTAATGCACCTTTAACGCGAAAATGTTAAGGTTTAACGCGGGTGCAAAGTTACCACACCGAGTGCTCTTAGAGTTGACAAAATTGTTAATTTGTGACTCAATTAAGTGAACTGACGAAATTATCATTACGAAATCTGGCACTCTTTTTCACACAAATAACACTAAAAAACCTGACACTCTTTTTCATGCTAATAACCAAGGTTGCAAAAATCGTGAATCGGTAGTGAGGCGGTCGACCCCCCTTTAGCTTGTAATCGGTCTAGGAGGGATTAATCGGTGATTAATCGGATTGATATTTTTGGCAAGTTTTGGGTATTTCTAGGTTGTTATGGGTATTCCTGAAAAGATTTTCCTTAAAAACATCTTATAATAGATATAAACAACGATTATAAGTGATTACATTTGTTCAGGGTTGCAAAAATAGCGAATCGGTGATTAATTGTATTGGCATTTTTTGGCAAGTTTTAGGTATTTACGACAATTGTTGGTATTTTCGGCAAGATTTTCCTTGAAAAACAACTTGTAATAGATATAAACAGTGATTATAAGTGATTCTAACTAATTTACGGTGAGTTTATGGTATTTTTGGTAAGATTTTCATGTTTTCGTCAAGTTTGACCATCGTTAACCGCCGTTGACCATGGTTCACCGATTTGCTTGAATGATTTATACAAATCGAAAAGGTCAGTGGCCTAGTAGCACCTAATCGATGATTAATCGGTCTTGTAGACTTTTTTTTGTAACACTGCTAATAACACCACCAAGTCTTTTAATCTCATATATATGTAATATTTTAAAGTTTTAATCCCAAAGATTATACCAACGAGTAAGTTTCGTAACATGTTATTGTAAAATATTTTTAGACTTTAAAGATCAAAGGTTTACATCGAATAACCAAGCAATTTCAGAACTATAATCAAAACATGGATCATCAGAACTAAAAAAACCACAAAGATTGTACAAAAGTATAATCAAAATCAATTACAACCCAAAACCTTGATATAATATTATACAAAAAATAATTATGCAACGAATCAAAATAAAAATTGCTCATACCTATAATCAAGATTCAAAATTAAAACATATCCTTGTAGTAGTCTTATTTTTGGCGTGGTGATGATTCAACCTGCACAACAAAATACCCAATATCAGTTATTGTATTTCACCCATGACAAAACTCTTAGAATTTCCGGCAAGTAGTAGGGTTCCGTTGATACCTGCAAATCACAAACCCATCAGCGAAGGAAACCGACTTTCGAGAACAGTGTGAAGAAGATGTAGATGGTGTGTGTGAGGTCCGGAAGGTTGTAGATGTATGATAGTAAGCCGCCAGTTTTTGGACCTGCAATGGGCTATCACAACCCAGCGAAGAAGCCCAAAAAAAACATCTTAGCCCTAAACGACGTACATGGACACCGTTTTGTGTCCCCAAATTATATATATAGTAATAACTTATTTTTTGATGCTCTTGAAGTTCATATCGATTTTGCTATGATTTTGTAAAAACATATGATTTAAATTTTTTTGCAATATATTCATAATACATTCCTAATTAAAATTTCCCTTTAAATAAACACCCCTCCTCTCATGAACCCCCTTCATCCTCCTTTACACCTCTTCCTTCCCCAACCCCTTCTATTACAAAGTATTACGATGTGTAACTAAGTATTGTGAATTTACACTTTCTTCCTCCCACCCTTTTTTCTTCCTCCTTTCTATCAACTTGCAACTTTACCTCTTTACTACTTTCATGCACTTGCAAAATATTATCATTCTTTACCAACTTATTCTTCCCATATATTAATCTTTTTCGCATGATTTACTTTGTAATAAAAAATTTAACGATCTTCCTAAATCAATTTGAGTTTTGGTTAACAAAAAATAAATGCTTGTAAGTTATGCTTTGTGAATTGTATAAAGTGATATCTTGGCAAACTCTGCAAGTAAAGTCAATACCTTTTGTTCGTTAGTTTATGCTTTCAGAAATCTACGAATACAATATGACATTATGTGAGATAAGGGTAGTCCTTGCATTTACAAAAGAAAATGTCATAAATTGTTCATTATGTCACAACTATAAGTCAAGTTAGGTGTCAGTTGGTTTAGTTCATGAAATGAAAATGGGTATAGGTTTAATCAAGGGGTAAAATAAAAATAGATATGATTGTTTGAAAAGTATTACTTGTATAAAATTTAGGTTTAATTATTCTTCCAAAAAAAGAAAACTAAACTATAAATGATTATTTTACTTGCGTATTTTTTTTATCATAAACTAATTATATTGTATTTTCTCGTTTCAGCTCAAACAGTTTTTTTTTAAAGAAATAAAAAGTAAGTGATGGAATGAAAGATCAAAAGATGGGACTCTTGACTCTAATGAGTAAACTCAATATCTATGAATGAATATTTACTTTTAATACCTCTTGACGAGTACTCGTGCATAGCAACGAGATTTTATAGCGACAGACGGTTTATTGATAACAAAAAATTTATAGGTTATAAACGAAAAATAATAAAAGTTTGAAGATTTGGGGATTAAACATAATGTTTTGAAACCCGGTTCGACCCGGGTGGTTCAACCAGTTGAACCGTTCCGGTCGAAAAATGGGTCAATTTAAACCAGGTCAACTTGCCGGGTTGGGTCGAAAACGGGTCAAATTAAACCGGGTCAAACCGCCGGGTTTGAAGCGTCCCAGGTCAACCCGGGTTTCGATTTGTATTAATAGTTTCCTTTTGAAAATATATGTTTTCAACATTTCCTTTTTCAGTTTCAACTTTTCACTTTTCAGTTTTTCATTCGGCTACCCTGTGACGATTAACCGGAGAAGTAGATCTCGATGAGGCATGATTCACCAGTTTGTATCGGTTTCAACGGGTCTTCTCTGGTTCGTTTTCGGATGGCTTTTATTGGTTAGCTGAACCGGTGGCGACACCGGTTCCTGGTTAAACCCGTTGGTCCCGTTCGGTTTTCAAAACTATATGTACCATCAACTTGTTAGGTTGCATGAAGCTTTGTGTGTTTTATGAATTTGTACAATGTGTATAATCACGGGTCCTCTTTGGTTCATTTTTGGATGACTTTTATTTGTTAGCCGAACCGGTGGCGACACCCGTTTCCGGTTGAACCCGTTGGTCCCGTCCGGTTTTCAAAACTATATGTACCAACAACTTGTTAGATTTTATGATAACATGTACTTTTCATTTTAGGGTGTTTTAAAAATAACATTAATTAGTGTGTTTACTTATTTTATATAAATTATGTTGTAGCTTGTTTAAATTGTACATTATGAAAATTTTATTGTACTTTTTAGTAAGTGGTGATTTAATTGGTTTTATTTAATTTGGTAGATATGTTTTTAATTGGTTGTACAATGTGAATAAATCATTGTAATTTTAAGTAATAGGGTGTTTTAATAAAAGTATTAATTACACTATATACTTCTCTCACCTATGATCATTTTCAACTTTCAACATTCCACTTTGACCATACACTTTTTATATGTAGTATAGATAGACGCAGTCTGCACAGCCGGCAGCCGATGTCTAGTTTTTGCAAAATTCGACGACCCATAAGTTTCTTTCAACAAACCTGTTTGTAGCATCAAAGAATCATTTTGAATAACTACAATTCGATCGTGGTTGCATAGCAACATAAATATATAGTTTTAAAAAATTTTGTGGATTCGATCTAAGTGTGCGAGTATATTTTCTAATAGGATTGTTTTAAGTTATTTAGATTTTTAGTAATAATAGATTCAAGCATTACAAAAGCAATTATTATGTAGTTAGCGATATTATATTGTAGTTTAGATTATAAGCCAATACGTGTGACCACTTTTTCTTGTTTTGTCGATAATTTAGGCGGTGATAACTATTTTTTTTACATGTGTAGCGTTTATCATTTGGTGTGTGGCTTTTAAAATTATAACTTTGCAAATTGGATATCACCAAATAAGATTATTTTGTACTATCAATTTGTATAGATATTTATGCATTGTTCAAAGTTTATTTGTTTGAAGTGACAAATAATTATCGCTAAAGATAACAATCTATTTATTTTTGTGATTTTAATAAACTTACATAACTTTATTCATACTGTTGAATGAAAATTTATCTGATATATATTAACTTTAAACGACGATTCATATATCTTTAGTCCCTTAAATGGTGCAAGAAAGCAACATTTTTAAAATAACATTATACAAATGACAAATTACATGTGTCAAAGCAAAATAAACCAAAACTACAATTACTTGGTCTCTCCTTTAAAAAAAAATTGTCACGGGTTTACAACTACTTCATCATTTCTCATATAATTTTGTCAAATTTGAAACCCGATTTCACCGGGTGGTTCAACTTGTTGAACCGTTCGATAAAAACAGCCGATTTAAACCGAGTCAAACCTATAGGTTGGGTCGAAAAATGTCAAATTAAACCGGTTGACCACGGGTTTGAAGCGTCCGGTCAACCCAGTGTCGGTTTCAACAGTCAACCCGTATCGGTTTCAACGGGTCAACCCGGTGTCGGTTTCAATTGATTGTTTTAATTTGGTAGATGTCTTTTAATTGAGTGTCTGATGTGAATAAATTATTGTATTTTTAAGTAATGGGGTGTTTTAATAAGAGTATTCTTATATTATTTATTTCTCTCCATTGGCATGTTTTCAACATTCAACTTTCAACATTTTTCACTTTTCCCACTTTGACCATTTTTCCATTTTATATAGTATAGATATGGCTATATACAATAACAAATTACATTTTATTACTTTCATTCCATTTCTTTATTTCCATAGATACTAACCAAACGCATCCTTAGAAATAAGTGGAATCTTGAGAGTTGGGTCGTAAAAATGCAAATTTCCCTTTTATATAGCTTTTTGCATAAGATGCAAAAGGTTTTAGGACCAATAGCTCGGATACTAAGTGGTTGGAGATAAGATGTTAATTGTATTTTAATTACTTTCTTATTAAGTGTTAGTTGTTGAAAAGCTTTTCTAGAGGCTTTCGGGTCTTTGAAGAGTTTGCATTTTTATTGAAGGGGGGTTTCATGTATATATCTCTCAAATAATCACATATATATAGTAACAGTTCTTGATGCATAAAATACAATGGTTTCAATGTTTTAAAGAAAAGAAATGATACATGAACTTAAACTTGGCCTAAAACAAAGTGTCGATCACGATGGGCTGCAGATAATGACCCACTTTTTTAAAACCCATGGGATGATCTTAGAGTGGTTTAGGTCAAGTTTAAGTTCACGATCATTCTCTTAAAGAATATACATATGTAATTTTAAATTTAGGCAGAGATAAATATCTAAAAGCTCCATTGTAAAACAAGAATAAAAGAATGATGTAAGAAGTAAAAGTCTTTAACGACTTCATGCTCTTATAACTATATATTGTGTCATATATTATAATTTTCGTTACCAAAAAGCTTTGTCTTAGTTGTTACCCATCTCTGAAAAACTCATGAGCCCATTGGACAGATTTTCTGGATAAAAGGTCAAGGGTTTGAGTCTCGGCTCTTGCTCTCTCCAGTTGGTGCCTCACTGTCCGAGTTATTCTTTGTGGAGTCGACAATGGCGGTGGCTGGTGCCAATATAATAGGCATCCCAGAGGTCAGGGTGTTCCCGCCGATTCACACCGATTATAACTTTCTTCAATCCTTCCAAAATCAATATTCAAGCCAAATGGGGCCTAAGGCGAGTTTTGATAGATATTTGCAGTTACCAGAGAGTTTTAAGTACAAATTCAAACCTCCTTCAAAAAGGACTAGTATTAGTGGGCACTTTGTATTTTGGCTTCTTCCTTGTCATATCTATGCAGATATAAAATTCACTGTTAGAGATAAAATAATGTCTCTCACTAGAAGAAACAAAGGGCAGCAGTTAGCACTTACACATTAGAATTACGATCCAGTCAACGTTATGCTTCCTGTGAGGCGAGCTAGTAGGTCCTGAATCATGATGGTGGATGTTGATACAGAGAGCATTCACAGGAAGCACTTTGACAACTTATGGTTGTTAGTTCTAATGAAAAGGAAAGGGTGTCTAGTGCACAATTAAAGTTGGATTAATCAATAGCTGAAAAGGATTAAAGATTGTGGAATCCACACGATTGACACAATCCGTTCAATATAAAAATGAGCCAATATTGCGTTATTGCGTAACAATATAAAACTGTAATGGAGTGTGCAGTCCACACAAGTTATGAAAAGACGAGTTTTTAAAATTGGTAGGAGTGTGTTATCCACAGTTCCACACCACCAACAGTACAAAGAAAATTTGGTGTAGAAGACTACTACATCTCAGATATATTAAACAAATTTCCTAAAAATCTACTTTCTAGCAACACAACAAAAAGTGCTAGACCTCTTAATCATATTTCAAATATATAAATAGAACCTTACAGTTAATGTAGATATTTTTTACCGAAAAACCATATTGTTATGGAAGTTGGAGACGACTGCAGGATGCAGAGAAAAACACTTTACAAATAGAGCTAGACGAATTTAAAAACGGTTAAAATCTGGAGTATATATTAAGTGATTAAACAATGTGCATGGTGCTAAAACACAACATTTCATGCTTCTATGCTCGGCCTACCTCAATACTTAATAAGGGTCGAGTTCAAGTTTGATTTTAGAACATGAGTTCATTGCATATTCAACCAGAAGTGATTTAATATGTAAAAGCAGATATGGATTACGTCATTGGTTTACTTGACATGACAATGATTTCTTGTTATAGGCATTGGCTTCACCATCTTCCTCGCTAAAGCAAGCAATAGTCTTATAGACAAATAAAACAGCAGGTCTTTTTGGATCAGAAACCAGAGGATGGTTTACGCAGTTAAAATGAATGACTACCCTGTTTGGTTAGAGGTAATGGCCATAGTCATCCACCCTCCAATAAGAATTCGGAAACGGGACTTAACCACAGGAGCCCGCCCTCAAACAGCAACAATCCCCCCAAAACTACAAGTGCCAAACTCACTGTGGCAACAACCACACCGAGTCTGACTGTATTATTCTCCACCAAAACCCAATGTAAATATGGTGCAAAAAGTATAAAATAGTGTGCAACCAACAAGCCATGATGATGATATTTAAAGAAAGCATCCAAACAAATGGATATTAGCTTGTGTATCCCACACGACTACATTCATATACTCGATATTTAATGCGGAAAAGATCAAATGCCCCACAAAAAGAGACTGTGCACTTTCAAGTAGCGGAAAGATAACTAAAAATATGGAACTAGAATGGAACCCACACGAAAGCATATGCCGATTAACCTAATAGTAAGAATTAGCTCATTGTGTGATACATTGACAGATTTTGTGATAAGAAACGGCACTAATTCTATTTACAGGATATAGATCGAAGGGCTTCATAAAAATTATTCTTTTGAAAGGCAATCTAATTTCTATGACAGGTTCCCTTCCTTCCAAATATTTTAAGTGAAATTGTGAACCTAGCTGGTCATAAGAACAGTCAGGATAGATATTTTGATCAATGTTGCAAAAATCGTGAATCGGTAGTCGGGAGGTCGACCACCCTGCAACGAGTAATCGGTCAAGTCGAGATTAATCGGTGATTAATCGGATCGGCATTTCTGCGGTTTTTGGTATTTACGGAGGCGAAACTAAAATCTTAACCGATTCCAAGCACGCTATGTTTCCAAACCTCAATAAAAGGCTCTAATTCGATTATGATGCCCATTGTGCGTTATAAGTGAAATATCGATCCCCAAATTAAGTATAATGCCTAAAGTATTATTATTTTTAAAATGACCGATTTACCCGATTCGCCGATTTTTGGCCGCTTAGTGTCGATTTTATCCTAGGCCGATTTTTGACGATTTTCAAAAATCGACAAGGTACTCGGCCGATTAACGATTAATCGGCCGAGTTGACCGATTTTTGCAACATTGATTTTGATTGAGCCGACAATTTCAAGTTTAAACTCTAACTCACGTGAACAGTCTAGTTTAAGAGGTCACCTTATATTTTGTCTTCTTGCTGCCCTAATCTATCTGCAGATATATAATTCACTTAAAAACCAAAGGGCTTTAGCTCAATTGGTACCTATCTCCGAAAAACCCATGTGCCTACTGGAGAGATTTTGTGGATATAAGGTCAAGGGTTCGAGTCTCGGTCAAGGGTTCGAGTCTCGGTTCTTGCTCACTCCGGTTGGTGCCCCACTGGGCCAGGAGAGTTTCAGGAGCTATTCCTTGTGAGGTGGACAATGGCTGGTACTAAAAGGCACCGGGGTCAAGGTGTTCCCGCCAATTCACACCTTTTGTGGATAATTCACTTAAAAATTAGACAGTGTCTCTGATGAGAAAAGCAAAGGGTAGCAGTTACCAGTTACACCTTCTAGTTGATGATCCAGTAAACGTTCTGCTTCCTGCATATCAAGCTAGTAGGTCCTGGATAGGAAACACTTTGACAACGTATGAAAATGGAATCCACACAGCTGCAATACCCCGCTGATTCCCGCTCAATATACAAATGAACCATTATTTCCTAACAATATAAAACTGAAATGGAGTGTGCATGCAGTCCCACACAGCTAAAATATATTACTAAAAAAGGTAAGGAGTGTGGTATCCACACCACCCACAGCACAGAGAAAATTTCATAAAACTAGAAAAATATACTTATCAACAGGCCGTCCCGTGAAATTGTGAAGCCCTATGCCATAATCCGAAAATAGGCCCTTCGGATCCGAAATTTGAACTATTCCTAAAGTTAGCAATAATGGTTTCGAATACAAAGTAACAAAGTTTCTGTATATTGAAGTAAAATAATAACAACAGATTTGATATAAACTAACGATACTTTATTGATATAAAAGGTTGTTGTGATTTTCACAGGTCGAAAATCACATATTTATATAAACCTAAACGATGCAACGCTTTACTCAAACGCTGTGTTGTTTGAGATAAAACCGTTTCTAAATAACTGCCTGCAATGGGCCTGTTTGGATTAATACATTTGGACCCATGTTGCAGACCTAATTCGACCCAAATACAATTCATAAAACTAAATACATATTTAACTAATATTGTCTTAACTTTAAACACTAAACATTTGATCTAATACATTAAAAAGGCTAACAATTTCTCCCCTAATGTTTTAGCATCAAATTCTTCAAAGTTCTTTTATAGCAATGGTTCATCATCTTCGTACTGAATCAGGTTTGCTTCCATCTTTGGACATTCGCCTTTGTAGTGTCCAAGTTCTTTGCACTTGTAACATCTTATCTGACTCAGGTCTTGATCACCATCTTTTTTCTTCCATGGTTTCCAATTCTTGTCTTGCCCACGTCTGGACTTCCTTGACTTGAATTCTCATGACCGCAGCGTTAACACTTGTGTTCCTTGGTCTTCCTTTTCATCTACTTTCTTTGAAAAGTAGGCCATTGGATCCATCTTCTTCTTTGGTGATTTTTCATTCGTTCTTGAAAGCTTTTAATCTCCCAATGGCTTGAAATGGCATCGTATTAAGATATGCAAGCTGCTCTATTCTTTAACAATTTGCATAAACTTCTCTGGTACAGAACTTAAGAGTTTCCTAACCAACCTTTTATCGTCCATCGTATGCCCCAAACTGCTTGCATGTGTTGCAATCTCACTTATCTTCCCGGCATACACATCTAGCGACTCATTGTCTTTCATCTTCAATTGTTCAAACTCCGACTCTAGTGTTTGAACACGTGCCTCCTTAACTCTATCAACTCCAACATGTCGAATTTTTAATGCATCCCAAATCTCCTTTGCCGATTTAAGTTTAGCAACTTGCAATATCATACTTTCTGGAATTGCTTGATATAGCATTGCAATTGCCGAGTTATATTTCTTTTGATCGACTTCAGTTCCTTGCGTTGGTTCAACCGCTTCCCAAATTCCATGGACATTAAAGATTGCCCTAATCTTTACGGCCCAAATTGTATAATTCATTGAATTGAAAACCGGGCATTGGAACGTCATTGATGTACCATTATCCTTTGTAGGCTCGTTCTTATTTTTATCGCCTGTCATTTGCTTTTTCTTCCTTCCTTTTCCAATATTGATCTAACACCTACAACACCCTGGTTAACCAATGGTTTACCTATTGTATCCTCCAAGAATAGTACCCTGGTTTCCTAATAACCAACTATCCTTAATCCTCCTAGTTTCTATAACCACAATCCCTGGTTTCACCACAAAACCAAAACAACTTCCTGGTTTCACCACAAAACCAACACAACTTCCTGGTAACAAATCTACTATGCTAATCTTTTCTAATCATAATAATTCTTAATACTAACACTAGATACTCACAATTCAAATTGAAAAAATAATACTTATCTCACTGTGTTCGGTTTATTCTGCCTTTGGTTCATCTTCTGCGAATCTTTTTCAAAAATGAAATTCTGGGTTTTCTTTTTCAATCGATGGCCACTTGCACTTGTTCTTCCCTGGATCGATTAACTCTTGCTCTGATGCCAATTAATGGTTTCGAATACAAAGTAACAAAGTTTCTTTATATTGAAGTAAAATAATAACAACAGATTTGATATAAACTAATGATACTTTATTGATATAAAAGGTTGTTGTGATTTTCACAGGTCGAAAATCACATATTTATATAAACCTAAACGATGCAATGCTTTACTCAAACGTTGTGTTGTTTGAGATAAAACCGTTTCTAAATAACTGCTTGCAATGGGCCTGTTTGGATTAATACATTTGGACCCATGTTGCAGACCTAATTCGACCCAAATACAATTCATAAAACTAAATACATATTTAACTAATATTGTCTTAACTTTAAACACTAAACATTTGATCTAATACATTAAAAAGGCTAACAAGCAACAAGTGATTCCGTATTGCGTCAGCTTCTCATATATATCAAATAGCAACATGCTAACCATATTATAGTTTAGTACATCTATTTCTTTCTTTTTTATGTATAATTATAAAAGATATTGCTAAAAAATTTATTTCTAAAACATGTTTCGCACTTAAAATATAGTTTTCTTGTGAACTTTGAGTTTAAACTTCTTCATACTTTAAACCACATAAAATAGATATAAAGTTTGAAGTGATCAATTATAAAAGATAGGGGGCTGATGTGGGACTTAAATAAAATAGTGCTAACAAACAAATAAAAGTGTAGGGCCCACAAAAATATTTACTACATCCGTCTCATATTAATTATCCTGTTTTGACTTTTTAAGTATTTCTTTCTTAACTTTGATCTTAAATATTTTTATTTGTGTTATATAATATTTAATAAAAATTATATCAATAAAAAATACATTTAAAACTCAATCTATTCATATATTTTGCATCAAGTATTATATAACACAATTAAAAATATTTAAAGTCAAAGTTAGAAATGAAAGACCTAGAAAATTCAAAGTGGACGGTCAATATGGGACGGATGGAGTATTACTTTATTAGAATACAGCTTCTACTTCTGGTTGTCTTCTTCATCAAAACCCAAAACTTAGATCCAGTTTTCTCCATTAATAGAGAAAAAAAATTCGTCTATAAAACTCTTATATATTCTACCCTAAAGCATCCTCTAAAGATATTAAAGATGAGTACCTAAGTTTTTGACATCGAGGGCCCCTAAAAAATGGAGGCCCTGTGCGGTCGCCCACCCCCACATGCTCAAATCCGGGCCTGCTTATCAATAACACAACAAAAACTGGCATCAAATGAAGAGTGTGTTAATAATTTCATTGTACTTCACAAATATATAGTAACAGAAGCCTGAGAGTGACGTTGATAATTTTGTTGGAAAGCCATATTATATTGTTATTGAGAGTTGCCGATTACATGATGCAGAGGAACACACTCGTTCACTTATAAAAATAGAAGAATTCAGACATAACCAAACTTTGGAGTAAGCAGCTACTTTACACAGTAGAGCTATGGCTTATAAAACACTTAACTTTATATTTCTATGTTTAAACTTTAAAGTAAGACCATATGCAAAAGCATAGTATGGATAACTAGTCTACGTGTCATAGGCGTTGGCATGATCAAATTGATCATATAAGCAATTAAGTACTCCGTAATAGATTTATAGAGGACAGAATAGTACATATCTAAAACAGGGATTGCATGTAAAAAGAGTTTTGGATGTGAACAAGAAGTTAATTAGTAAGCTAAGTGAACAAGAAAATACTTACTTGAGCAATAAAAGAATAAACTAACAGAAGTAAAAAGAGCAAGGCATAAATTGAGATTGCAAGTAAACAGAAGAGTGCATATTTAAATCAAGGATTGCATGTAAAAAGAGTTTAGGATGTGAACAACAAGTAAGTTAGTAAGCTAAGTAAACAAGAAAATACTTACTAGAGCAATAAAACTATAAATTAACAGAAGTAAAAAGAGCAAGGCATGAGATTAAATTATTTGGTTTACATGAGATAAGCCCTTGGATCAGTGATAAAATGGGAATACATTCAAATTTCTAATCTCAACAATTATTGCTTAACAGGAAATTCAGTATGATGCAACCCTACAGTGCAGAAGAGCCTATCCACTTGGTTAGTGCAAAAGTAATTGCCATAGCCATCCACCCTCCAACTAGAATCCGGAAACAGGACTTAACCACCGGAGTCCTCCCTAAAACAGCTCCAATCCACCCAAAAATCACAAGTGCCAAACTCACAGTGGCTACAACCACACCAAGCCTAACATTATGGTCCATTATAAAAGCAGCAGCAAGTAAGGGTAAGATGGCCCCTAACATAAATGCAATGGCTGATGCTACAGCAGCCTGAATGGGATTCGGCAGTGCTTCCTTCTCAATTTTGTTATCTCTCTTCATCTGAGTGACCTCAACATCTCGTTGCGTGTAAACTGAAACAAATTCACCAATAGCCATGCTGCATGCACCAGCCACTAAGCCAGCAAAGCCTGTAAGAATCATGGCCCTAACATCATGTTTAACAGCTCCAATACCCATCATCAGAGATGCAACAGAAACCAAACCATCAGTGGCTCCCAGAACAGCAGCACGCAGCCACTGTCCCCTTTGTGAGTAGTCAGTATCGTCACAATCTTCGTCAATAGACACTTTACTTTGTTCGAGTTTGGTGTTTTCCTCAGAAACAGGAATGCATACATCAGTTTTTGCAGCCATGATGATGGTGAAGGAAGGAAACAAAAATTATATCACAAAGGATGATAAATGAAGAAAAAAAACCAATGACTTGCTTGTGGAAGATAGAGCCCCAAATGCAGGATATATATAGTATGTATATGCGGGTCTACATACTTCTGGTATACTATATTTTTTTCAATAATGTAAGAATGATCAATGTGTATATGGTACAAAAGTTTCAAATAGTGTATAAGCCACAAGCCAGTAACACTGATATTTAAAGAAAGCATCACTAAGAAACAATATTGGCTTGTGGAATCCACACGACTGCCACCATTCACTCAATATTTAGATTATAAAAGCAACAAATGTCCCCCTTCAAAGAGAAAAAAAGGGATTGTGCATTCCTAATTAGTGGAGATAACTAAAATATATGAAAGGAAAGTGGAATTCACACGAAAAGAAACCATCTGCTTACTCATGAACCTAATTAATGAAACAAATAAGCTGTTTGGGGTGATATGTTGATGCCCTTTGCAATAAGAAATGACACCAGTACGAATCAAGAGATCACATAATAGAACTGATGATAATTTGTAGAATGTGTCCTATGTTTTTTTACCATGTTATATATGCAAGATTTAGTGAAATTTAAACTAGCATTCTTGGTTTCCCTTTCTTGTTCTTTGTTTCAATAGTTTAATCTGTAGAGAAGGCAATTTTTGGTTATACTTGCAATGACTTGACAATTAAAAGAAATTTAAACTTCCTCTATAGGAACTAGATAGTTCTGGTGGACACCAGGTATATATATTTAGGCTGTTTGCTTCATCGCCATATCTACATGCAGATCAATCATTCCCAGTTACAGAAACGTACAGAACTAATATATTAAAACGAAAAGAAAAGAACATGCATTCCAAAGATAAAGTTTGGCTTAACCAATATCACAAAATAATATAATTAAAAACATAGGATTCAACACTGCTACCACAATCCATTCGACATTAGAATAGATTATGGAACATTAATAAACTGAAATGGCGTGTGCATACCATATGTGATTGTAAGAGGAATTAAAAATTGAATGGTGTGTGGAATTTACACCACCCACAAACATAAATATGAATTGTAGAAGGAGAAGGCTCCTTGTCTAATATATTAAGCCACTACTTAAGGCATACTGTACACGAAAAGGGTATCTTCATATTATCATATAATTTATTTTATTCATAAATAAGATAATTAAAACAAACAAGCAAACTTTGAGTTTGACAGAAAAAAAATGACATATTGAGAGGAGAATTCACTGGGTAGAAAATGAACCCAAGCAGTAGCTGATTCGAACAGTAGAACTACTATGAATATATAGAACTACAAAGGATTAGTTGAAACTTGAAACCATAGTCAAGACACTATATGTCATTCTCATATGTTTTTTTGAACGGCAAAGAGATCTTTCATTAAAACTAGCAAGAAGCTACAAGTACAAACAAAAGAAAAGAAAACAACATAAGCACCTAAAAACCTATAAATCACCCTCCCATAATAACCACACCAGCAAAAACAAAACTTAGAGACACCAAAATAAAGAACCTTATATATATTAGCCTATTAAATGTCCTAAAACTAGTAATGATGGCCTCATACACGGAACTGGGATCCAAATAGTCATCATTAAAAGAAGCTACGTCGTCCTTCAATTTTCCATGCACCAAAACCGAGATCTCCACGAGAACTACGTTCCATTTCCTTACACTGAATTCATCATAATGAATGAATATCCTTCTTGATCTTGATCTTTTCTTTTCATTGTGTAGCCAAGTCTTGATTTAAGAATAGAATCCTCATGAACAGTTGAACACCATAAATTACTTCTGGCCCAACACCATAAGTTTACCTGAGGCCTAAAATCATCATCTTGATCAAATTTTTCTATGGATGTATGGGCCACTTGATCCATATGATTTGTCAAAGACCAATATATGTTGAGCCCAATCTTTTCCTCCCGAAATCTATAAACCCTTGAAACTCTTTAATTTCACTAACACGTTTGCCAAGTATCCTTTTGCCAAAGTCGACAGCCAACCCCCTGGCAAAGATGGCTGTCTTTTTTTTTTTTTTTTTTTTTTTTTTGGAACGGCGAATTCTATTAAGAAAAAACTAACAAAAAGCTAGAAAACCAAACATTACAAGATAATGAGATAAGGTTTTTAACTCAGGGGTCGGATTTCAAGTGTGGTGCCATTTTAAGAAGAAAAAAAAAACCTCCAATCTACCCAACTAGAACTTGAGTTACATCTATATCTACACCAATAGAATGAACGAGCCACTATATCGTCAAATAACATCGCTTTGGAAGGAATACTCGAACCAAATATTGATTTATTCCGAAAATTCCAAAAGATCCTCCACATAGTGTAGAAAACACCTTCTAGCACCTGTTTGAGATTGCAAGGAAGCTTAAGATTCATCAACCAAACCAACCATTCCTCGTACGAAGTAAACTCGGAAACGTTAAAGTCCCACCAAGTAGCAATCTTAATCTTGCAATAAATACAACAAAAGACTAATGAATTCCCACTTACTGTTAGTCTATTAGTATTAGTATTAGTATTTGGCCCATTGTATATTCGGCCCATTATGTATCCTATATAATCTTGATTTACCAAACATTATTAGTCAATCAATATTCACGTTTACATAATCTTACATGGTATCAAAGCCTTTAAACCGATCCACATAAAGATTATATAATGTTTGGTACATCAAGATTATATAGGATACATAATGGACCGAATATATAATGAGTCAAATACTAATACTAACACTTACAAAAATCCTATCGAGCAATCTACGTTCTAGGAAAAATTTCCAGGAACAAGTAAGACTCAACAAAATTTTATAATTTTTGAGTTATACGACTCATAAACACTTGAGGAACGTCAATCTTTAGGCAACACGGCCTGAAAGCTTATGAAATATATATCCTGAAGAATGCTTATGAACGTCAGATGGACTCATAAGAAACAAATCAACACAACATCCTATAACGCTCCAAAAGCTTATGAAAAATAATACAACGATGTATACGACAATCACGTTGAATAGTTACATGAACACCTCATAAACTATTGAGAGACCACATTAGCCAGGCATACTCGTTCTGCAAACCTCATAAACAATTGAGGGTTAACGTTAACCAGACGCATACTTGCCCCAAACAAATCTTTCATAACACCCGAGAGGCTTATGGAACACAACTCCACAATGACTTTCGACCTCTTTTGGCGAGGACCCTTTTTCGTCTTCAGCGAGGACATGTCCTCGCTAATACTTATTGGCGAGGGCATGTCCTCCCAAAAAAGTCCTCGCCATTGCCTCGTCGCTAATGTCTTTAGCAAGGGTATTTTCAACTGTTTTGCGAGGACGCACGTGGGCCCCACTTTTCTTAGTCAAAGATTACAATTCGGGTGAGATCCACCTTTTGCGACGACTTGTGTCGTCACTAAAGGTGTGATTAATTAATTAATTAAGTACATTTATATTTAATTAATCCCTTTTAACAGCCAGATAAGCGTAGGCCCACAGTGTCTTTGGCAAGGACATGTCCTCGCCAATTCCCCTGCACATTTTTTGACAGCATAGTGTTGTGATATGCAGTCTTACGAGATTTTTTTCTAAAATTTTCTGGAAAAAATCTACCTGTATATCACAGTAGTATGCTGTCAAAAGTGTGCAATAAAACCATACAAATAGGAAAAAATAGGGCGACCGCACATATATTAATACCACACGTCCACACAACATAGTACCTGGAAACATGACAAGAAGACAACAAGATACATTCTTTGCTAAATTTAACATTAGGTGTTTGTGAATGCAACTGTGCATAAAAAAACGACATCTTTAAAGTTGTACACCGCCTAGCTAATGCCTATGTGTTACAAATATATATGCATATGACCACTATTGCGAGTAGGAATGTGACCTGAAGAGATGATTCGAGCCTTGAACCACCTTTATGAATATCAGATGCACGGATTCAACGAAAACATAGCACTGTAATATCTTATGAGCCCTGTCCAATCTCCTTCAAGTAAAGCTTTTTCTGCATTCTCAAGCCGCTCTTGGAATTGGTGCCACTCATCCGTGCACCTCATTTACCTATGATTCAGACACGAAAAAAATACTCGTCAATGATCTCAGGTGTGTCACTTCGCGGGTCAGAACTAATATGTACATCCCTTGCCATCCATAGTCCCCGTTCAAGACTTGACCCTACAAAAATTTAGAAGCTATTAAGTTAAAATCCCAAAATAACCACACTATTGTTTTCTATGTTTAACATTGTTGGCCAAACATTAAAAAGTACAAACATTTTTCTTAATAGACATGTCCATCGAAAAGTGAAGGATGTCTATTGAGAAAAATGTCTATAAGTCTAAACTAAGGGCAACGAGAAACAATGAACAAAAAATGTATTGATCCTCATTAAAAAATTTCACCAATCATTATTTATTTCACACGTAAATATCAATAAGCAATCAGTCATTTTCATATGAACTACGGAAACGACCAAAATTGAAAAAAGTACAAGTCACAATGCCTCACTTGATTCTCAAGTGAAGGAACCCCTTGATGCACGATCCACTGTGAATCTATCACACCAATTTTATCATTTGCCTGTGAGAAAAATCAAGCTATTTTATGTTATCAGATTAACATGTAACATTTAAATAATGTATTATGTTATCCAATTAACATGAGCTCGTTAAGGTGGAACTATAATCTCTACGAATCTGATAAAACAGAAAGCTTACATTACGACACGCTACTTCCCCATGAATCCTGGTTTCAAATACAAACGCCAAAAAACTTGTGTTCAATCAATAATAATACTTATTTAAGTATTTAACTACTAACATACTAAAGGGTGTTTACCTAAATTATGTTCGGTCTTACGAGCATATGTGGTTTCAGCTTTTGTTTCATATGCATTTTATTTAAACGGATGACTCGAGATGATATGGATATACATGAGATTTAAACGGATGAGTCGAGATGATATGGATATACAAATTATGTTAAACAGATGAGTCGAGATGATATTGACATACATGAGATGTTAAACGGATGAGTCGAGATGATATTGATATACATGAGATGTTAAATAATTTTCTTTACTCTTTAATAGTCTCGGTCAACCGAATATGGATGTAATATTTGTTATGGAAGGAGGAACGACTCTGTCTACTGGCCGTTTCTCCTGGAGCTTCAACGCCTCCAACATATTCTGCAGGACTTTCAACAACTCCAACTTATTCTGTAGGACCTTCAACACCGAGTCCTGAAAATGCAGAGTGCTCAAACTACAAGTTCTTGACTAGAAAGATAAAGGTACTCGAAGAAACACTATGCATCCCGAGAACCACACACTTGATTCAACTGCACTACTTCACGACCTTTATAATGACATAGAAGCACTTGATTTTGAGTAATTCGTAAGCTTTAATGTTTAAACTTTTATCGATTTGTAATGTAATTCGTACGCTTTAATGTTTGAATATTTTTCGATTTGTAATGTAATTCGTATGTTTTACTTTTTTGTTGTCTTAACACCGTGCCAACTACGCTATGCAACAACATTAGACGAATTCAGCTCGATTTTGACTGCTTCGAATGCTTCCGAACCACCTTTAACTAATTAATGAAAGTTTTGTAATAATAAATTATAGCAACAGTAATATGTTAAACTCGATCAGACTTTCATATTTGCTGTTAGTTGTAGACAATTATATTAATACATCTCAAAAAAACAATTTTGACTATTAATTTTGAGCGAATGAGTATGTATTTATAGTTGTTTATTATTATACCTACCATTTCATTTTATTAAATTTATGTTTATTATTATACATACCATTTCATTTAATTAAATTTATGTTTATAATAAATAATAGCACGTCAAAAGAAATATATGGATCAGATAGAAGAACCATGAAGTCCTGAAGAGGACGAGATGCTGCTAAATCTCTTTGAGAAACACGACCGTAATTGGCCACAAATTAGTAAGTCTGTCACACCAACATCCGAACTACCTAGAAAGTTCGGATCTGACAAGTGGCTTTATCGTTTAACACCGTTCGGTTTGACGATATAACACCACCAAGAGATAGTCACGGGTAATTACGGCTAACCAAACGTTAACAAGGTCAACATAAAAAGTCAAACATTGACTTAGGCTTTGGAGAGGACTTGTCCTCGCCAAATACAACACACCAAATTTTCTGATTATTAACAACCCGATTATTATATCACTACTTGTGGCCAAATGTTTGGTCCAACAATTGGCGAGGACATGGCGGGAACTTTTTGAGCCAACTGAAAAAGTTACCGAAAATAAAAAAGAAGCCAAAATTTGACCATACTCTTTGGCGAGGACATGTCCTCGCCAAAGACAAAACACAATTTTTACCAAAAGCAAGCCACGGTCAAAGTTTAGACTCGGTTTTTTGTCATGTAGCATGTCTTTGGTGAGGACATGCATGTCCATGCTAAAAATTCGTCCCATGTTCTCCTTTTTCTTGTTGTGTCAACAAGAATCTTGTAATGCCTAAACGACTCGCAAAACAAATACCTAATGTATTTTATAATGCTTGAGAAGCTTATGAAATACAAAGACAAAAATCATTCTGAGATGATAAATTTTCATTAAATAAGTTGTTCAACACACAACAAGACTGATGAAAAGACACGCAACTACAAACCCTCATAAACACTTGAGCATCGACAACCGTCAGGAAAACACGTCTTGATACAAAGTACTCTGAAACGCCTAAAAGGCTTACAAGACTTAACAAATACTCTCGAAGAGTAACTCAAAAACTCATAAACAATTGAGAAACAACATTGGTCAGGCAAACACGACCTGGCCATACATTTCTTAGCGCCTAAGAGGTCTACGAAACATGTTAGAACATATATTTTATAATGTCTGAGGGGCTTATGAAACAAGAGAAAAAGGAAAATTCATAAACATTTGAGGGACAAAATTTATTTGGGAAACATGCTCTCTGAGCAAAATAGAAAACTGGTAACGTCTGAAAGGATAATGAGACACACGACAAACTCAGGATCCCAGGCCACGCAAACATTAAATACAGGCAGGCCTGGGGATAGGAAAACCTCGACTACTCAATCTTCACAATTTCTCCTCAAAAATATTTGCATTAAAAAGTTTGTACATGCATTAAAAATGCAACAGTCTTGGAAATGAAAATATTCCGCAAACAATCAACAGCCGCAATCAATGACTCCGATATTCACATTCTCAAGCATAGCAAAACATGTAAGACTCCCTAAAAAGCCTGGGAAGACATATTAGAAGAGTTTCGAGATGCCCTGCCACCATAGCCTGAGTTCATCATCGTATTTCCCTAAGGAGCCGAATATACTAATGGACTGGGGGGACTTGATAGCGTAGGGGAGCTTCAATCCAATTGGCTAAAACACATACACTCTATATAGGCCCAAACATGAAAAAGCAAATAAACCCCATCTCCTTTACTCTAATTCCTCCCAATAAATACTAGAGGATATGATGATTTAGGGTAAGCTTTTCCCAGGCAACACTTTCCACTTTCACAACCACTTTTGGCTTACTTGTTAATATGGATCTATATCCATTAATCAAGAAACCAAAACCCTTCTCATCATCCTATCTATAGAGATGAGAGGAAGCTACATGGTCGACGTTAGCATTACCCCCAACTCAAGAGCCTTGATCTTATCACGGGGTCCTTACCAAATGTGGGAAAGCGAACATCTGACCATCGTCACCTGACCCATAACCTTGCTTTGTGTACCATACGTAAACACTTTCTAATAAAATAAAAATACCAAAAATAATCACCCCTCAACCCTTAGACCAATTAGAAATACCCTTCGAGTCTACCTCACTATTCTGTATCACTATCTTTGATAACATGGCAACTCTAGCCTATGAACTGGTCAGACACATCTACCCCCACAATAGTAATCCAAATCTAGTTCCTATGCCATCCATGAAAGCCCTAAGGGCAACCTCCATCTTGAACCTCTTCTCATTTTTCCTATTTTCTATGATCAACCTCGAACTACATGGTTTCAAGTAAAATAAGGCACGAAATATGGCCAGCGTGCCAAAACATTCAACATACAAGATGTCATAATTTTCTACACCCCACTCGGATGCAATTTTGAGAAACAAGTGTCATAAAACTCGAGAAATCACTAGTAAAAGGGGTGCAGAGGAAACCACATACTCATGATGCAAGGGTACGATGCTAGGATCTTGGGGTACATTCGCATGATCCTCTTTTTAAGGAAGACGGGGACTAAGACCTACAATCCATGGGAATTTCCTCCTAAAAAGCTCAAAATTATGGGTAGTCACACACATTTCACTATTATCTATGGTACGAAGAGGGCCTTTTAGAGCTACCATCGAAGCCATAACCTAAAGGAGCGACTAAAACGCAACTAGAAAAACTAATGCAGGAGAAAGAATAAAAACCAAAAGGTAAAGACGCGATTATAAGCCTAGAAAATGCAAGCATGCCATTTCATCATTAGAAAAATCAAAAAATGGACTATTGTAACTCATGATTCAACAAGTGGAAGATAAAAAGATGATGTGACGAACAAATTTCAAAAATTGGGAAACAAAAGACAATAAACAAACTTAACAAGAAGAGTTATGAAAAGTAAAAAAGACACCGGGGTTATGATCAAGTTACATATCTCAAATCTTGGTGGGCCCAGAAAACGTTTCCAACACGTATTTAATCCAAAATGAGACACGTACATCAAGATGGACATAAATCCTAGGAAAAGTTGAAGGCAGTTGAAACGACACGCGCATGGCCGCCAAGCAAAACGGACACACGAATTTTAAATGTTTGAAATTATTTTCAATATAACCAAAGAGAGAGAAAATTGACGGCTCTAAAACAATTAAGTCAAAATTTCGGGCTACATATGCATTAAATGGCTATTAGGCCTAGAAAGACAATGACTAATTAGTATTTAAAGCCTCTATAATACACAAATAACGACAACTGTAAATTGACAAACTGAGTTCCCTAGGCAAATCAACATTCAACGTAAACTAGGGGGGATTGATAATGTAGGGCTAAAGCCTATACGACAATAACCGGCCCAATACATTTCGACTGGCCTGACAACTTATCCTTCAAACTGTTATTATACTAACGCCACGTGTTGCTGCCTCATTCATGCAGAGGTAGTGCCGCTAGTATTTCGTTAGGACGTGCAAATCATGTCGAACATTCTCATATCTTGAAGGGCCAAGGATGTCACGCCACATGTCATTATTGTCTCCACCATAGGATTACCTCCACGTTGGTCGTTTAGAACTTGTGGAAAACTAGAAGGGGGGGTTGAATAGTTTTACCAATTTAAAACTTCCTTTTAAATATTTAGATCGACTTATGTCAATCTATTTGGTTGTTTATGTTGGACGTTGATAGATAGATATATAAACGTGTAATGAAAGATAAAGAGTAAGTAGCACATCACCACGACACAAGTACTTATAGTGGTTGGCTACAAGGAAACCTTCCTTGCCCTACTCCACTCCCGAGTCACCTACTCGAGTTCGTAAGCACTACACCAATCTCCTTATGGCGGAGAAGCCTTCACAACGTCGCTTAACCTTTTTAGGTACAAAGCTAAATACCGAGTTCTTTCACACCAAGGCGAACCACACCTAACACAACGTCGCCTACCCTTTATCGGTGCTAGGCTAACCACCGGTTCTTTCACACCTTAGGAGAACTAATCCTATCACAACGTCGCCTACCCTTTATTAGGTACTAGGCTAAGCACCTAGTTCCATTACTATGGAGGAACTACTACCCTTCACGACACAACACCTATTATCGAGGAGATCTACTCCTTGTTACAACACCATCAAGGATATCACCATCCTTGTAAATAAACAAATACTTATATGTATAACGATGCACTCATCGATTATCGACTGAGCATTCTTCCTAAATGCTACTTGATTTGATTCTTGGCATCCTTCACTAATGCCTTTGACACAACGCTTGGAACCCTTCACTAATGCCTTCGTCTTGACACCTTTAACATTCTTCACTAATGCTTTGACACGGATGATGAGCACCTTTCACTAATGCTTTCATCTTGACACTTTCGGCATTCTTCACTAATGCCTTCAACCCAACATCTATGGAGAAAGGTAGATCTATCAACAAGAGAACCTTCGTTGTCTTGAAGATGACGAAGCATGGCAACTCATGGACTTGAGCTTGCGTCTTGAAGTGGTGATCTTTCCTTTAAGAGGAACCTAGAAGATCACACAAAACAAAAGACAAAGACTACATAGATCTCTTGGATCCGAGGTTAGAGGGTTAGAATACTTGGGGAAGTATGTGTATAAGGGATGAATAGAAAGGAAGAAATGGCTCTCATTTATAGAAAATTCTCTCTGTTTCCCGGATCCCACGGATCCTTCCACTGGGATCCGCTAGCACAAAGCCGGGATCCGTGGGCACTCCTCTTTACCCATGGGTATTTTGGTTATGGGTCATGGGTCTTTAGCTAGATACAATGTATCTCTTGAGTGCTCACTTAAGGGTTCAATGTATCTAGACATTCTCTTAGTGCTCACCAGAATGTATCTAGACATTGGGTATGGGTCATGGGTTATGGGTTGATCCATGGTTTCTTTCTAGATACAATGTACCTTAAGGATACAATGAACTTGGTTAAGTGGTATATATAAACCATGGGTTATGGGTCAATACCATTTGCTAGTTTTACCTTAGTATATACTTGTTTTACCCATTTTAGTATACACTTGTTTTTACCCATTTTAGTATACTTAGTTTAAGTATATGCTAACCCAATATGTAAACACTAGTTGTTGTACATATATATATCTAAATCATAAGACCATTTATACTTGTTTTAGTGTTTTATGTGAAAATGTGAATATGTTAAAAACTATTAGTTCAAACCATTTACGTATTTTATTTGTTTCGTTAATATAATTTTACGTTTGTTATCGACAAAACATTAGAAGATCGTAAAATATAAATAAACGTTTTTACGGCTTATTTGTATTAACAATCTCCCCCTTTTTGTTGATGACAAAACATAAAATTATTTTAAGGAAAAGCTAAAATTCGTAAAAGTTTGAATTGTAGTTTTACTTTCTCTCCCTTTTTGTCGAAACAAAAGTGTTTGAAGGAAAGCAACACATCGTTTTAAGAAAAACATGTGGAAGAAAATAAAAAGAGGTAGAGAGCAAGTAGCGGAGAGGATCTCGTCTTTACTCCCCTTGACGAGTCCATCCCTATGTAAGGCGTCAAGTAAGTGATACTAATCTAATTTGTTTGCAACTAAGTTTGCAAAGATTTCGTCTAAGTGAATGCTGTGCTCCCCTTGATGATTGCAATTTTGCAAGGGATGTCGAGAAATGTAATCCTAATATTGCAAGTAATTTGCAATGTATTGTTTTGACACAAAGCTCCCCTAGCTTTAGGGTGTCAAAGGCTTCAAGTGTAGATTGAATAACTACAAAACAAAGGTTAGAAAACAAGTATAATGCACAATTTCCTGCATATGTGATCCAAGTTAGTAGAAAATAGTTTTACGTCTCACGGATCCTATGGTTCCCTCTAGTAGGGATCCGTCTAGGCAAATAAGAGGATCCGTCTGGGTCGATGAATAAATTCAGCAAATGGTGGTATAACAAATAATGTTATCACAAAAGTGAGATATGAATACAACGTAATCATATACTCAGAAAAATAGCAAGTAGCATGTATTTTCATAAAGCTAGAGATATGATATACATGACTCTAAAAACTAAGAAAAATGATCGATACAAGACTTGGATGTTTTGAGGTTGTTCTACAAATGATGGTGGAGGTACATTGAGTAATGTAGGTTGAGTTTCTACTAGGAATGATGGTGGTGGTAATGGAAATTTTTCCATATGATCAAGTCCTTGGTGGTTCCTTGTTTCCAACGATGGATTAGTTGGTTCCCTATTTAACGATAAGGTTAGTGAATGGGAAGTTGTCGGTGGTGAATGCTCTAATGAATAGAGATTTGGGTGAGAGAGGCTCGGTGAAGGTGTAGTCCATGCTCTAGGAATGAAGGTTTAGACATTTTTCTAGAACTAGATGCGTTTGGTTTAGAGCTCGATGATCCCTTTTCTAACCTAAAAGGTTTAATGCTAATTCTTGCGGTTCTCTTGGCAATTGTTGATTGGGTTTGTTGAGGTGGGATTCTAGCACTATTATCTCTTACGGGTGATGATTCGGTGGATGGGAAATCCTAGCATTTGTGGGTTTAACCAGAGATGATTTGGTTGAGGAAATTTTGTGTACAACACGATCAAGTTTCTTGGGTGGTTCTTGGGTGGATGAGTTAGCACTAGGAGCTTTCCTCATGATGAAATGATTAAGGAAAAGGTTTCTAAATGCTGAGAATTATGTTGTGTTTGATGACTAAGGGATTCTAACAAGATGACTTATAAAGGGAAGGATTTAGTGAGTGCATTCAAGTTAAGTCTCTAATATCCTTTGGAATGTGATGATTAGCATGCACAAGAGTCAACTTGAGTTTTCTTGATCTAGGGATTTAATTAGGATGAGGTGGAGTGTTCAAGTTAGCAAGATGAGCTTGAAATGATTGTTCGAGCAAGAGTTGACATAAATCATCACCGGATCCTCGGTTCCCACCAATGGGGATCCGTCTAGGCTAATCCTAGGGATCCGGCTCTCGCTGACTAGGACGGGATAGAAGTGATGTTTGAAAGGTCTAAAGCCTATACCTTTTCAGTTCTCTAAGTGTCTTTCATGGAAGGGTACTTAAATGTTCAAGGGCAATGAGTGATGTAGCTAATGATTGCCTTATATGGAAGAAATTGGAACTTTTGTGAGTACCAATGAATGAACAAAGATGACACTAAAATCTTGAGAGTGTCAAATGGAGCTAAATGATCCTAGTGATCAGATAGTGATTTAGGATAATGTCTTGGAGAAGATCCTAAAGGTTTTAAGGTGGAAGAACTAGAATTTGATCAATTTCGACCAATTTTGAGGTAAGGATGATTATGATCAATTTTGACATAATTGAAAGATTTCTAAGTCTAGATGTGAGGGATCATGTGAGAAATAATTAGTGATCTAGAGAGCGGAAGAGTAATGAGTTTAGGTGAAACGATAGATCGAAAAGCACTTTGAGTGTGATCCTATGAGTGAGTGTGAAGCTTACTAAGCTTGAGTAGGACTTAAGAGATCCTAAGGTATTAAGTTCGACTAGTGTGAAGTGGTCTAGGAACATGGTTTGAGGTGTAAAGGATTGAAACTCCACTTCTATTGCCGGATCCCACGGATCCTTCACTTGAGGATCCGGCTAGTTACAAACTAGGGATCCGACATCAGGACAGTTTACTTAACGAAGGCGTTTGTTCTAAGTATCAAAATTAGAAACTAATGATCTCTATAGTAAGCATACATGTATACAAGAAAAACATCACGAGTATCATGTAGAAATAGCACATAAGCAATTAAATGAGATCTAGCTCACAAGTAACACAGAGGTTTATCAAACTTAACAAGCGCTATTTAAGAAGCTCAAAATAGATTTCTGATCTAGATTAGTAAATCGTTTGTATTAACAATGGCGTCTTGATTAGATGATGGTGTTCAAGGCGATAGGATTGTTTTGTGTGAAGCAATGAACTATGTATAGTCATTATGGATGGTGATTAGCATACAATGAACTTCGTCCATAAAGTCATGTAGCTCTTCTCGATCAAAGCAAGATAATCGCTTGATGAGGCAAGTGGTTGTGATTAATTAAAAGAAAAATCAATTTTACAACTTGGTTGATTAATAATCCTAAGACAACGCAAAGTATTTCCATTGTAAACTTACTTTAGGGAAACATGGGAGTATAGATTTCCCAAGTGAGAGAATGAATATGAGACTATTACTAATGGTGCTCAATTACGGCTAAACACGACCATTTTTACGGGTGATTCCACATACCCAACTTCTATCAAGGAAGCAATTCAACCGTTAGGTCAAATTGAGTTTCTAGTGCAATAAGTTCTCCAGTATTCATTCTCAAGTTAGGAAAATTTATATTCCTACAATGGCCTATCGAAGAGTAACAATGATGATACTTTTCTTTGTTTAATATTATACTAGAGAAAACTAAGGTAACGAAGGCGTCATGTTAAAAATAAGTTTAAAAGGTGTCCATATGGTAAACAACAAAAAATGGTTGGATGAGCTAGTTCAACATATGTTGTTGGAAAGCTTTGAGTTTGGACTTTCGGATATGAACAATTATATTTGCGTTGCAAAATAATTTACTTGAGTATATCGGATGAACTAATCAAGTTGTCAATCCTACTATGAAGCTTGGAAGCGATCATGAAAAGGAAAATGGGAGAGTACATCATCAACACAAGTGTAGGTTATGATCCGATGTACATTCTTGTTGTTTTTAGAAAGCGATACAAGAACAAAAGAAATCATATAAGCACATAAAACATTTATGTTGCTGCGTGACAAACTTAATCAAAAATCCATTTAGTGTGTTATATGTTTTAAACATTTTCAACCTATATGACTTATCTAAGTATCTCGAACTAACATTTTCGACACAACTAGATGTTATCCCAAACACTCCTTCAAATAGCACATGGATTAGTAGAATATTACTAAATCGACAAACAAGAGAATGAATAGCAAGGTAAGGAAACCACTGTCACACCCCCAAAATATCGCAGCGGAACGATAGTGTCATTGGGGTATAACGTCATAGCACAAAGTATGGATACAGAAAACGACCTCTATAATGAGACGTTTTGAAAAGTTTACCATTCGATAAATAAGTTAAAGTTTACACCACAAGAAATCACAAGGTTTGATAATACATAAAAAGTTTACAAAACATGTCGAATGGTAATTGTTAAAAGCACAAGACTCCAAAGCATGCCATGCGACCCAAAAGCTCCATGAATTTCTATCACCTTAAGACCTGAGATAAACATGCTAAAAAGTGTCAACACAATGGTTGGTGAGTTCGTAAGTTTGTAATATAATGAATTGAAATACTTTGAGAAATGTGCACACAGCAAAGGCATTGTAAATCCACTCGGTTCCAAGTTCACCATACAAAACTTGCAACTTGTGTGTTCACAACCCAACCCTAAAATAGAATGACAATCATGAATATACGCATTAAAGTAGTTAAAAGTTTAAATGTCACCACAAGGGTCTTCCAACAACTCGTGTTGGGATGTTCCTCAACGCTCACGTTGGGATGTATCCATAAAATGGCCTTCCAACATATGAATCTTTGGGATGTTCCTCCAACGACTCACGTTGGGTCAGTATCAAATTAATGGCCTTCCAACATATAAATATTGGGATGTTTGTTTAAGTCTAGTCGCAACACGCACCAAGTCTAAAGTATAAGTAATATTGCTTGGCAATAGAGTTTAAATGTTTTGATAAATAAGCATGTATCTCGCCCCAAATAGTTTATAAGAATTTAAACGAGTAAAAGCGGGTATGAACTCACACGTGTGATTGATATGCTAACAAAATGAAGTGTACGAAAGTAAGGCTCGAAACTACCCGCGACCTAAAATGAATGTCATGACTTAAGTTATGATATGTTGTTATGCATGCATTTCGTAAGTTATTTATACCATTTGTGAGTTTTGAAAATAATACTTATCGTCGAAAAATACTCTTTTGACGTCTTGACCATCTTAGATTACTTTACAAGTATTTACGTCAAAATGTCATCCCACAATAGTTTCGTAATGATTTATGTTGAAATTATCACTTTTAAATCAGTAAAACAATGTCGTGGAAATTTCATGAAAGTGACAAAAATGGCTTTGAAAGACTAGTCGTAAAATGGTGTACGTCGATCGTTAGAAAACGAACTCGACGGTTTTGGAAAGTTTGTATCGATATCTAGAAGTTTCGATTCAGAGTTTTCGTCCAAAAGGTCTCGATCATAAAGATAATAAGGGCTAAAGATAGTGATTTTGGCTAATTGTTGTGCGAAAATGAGTTTCGCCAAGTTTGAACATCCGTAATTAATTTACTACAACTCCGCTATACAAACGGCTTGTCGTTTTGAAAAATATGGCCGGTGAACTTGATTTTACTAGAAGACATTTCGTTCCAAAAAGTTTCACAACCTCGTTAAAAACAGCCCTCAACATGGACGTTACAGCTACTAAAATACTTGTATCGTAAAAATAATATAGATTTTCAGAAAATAATAGTTACGGCAAGTTTATGAAAACGTGCATATCTTTGTCGTTTCAAATCCGTTTTCTACGTATAATACGTCCTTAGCCCGTATCAAGTAAACTAATATATTTTGATAAGTCGAAATAATTTGTGAAGCTTAAGGCTCGTTTTGACCCGAACAATGTAAAAATATGTTCTTGAAATTTGAAAACTATAAATTTAAATCGTCAAACTTGTAAAATCCATAACTTCTTCGTTATAAGTCCGTTTTATTCCGTTCAAGCGGCCACGGATTCGTTTTAAAGTATATTTTCTAAATATCAAGGCCAAAGTTTGGTACCAACTGTCGGTTTTTCCAGAAAATCGAAACAAGGACAGACCACTTTTTATAGTTATCGAAAATAGTTTTTCTCGGACAAAACCTATTCTAATCCCTTCAAATCAACTCCAAAGCTAGTCTAATCCTACCATACACCTTCTTAGGGTGTCATGGGTTCCTAAACATCATCAAGACCAATATATAACAAGGGGATAATTATAGGATGACTTTGTATATATATATAACTCTAAAATCATGTAAAATGGTATAAACAACCCAAGTCTTGCATGTTTTTGCTCAAAAATGATGAGATGAGTATGGAATGAATAAGTAAGATGAAAAATAACATGAGATGCTTACAAGTAAATATGATGAGGTGATTAGAACCAAGGATTAAGCCTAAACACCCTAGGTTTTTATTTCAAAACCTAAACAAGAGTGTTATCTAGATTGTATAAACACTAGAGCATGAAAAAATTTTGTGATCCCCTTGAATCTCCTTGAAGGCCGGTTTTGTGATGAGAAACAAGAGAGGAAATATTTTGCTACTTGGTGAATTATTTGAGTGAAGAAGTGAATGAGTTTGATGAGGAGTGTAAACATATACTATCAAGTAAAGAAAGTCACCAAAAATATTAATTACTACCCCATAGGGGCCGGATTTTTGGGATTTTTGTTTCCCCATAATATATATATATATTTTTTTAAAATGTATATGCTTGAGTAATTGTTAAAAAGTGTAGGAAAAGTATAAGTAAAGGTAACTTTGCACAATTGTAGATACATTAGTGTATTTAAGGTAAATTTTAGGTAAAATAAATTTTTAATAGATCAAAATAAAGTATAATGAGATTATAAAAATTGTAAAATACATTCCTTGTAAAATTTGAGTGATAAAATAATTATCGTATAGTTTTTAAGAAAAACTTCGTAATAATAGAAATTTAACGATTTTTGTACTAAATAAATTTAAAACACTAGGTAAACTAAAAATATAGTTTTTATAAACTAAATGTAAGTATAAAAATATATTGGGATCATTTTGGAAGTATCGGATTAAATTTTTAAAATAATAACTCACGCGATAACGTTTAATTAATATAAATTTACGCGTTTTAGGTGAAATGCAAAGATCATGAATGAACCGTTATGAAATGATGAATATGGAATATGAGAATGACCGGAAAATGAGAATTGTGACATTCTTCCCCTGTTAGAGGAATCGCGTCCACGCGATTCAATCGATGATATATAAGGTTCTACCCTAAGGTTTCGCGAAATCAAGTGTATGGTCAAAGTGCTTATGCCAAAACTTACGCGTCTAGGCTTCTTATCTAATGAAACTTCATTGAATCTTAATAATACGGTGGATCACTTAATGGTCTAGGAAAAGCGTGCGATTCGCATTGCGGGCTTCCTCGGTCCCTATATAGAATGCTCGACCTCGAGGTGGGTGATATTGAGTACGGGTTCGGGTTATTTCCTTCAATTGCCATAGCTAGATGAGCTTGTATTGGCGGCTTATTCAACGAGGACAATTATTCGGAAGTGATTCGGGCTGTTACATTCAAAGCAAGTCTTTGATTATTCCTCATGTTGCCCGTGTTAACCGTTGTTGTTGGTCTTGCACGCCTCTACATGGCTTGAAAAATGATTCGATGATTGCATATTGTACATAAGCGGCGGGGCTTGGTCTTGGTGATGATAAGCACACTTAGCACATTTGGGATGTGTACCGCATACTCTCTTTGTTCAATACTAGTTGCCACAAAACTCTCGCCCTTTTGTTGTCTGCTACCACGCCTATCTCGCTTATTCGACCCACTTGCTTCCTTCCTCTTATCAACGCTCTTCAACGTACCATTTCTAACCATCTCGTCCATCGGGGTTCCCGCCTCGATGATCGCACTTTGGATTGTAGACGGCTCGATTGTTTTCACAGTTCCACGGTTTCGGGGACAAGACCATATATGTACCTCGAGATTCTCTTGGACTCGGGGTAACTAGATGAGGAACTAGTCTAGCTAACTCATGAAATCGATCTGTAGGTCTGCGTGACCAGCCCCTATCATGGAGTGGTGATAAAATTCATCCTCTAGTTTACGCATTTCATTGTCCGGGCGGTATTCCTCTTTCAATAACTCCTTAAATTCATCCCATGTCATACCTATAGCCCTCTGCCTCTAGCTCAGAGGCGTGTGTTCCACCATGTCAATGCCTTTCGATAATAAGCAAGCGACATACTTCACCCTCGATGTGTGGCACAATTCTCGATGTCGATCACGCCTCTGTCTTCTCTACCCATCGAGTATACGCCAAAGCACCTCCTATACCATCAAACTCCACGGGTTTGCATGCGAAAATTCCTTATAGGTGCATCCAATTACATTGTTGTTGTTGTTGGTGTTGTTGTTACTACCGGCTACATTGTTGGTGTCTCGATTACCGTTCCGTTCCGTGGTTTCCCGAGTTATTCATATGATTTCCAACTTGTGTGACAATAGTGGAAGCAAGATTTAAAGTTGTTGAGCGATGATGGCGGCAAAATCGGGGTTTCCGCCAGACGTTGTTGTCATTGTTACCCATGTCGCTACCACCTCCTCTACCTCCACGCTCACCGTCATTCCACCCTCGGTGCCGCACCACCTCGACCAGAACTGCGTGTTACTCTCTTTGGTGCCATTATCTCTGCAAGGGAAAGAACCGTTGAATTCCCAATGTCTATACTTAACGTCCTCAAATATAATACCATGCCACAAATTGGTTCCTAAGGTGTCCACACCGATCTACGTATGCGTGGTTGCATATGTCCACGTGAGTTGTGACGCATTTATAATTATGTTGGCCACCATAATTATAATTGCCTCATTCCACACATGCACATACCACCAAGCATACATGTCCGTGATTGGTGTTACTTAAGTAGGTAGCCGATCATCATCCGATTCTAAGCGGTGAAGGAGGATTTAGGGTAGGTATCTAGGAAGAGTCGCACTTGGTGTATAGGAAATTCCGTTAGGTGCTAAAGTCACTACGAGGTTTGGTCGCCCAGGTTCCCAAAGTATCCTCAAGAGGACTCCCATCCTCGGGCAAAATCATCAAATCTATCCACTTTATTGTAACACTTATTTAGCTCGATCTCGCATCTCATCAAACAAGAGCATCACGAGATCAAGTTAGATAAGTGCTCATTCTTGAGCTCCATATCTTTGATGAACCAACTAGATTTTGGGACTCCCTATTGGTACAAGGAAACTACGTTGTCTAATGAGGTGGTTCTAGAAGGAATACTTAAGAAAACATATGCACACGAAAAGTGAGTAAGGCAATAGGAAGCGAAAGGATCGGCGTGAGGCGGTTATAGTCTAGGAACTAAATGCAACCTAGTTCTCTATAACCAAGTCTCGATACCAATCATCACACCCCAAAATATCGCAATGAACGATAGTGTCATTGGGGTATAACGTCATAGCACAAAGTATGGATACTGAAACGACCTCTATAATGAGACGTTTTGAAAAGTTTACCATTCGATAAATAAGTTAAAGTTTACACCACAAGAAATCACAAGGTTTGATAATACATAAAAAAATTTACAAAACATGTCGAATGGTAATTGTTAAAAGCACAAGACTCCAAAGCATGCCATGCGACCCAAAAGCTCCATGAATTTCTATCACCTTAAGACCTGAGATAAACATGCTAAAAAGTGTCAACACAATGGTTGGTGAGTTCATAAGTTTGTAATATAATGAATTGAAATACTTTGAGAAATGTGCACACAGCAAAGGCATTGTAAATCCACTCAGTTCCAAGTTCCGCCCATACAAAACTTGCAACCTGTGTGTTCACAACCCACTGCCTAAAATAGAATGACAATCATGAATATACGCATTAAAGTAGTTAAAAGTTTAAATGTCACCACAAGGGTCTTCCAACAACTCGTGTTGGGATGTTCCTCCAACGCTCACGTTGGGATGTATCCATAAAAATGGCCTTCCAACATATGAATGCTGGGATGTTCCTCCAACGACTCACGTTGGGCTGTATCCAAATTAATGGCCTTCCAACATATAAATATTGGGATGTTTGTTTAAGTCTAGTCGCAACACGCACCAAGTCTAAAGTATAAGTAATATTGCTTGGCAATAGAGTTTAAATGTTTTGATAAATAAGCATGTATCTCGCCCCAAATAGTTTATAAGAATTTAAACGAGTAAAAGCGGGGTATGAACTCACCTGGTGTGATTGATATGCTAACAAAATGAAGTGTACGAAAGTAAGGCTCGGAAACTACCCGCGACCTAAAATGAATGTCATGACTTAAGTTATGATATGTTGTTATGCATGCATTTCGTAAGTTATTTATACCATTTGTGAGTTTTGAAAATAATACTTATCGTCGAAAAATACTCTTTTGACGTCTTGACCCATCTTAGATTACTTTACAAGTATTTACGTCAAAATGTCATCCCACAATAGTTTCGTAATGATTTATGTTGAAATTATCACTTTTCGTCGTAAAACAATGTCGTCGGAAATTTCATGAAAGTGACAAAAATGGCTTTGAAAGACTAGTCGTAAAATGGTGTACGTCGATCGTTAGAAAACGAACTCGACGGTTTTGGAAAGTTTGTATCGATATCTAGAAGTTTCAGTTCAGGAGTTTTCGTCCAAAAGGTCTCGATCATAAAGATAATAAGGGCTAAAGATAGTGATTTTGGCTAATTGTTGTGCGAAAAATGAGTTTCGCCAAGTTTGAACATCCGTAATTAATTTACTACAACTCCGCTATACAAACGGCTTGTCGTTTTGAAAAATATGGCCGGTGAACTTGATTTTACTAGAAGACATTTCGTTCCAAAAAGTTTCACAACCTCGTTAAAAACAGCCCTCAACATGGACGTTACAGCTACTAAAATACTTGTATCGTAAAAATAAAATAGTTTTTCAGAAAATAATAGTTACGGCAACTTTATGAAAACGTGCATATCTTTGTCGTTTCAAATCCGTTTTCTACGTATAATACGTCCTTAGCTTCGTATCGAAGTAAACTAATATATTTTTGATAAGTCGAAATAATTTGTGAAGCTTAAGGCTCGTTTTGACCGAACAATGTAAAAATATGTTCTTTGAAATTTGAAAAACTATAAATTTCGTCGTCAAACTTGTAAAATCCATAACTTCTTCGTTATAAGTCCGTTTTATTCCGTTCAAGCGGCCACGGATTCGTTTTAAAGTATATTTTCTAAATATCAAGGCCAAAGTTTGGTACCAACTGTCGGTTTTTCCAGAAAATCGAAACAAGGACAGACCACTTTTTATAGTTATCGAAAATAGTTTTTCTCGGACAAAACCTATTCTAATCCCTTCAAATCAACTCCAAAGCTAGTCTAATCCTACCATACACCTTCTTAGGGTGTCATGGGTTCCTAAACATCATCAAAACCAATATATAACAAGGGGATAATTATAGGATGACTTTGTATATATATAACTCTAAAATCATGTAAAATGGTATAAACAACCCAAGTCTTGCATGTTTTTGCTCAAAAATGATGAGATGCGTATGGAATGAATAAGTAAGATGAAAAATAACATGAGATGCTTACAAGTAAATATGATGAGGTGATTAGAACCAAGGATTAAGCCTAAACACCCTAGGTTTTATTTCAAAACCTAAACAAGAGTGTTATCTAGATTGTATAAACACTAGAGCATGAAAAATTTTGTGATCCCTTGAATCTCCTTGAAGGCGGTTTTGTGATGAGAAACAAGAGAGAAATATTTTGCTACTTGGTGAATTATTTGAGTGAAGAAGTGAATGAGTTTGATGAGGTGTAAACATATACTATCAAGTAAAGAAAGTCACCAACAATATTAATTACTACCCCATAGGGGCCGGATTTTTGGGACTTTTGTTTCCCCATAATATTTTTTTTTTTTTTTTTTTTAAATGTATATGCTTGAGTAATTGTTAAAAAAAGTGTAGGAAAAGTATAAGTAAAGGTAACTTTGTACAATTGTAGATACATTAGTGTATTTATGGTAAATTTTAGGTAAAATAAATTTTTAATAGATCAAAATAAAGTATAATGAGATTATAAAATTGTAAAATACATTCCTTGTAAAATTTGAGTGATAAAATAATTATCGTATAGTTTTTAAGAAAAACTTCGTAATAATAGAAATTTAACGATTTTTGTACTAAATAAATTTAAAACACTAGGTAAACTAAAAATATAGTTTTATAAACTAAATGTAAGTATAAAATATATTGGGATCATTTTTGGAAGTATCGGATTAAATTTTTAAAATAATAACTCACGCGATAACGTTTAATTAATATAAATTCTGCGTTTTAGGTGAAATGCAAAGATCATGAATGAACCGTTATGAAATGATGAATATGGAATATGAGAATGACCGGAAAAATGAGAATTGTGACAACCACATATGCTATTCAATCAAACAAGCACAAAGGCTATTTGAGATAAGCAAATAATCAAGTAATGCAAAGAAGACAATTTATCATTTAGCATAGCATACGAAAGTTCTTTTCATCGCTTTGTGTTAAATATAAACATGTATACCAAGCTTGATTAGTTTCTTTTATATTTATAAATATGATCAAAACCTTAATTTCAATAGAGGACACATTGTTATTCAAAAGTGAAAACATCCGTCTCTAATTAGATCAAAGTTTGTGCAAAAGTTATGACCAAAAATGACTTTCTATTATAAATCAATGATTCAGTAAATTATTGTTTTGAATCAGTTTATGAAATCATTTTAAATGAAAGTAGACTCAAATACCTTTAAAACGACGGTGGCACGACTTCTAACGCCTTACGGTTAAAAGTTATGAATTTTGAAATTGGACAAAAGCGTCTTCTGTACCTACGGATCCCACGGATCCCTTGCTTGAGGATCCGTCCGTTGTAACTGAGGGATCGCGGATCGACCGAATTACAAAATGTACGTTTTGACCCGGCGAAAAGGTTTAGTCTTTGTAGACTTTTAGTGAAGTTATATTACCCATTTTACCTTTATTCAAGCTTGATTAACAAGATATCTAACAACAAAACTTCAAAGAAAAGAAATCACTAAAACACTTTTCATAATATGCTTATTATAAGATAGAAGCATATATCACCATTTTGTCCATAAGCAATTTAGCACGTTTTGAAAAAAAATGTAACTAAGAAAACATACCTTTGCTATATCCCCTTTTATGGTTTTAGAAACCATAGGCGTGAAATACTTCATGATCTTCTAAGATACCCCAATCCTTTGCTATATTCCCTTTTATGGTTTCGAAACCATAGACGCGAAATACTTCATGATCTTCTAAGATACCCAAATCCTAGTATGAAGACTTCTCAAAGGAAAATGTTAGAATGATCTATCACTATCCAACATATGATGATTTCTAAAAACATGACTTTTGTTTTAAGAAATTCCCTTCTTTGTAGTTTTCAAACATACACGGATCGTATCAAGTTTTCAAAGTACAATATACAAAAAAAACTTGGTAACTAAGCTCGATGCCAATTGTGGAAAACTAGAAGGGGTTGAATAGTTTTACCAATTTAAAACTTCCTTTTAAATATTTAGATCGACTTATGTCAATCTATTTGGTTGTTTATGTTGGACGTTGATAGATAGATATATAAGCGTGTAATGAAAGATAAAGAGTAAGTAGCACATCACCACGACACAAGTACTTATAGTGGTTCGGCTACAAGGACACCTTCCTTGCCTACTCCACTCCCCAGTCACCTACTCGAGAGTTCGTAAGCACTACACCAATCTCCTTATGGCGGAGAAGCCTTCACAACGTCGCTTAACCTTTTTCCGGTACAAAGCTAAATACCGAGTTCTTTCACACCAAGGCGAACCACACCTAACACAACGTCGCCTACCCTTTATACGGTGTTAGGCTAACCACCGAGTTCTTTCACACCTTAGGAGAACTAATCCTATCACAACGTCGCCTACCCTTTATTAGGTACTAGGCTAAGCACCTAGTTCCATTACTATGGAGGAACTACTACCCTTCACGACACAACACCTATTATCAAGGAGATCTACTCCTTGTTACAACACCATCAAGGATATCACCATCCTTGTAAATAAACAAATACTTATATGTATAACGATGCACCTCATCGATTATACGACCTGAGCATTCTTCCTAAATGCTACTTGATTTGATTCTTCGGCATCCTTCACTAATGCCTTTGACACAACGCTTGGAACCCTTCACTAATGCCTTCGTCTTGACACCTTTAGCATTCTTCACTAATGCTTTGACACGGATGATGAGCACCTTTCACTAATGCTTTCATCTTGACACTTTCGGCATTCTTCACTAATGCCTTCAACCCAACATCTATGGAGAAAGGTAGATCTATCAACAAGAGAACCTTCGTTGTCTTGAAGATGACGAAGCATGGCAACTCATGGACTTGAGCTTGCGTCTTCAAGTGGTGATCTTTCCTTTAAGAGGAACCTAGAAGATCACACAAAACAAAAGACAAAGACTACATAGATCTCTTGGATCCGAGGTTAGAGGTTAGAATACTGGGAAGTATGTGTATAAAGGGATGAATAGAAAGGAAGAAATGGCTCTCTATTTATAGAAAATTCTCTCTGCTTCCCGGATCCCACGGATCCCTTCCACTGGGATCCGCTAGCACAAAGCCGGGATCCGTGGCAGCTCCTCTTTACCCATGGGTATTTTGGTTATGGGTCATGGGTCTTTAGCCAGATCTGATGTGTCTCTTGAGTCTTCACCGGGTTCAATGATCTCAGACATTCTCTGAGTCTTTCATGAGGGTTCAATGTGTCTAGACATTGGGTATGGGTCATGGGTTATGGGTTGATCCATGGTTTCTTTCTGATCAATGTCTTAAGGATACAATGAACTTGGTTAAGTGGTATATATAAAACCATGGGTTATGGGTCAATACCATTTGCTAGTTTTACCTTAGTATATACTTGTTTTACCCATTTTAGTATATACTTGTTTTACCCATTTTAGTATACTTAGTTTAAGTATATGCTAACCCAATATGTAAACACTAGTTGTTGTACATATATACATCTAAATCATAAGACCATTTATACTTGTTTTAGTGTTTTATGTGAAAATGTGAATATGTTAAAAACTATTAGTTTAAACCATTTACGTATTTTATTTGTTTCGTTAATATAATTTTACGTTTGTTATCGACAAAACATTAGAAGATCGTAAAATATAAATAAACGTTTTTACGGCTTATTTGTATTAACAGAACCGTTGAATCACATCCACAGATCACACATGAACTCAATGCATCTCTATAAATATACATGCATTTCTTGAGAATAACCAAGTTATCTTCTCCATATTTTACACACACTAAAACCCTAGTTGTATGGGAGTGTTATCCCGGCTTTAGTTAAAAACTCTTATCTCGGACTTCTTACCACTTAAGAAAAACCGAACAAACGATTAGCCTCATGCCACACTATTGACTAATTACCATAATCCTTACTTTACGTATCATACGTAAACATATATTATTCAAAAAAACAGACTTAATATCCTCAAACACAAACTCTAACTTACGTAATTTAATCTAAAATGGAAAAAAATTTGTTGGTTAATATTTGCTCATATTTTTAGACATATTACAATTTGTATTACTAAAATATAACGACTTGACAGATTGTAAAATCAAGTGGCTAAAACAAGAATTATAGAACTTCCGGTCTACAGCGTAAAATATGATAAAGAAACACATGCGTAAATGAAAACTGTCATTTTCTTCGGTGAAGTCACCACTTGCGTAATTTTATACCATTGACTATGGATTATAGCTTTAATAGAATCAAGCCGTTTTTTTCGTGTCTCACACTTTTCCGTGTATATAGCCAAACAAAAGACCGACATATTTTTCTATTAACATTTTAACGTATGCCATGACAAATTATGCTTTTAAGGTGTATACGTAGTGCAAAAAAGTTTCCTCCAAAGTATTAGTCTAAAATACTAGAGCAAGGGGTGTCATGACTTGCCCACTTCTTTTCATTTGGACCTCACGTCACCTCCATATCACTCCAACACACTAACTAAAAAATACCCCACAATCACAACTTACTCACTTCTCTTCATTTGGGCCGCACCCACCATCATTTTATTTCTTTTCCATATTTTCCGAACACAATTAAATTTATTTCATTCATTTAAAATAAAAATACAACATACAATACGAAAAAAAAAACATACGAAAAATTAAAAAAACATACGAAAAATAAAAAAACAAACGGAAAATAAAAACCATACGAAACTTAAATAATACAACTTCATTTGTAGTATTTTGCTATCAACTCGTCTTGTTTCTTCTTGAAGATCGATCTTTTTGGCTCCGACAAATTTTCAATATCATGCATGAGAAACTCCATTTCTCGGCACTCTTGCTCCAACTTTTCTTTCGCAATCCTCGCCTCGTACACTTCTCGTGCTCCGTCAACTTTACGTTTATACTCTTGAGCTAAAGCTTCATAATAGCATCCGATTGACTCCCGGTGCGGTTGGCGACTCCAACGATTTAGATTTTTTGTCGGACGAGGCTTGCTGCGAGACGAGCTCTTGGATCGGGGCGAATAATTCGGCGATATTATCTTCATTGATCCTCCGTGGCGTCCCATTTGGGATATTCTCTCAAAACCTTCCATGCCGAAACCATAGTAAAGCTGCTTTTCCGTCCATTTTGAAAGCAAGTCTTGCATTCTCAATGTGATCAACATCATTTTCCCCGGATCTACGCCGCAAATGCTTGTAAAACCATTATACTTTGGCAATCACCGTTTATCCGAGTCCATTTTCCTGTGCACATATTTTTTTACGCCACTGGCTCTCGACTATGAGCCTTGAAGTCCTCCCAATCGAGTCCAAACGCATCGTTCGATCGGTCATTACCGATGGCGGCGTTTTGGGATACCTCGACCCAACACTCGGCTAAAATTTTTTCTTCCTGGCTTGTCCAAGGAATTGTGGTTCGACCCTCTTCATCCTCCTCCTCCTCGTCATCCGCGTCCAAGTTCACAACGGCCTTCTTTTTTTTCTTTGTCGCTTTGGCCGGTTTTTTTCCTTGACGACGTTCTTCACGTGTTTCGGTTGGTGGTGGTTGAGGTACTTTGAATTGTGATTCAAAGTAATGTTGTTGTGAAGCGTAGAATTGCGTTGGTGGTTGTTGTGACGGATAGAATTGCGTTGGTGGTGGTTGTGACGGATAAAATTGCGGTTGTGATGGTTGTGACAGATAAAATTGCGGTTGTGATGGTTGTGATGGATAGAATTGCGGTGGTGATTGTATTGGATATTGAAAAGGTTGAAATCCGACTTGCGAAGAAGTGTTTGAGCTTTGAGACGATGGGGTGGACGGGTTTGACGAAGACGAGTTGAGGAGATTTATAAACGACATCTCGTTGGGATCTTGGGACATTTTTGGTTGTGGATTAAGATGATGAAGATTAATATATTTTTGGTTGTGAATGAGAAGTGTGAATGTTTTGGTAAAAAATTGGTATTATTTATAGAGAAAAGGGGGTATTATTTGGGTTTGAAAATGAAAATGAAAAAAAAAAAAAAATTGTCCGTTTGATATCAAACGGATATATTGCAACGTTTTGATTTCAAAGTGTTTTGTCTTTTACTATGTCGTTTGAACGACGAGCACCCAATCGGCTAGAGGACATGGTGTCGTGGCGAGGGCCGACATGAACTGGCGAAGCCTCCACGTAGGAAACAACGAGAAGCGATTTTACGACACCCTTGCTCTAAGCATTCCTTATTCTTCTTTTCTATATATTGACCCTTAAAATTTTAAATTTTAAACTTTTCTCGATGCCATGATCTTAATATTGCTAGAAAATCATTTACTTATAACTCCCAGTATTGACTATTGATGGAGACTTTACTTTTGTAACTATTAAATCTTTTATATAATAAAACAAAATCCTAATGGGAATTTTTCATTTTAAAAAAATTAATTCATTTCTTATTAAGTAATATTTTATATATTTATTATTATTTTTATTTTAAAATTTACTAAAAAACTCAAATATTCCGGATTTGAAAGAGTTAAAAAAAACGTTCTTATTTATACTCAAAAAAGATAAAAGAAAAATAAACATAAAAGTTTAAGTGTCAAAAGTATAAAGAAAAAACTTACTAAAAAGAGGGAGTGATTTTTTAAAAATATTTGTGTATAATGTAAAGAAATAAAAAATCCATACCCCTAATTAATATAATTAAATTAATTATAAGGTTTATATATCAATAATTTACAAATCTATATAAAATAAATAAATTAATAATCGATTATTACAAAAACATAATATATAAAAACCCGCGTGTGCGCGGGCATTATAACTAATTAATAATAATAGATTCACGGATTGAGATCCTCTCATGTTATATTTAAACATGAGAGATAATGTTGAAATTTATGTGAGTGAAGAAAAATAAATAAATTAGTCATTGTGGGACCATTGTTTAATAAATTAATCATTGTAGAGAAAAAAAAATATGGTGCTACTAAATACACCGAATATTTAATTAGTCAATATATTAAAAACTGTGCATATACAACTTTTCGTATAACAATTAATGAAGTGAACAATACTAATTATACTTTATTGGGAAAATAAACATTGAACATACAAAAAGTATATTTCTCTCTCTCCCTCCAGGCCTCCATAATTCTCAGCCAAACTCTCACACATAAAACTACTTCTCTCTCTAAATATCCGGCCAAACATTGTCGGACGACCACTATCAAGTTTCGTTGCCTATCACCGGTAGTTAGCCTAAACGGGCGTCGCCGCTCACCTGCTGACCATATCACTCGAAAAACACTACAGGAAAACACCACCGTCAAATGGGTACGCCCATATCACAGAAACACCGCCGGGAACCACCGGAAAACACCGTCGGTTTCTGTGTTTTGATGTGTTTTGGTCTATATGGGTTTTTTGTATACAAACTAAAACCCCAACAGAACATACACAAACATAAATAACAAAGAATCATGTCGGTTTATGTGTTTTGGTGTGTTTGATTTTGTACTTGAATTTGAGTTTTTACAGTTTGTCGGAAAAAAACTCAAAAAGTATGAAAAAAATACGTTTGTGGCTTGGGGTGTTGATAAGACTATCTTTATCAACAACCTGCTACAACCCAATCTCTTAATAAAATATCATTTTCTCTTTCTTACACCTGCACAACCAATATATACAATCAATCACCTACCAATAAAAATGTGACATGTGGCAAGGTTGGACATCATATTTGCAAATCACTCAACAACCCGATTCCCAACCTCACTTTCATTCTTTGCACACTTATAATATATATATATATATATATATATATATATATATATATATATATATATATATATATATATATATATATATATATTTTGTTTTTTCCTACCCAACCGTTTGCCAACCCAATGGATAAAGATAGTCTAAGAGATAGAAGAAGATAACAATTATTTAATATCCCAATGCAAAATATTAGAATTAATTGAATATTTATTGTGGTAGTGTAAATCAATGATTAATAGTCTAATGATTAGATAATTATGTTGGTGTATTTAGACTAACCATTTCCTAACATGACCTCTCATATTCAAATGGAACATGAGATGATCTCAATCCTAAATTTTTATAACATCCATATTAGTATTGATGTCGACTCTACTTTTGTAACCATTAAGTTAATAATAATATAGAGTTAATTACATAAATGGTCACTGTGGTTTGGTCATTTTTCAATTTCAGTCACTAAAGTTTTTTTTTACTAGTTCAGTCACTGTGGTTTGCATATGTTACAGATCCAGTCCATATCCGATTAAAATGACCAAAAAGTCCTTGTCATCTTCTTTTTCAAATCTTTTCACAATTAAGTAACGGCCGTTAGTCCTTTACGCTAACGGTCGTTAGTCCTTTATACGTTTTCATCCGTATTTACACGTTTTAAATGCGTATTTACGTTTTAATCTGCTTTTACGTTTTCATCCGTATTTACGTTTTAAATCGCTTTTACACTTCGTCCGTATTTACGTTTTGTCCGTTTTACGTTTTGTCCATTTTACGTTTTCATCCGTATTTACGTTTCGTCCGTTTTACGTTTTCATCATTTTACATGTTTTATACATTTTACGTTTTCATCCGTATTTACGTTTTAAATCCGTTTCCACACGTTTTAGTCTGTTTTTACACGTTTTCATCCGTATCTACATGTTTTCATCCGTTTTGCACGTTTTCATCTATAATTACACGTTTTCGTTCGTTTTTACGTGTTTTCATCCGTATTTACATGTTTTCGTTCGTTTTTACACGTTTTCGTCTCTTTTTACACGTTTTTATCCATGTTTACACGTTTTCGTCTCTTTAAACACGTTTTCATCCGTATTTACACGTTTTCGTCCATTTTTACACTTATTCGTCCGTTTTTAAACGTTTTCATCCGTATTTACAAGTTTTTGTCCGTTTTTAGACGTTTTCGTCCGTATTTACGTTTTAAATCGCTTTTACGTTTTAATCGTATTTACGTTTTCGTCGGTTTGTACGTTTTCGTCCGTATTTACATGTTTTCGTCTGTTTTACGTTTTCATGCGAATTTACGTTTTGTCCATTTTACATTTTTGTCCGTATTTACATTTTTGTCGGTGTTACACATGTATAAACGGATGAAAATGTGTAAAATAGACGAAACGTAAATCGGATGAAAATGTGTCAAAAGAGATGAAAACATGTAAAAACGGATGAAAATGCGTAAATACGGATGAAAACATGTAAATACGGATGAAAACGTGTAAAAATTGACGAAAACGTGTTATTACGTATGAAAACGTGTAAAAACGGATGAAAATGTGTAAATACGGATGGCGTAAAACCGACGAAAACGTAAATACGCATGAACGACGTAAAATAGACGAAAACGTGAAATACTGACGGCGTGTAACCGACAATAACATGTAAATGCGGATGAAAACGTGTAAAGGCGAAACGTAAATCGAAAACGTGTAAAACGATGAAAACGTAATGATGGATGGCGTGTTAAATGGACGGCGTAGATACGGATGAAACCGTGTAAAAGCGAACAAACGTATAAAATGCGAGCGGCGTGTAACAGATTTAAAACGTAAATACGGATGAAAACGTAAAACAGATGGCGTGTAAAACGGACGAAAACGTAAATATGGCGAAACGTAAATGCGCATTTAAAACGTGTAAAAGCGGCGTGTAAAAACGGACGAAAACGTAAATACGGACGAAACGTAAATACGGATGAAAACGTGTAAAACGGATGAAACGTAAATACGGATGAAAACGTATAAAGAACTAACGACGTTAGTCCTTTATACTAACGGTCGTTAGTTAATTGTGAAAAGATTTTAAAAGAAGATGACAAGGACTTTTGGTCATTTTATTCGGATATGGACTGATCTGAACATATACAACCCACGATGATCGAACTAGTAAAAAAAACTTTAATGACTGAAAGTGAAAAAATGGCCAAACCACAGTGACCATTTATGTAATTAACTCAATAATATATTTACTTATAACATCCATCTTAGTATTGATAGAGACTTTACTTTTGTAACCATTAAATCTATATTACTATATAAAGTGTGTATAGATTTTCTATAAGAATAAGTCTTAAAAAGATTAAGCTTGCATACTTTACATTTACGGATTTTTTGTTAGTTTCTAAGCATTACAAGTTTCAAAGCTATATTTACAACTATTTAATGCACAATTTCATCAATTCAACATATATAATTACTGATATTATTTAAATACCATTTACTTAAAAGTACAATTAATATACAACATGTACAAAACAATAATGCACAAATCATCTTTTTCCTTCTTTAAAACATTCATGCCTAAATCATTAATCATATTTTTAAAATACCCCATATGCAAAAGTGCAGTTAATATACCGCATGGTACAAAACAATAATGCGTAAACTATATTTATTTATTTTTTCCTTTTTTAAAACACCACTAAATGATTCAAATCATTAATGATATTATTAAAATACCCTCTCACTTAAAAGTATAATTAATATATCATATGGTAAAAAATAATAATGCATAAATCATCTTATCATTTTTTTCCTCTTTAAAACACTCACTAAATGAAATTTACAATTCATTAATGATATTATTAAAATACATCCACTCAAAAACACAATTAATATACTACATGGTACAAAATAACAATGCATAAATATCTTATCTTTTATTTTTCTTCTTTAAAACACCCACTAAATGAAATTTACAAATCATTAAATGGGTCGCACAAACCAATCTTTTATGTAGTCAGACTTTCTGTCACCACCTTTCTCGACCACGCAACGGACCAACATTTACGATCACAACTTAGCAATATAAACACCAACAGATGACGCTAAAACTGCTACTTTAAAACACTCTCTATGTTTGAAAGTTAGATAATATTGCACGTCCAACACAACTAGCAATAGTGGTGACTCTGTTTTCGTATCATCGTTGCATCGTGATACGGGTTCTCTGCCATTTTTTATATGAAATATTGTGCGATAATCATGAAAATCATATAACCGCTCACCAAAAAGTTTGATTTCAGGGTGCTCACTGCCACAACGTACGGGTATCCTGTTATAAAAGCTATTTATAATGTTACAAAATGAATAAGTAAGAAAACAAGCTAAATCCCAATTTATAACCTCGGTCTGTTGAACACTCGTTTTTTCTTTCTATAAAAGCAATTTATCAAAAAGACCTTACTATCGTCGAAAAATATAACTACACAGGCACCCGTCGTCGTAACACGCGATGACCCAACTAGTTAATAATAATGGATGCATGATATTCACATTCATTGTCATCTTGTTACGAAGTATATAAGAGTTTACTAACTTTTATTTTAAAGATATTTAAGACCAGTTTCTTATATTTAAAAGTTATCCTTCTACGGTTGCCTAATTATGATGCCACAAATAATACATATTAATAGGACGAACTCAAAGGTTTATACCTTATAGGACTGACTGTGCAAAATTCCGACCGGTGCACAAACTGTTTGGTCATAACATCGAGGTTCTCTAATCAATTTGTGAAAGGACGGTGCTGGATGATTATTACATATTCTTTATTTTTTGTAGACTTTGGTGTTCCGATATTCAAACGAGGAGTTATGCTCCTAAAACTAAACAAACCATGAGCCTCGCCACCAGGTTCATCCCGTAACCAAACTTCGACGTAAAAACTACCCAGTAGAATCCCGTGTAACCGAAATGCCCAAAAAGTAATTAAGTGGCCCTAAGTCTGTCATGGAAAACTCTTGATGTAGTGAATGAATAATCTGCTGTAATTGAGTCTCCGAAGAAGCAGTGAGAACGATATCATCAACATATAGTAACACGTATGCAGTGTCAGTCCCCTGTCTGTATATAAAAAGCGATGAATCACAACGACTATGACCAAACCCAACCCGAGTCATATAAGAAGCAAACCGCTGAAACCATGCTTTAGGGGCCTGCTTAAGCCCATAGAGAGACCGCTGCAGTAAACACACATAGTCAGGATGCTCAGGATCCCGAAACCCCAGAGGCTGATGCATATAAACAGTCTCGGATAAATCCCTGTGCAAAAATGCATTCTTGACATCTAGCTGATGAATCGGCCAATGTCTAGAAGCAGCTAAACTCAGGACGGTCCGGATGGTGCCTGGTTTTACAACCGGACTAAAGGTCTCATCAACATCAATCCCTTCTACTTGATTGCTGCCATTTGCCACAAGTCGGGCCTTGTAGCGACTAAGAGTTCCATCAGCTAAATACTTATGGCGAAAAAGCCACATGCAATGGATAATGTTACTGCTCTTGGGTCGTGGTACAAGAGTCCAAGTTTTGTTTTTAATAAGTGCGAGTATTCATCAATCATAGCATTTTGCCAATTTGGATCACTGGACGCATCACAATATGATTTGGGTAACGGAGACACTGAGGAGACATGCAAGTTGAGACGCTCAGTGGGACGGTTAGTCCTGACACGATATCCTGTGACCATGGGATGAGTTGAGACAGGGTTTGGGTTGTGAGGTGGTTCTGGAATAATAAGTGGGTGTTGATTTTGGTTAGGTGTTGGATTAGGTGTGTTTTGTGGAGTGGTTGGTAAGGGAGGTGTATTGTGGACTGGTTCAGGTTGTAGAGTATTGATAGGTGTATGTATAATGGGATCGATAGTGGGTGGAGTCACAGCGGCTTGAAGGGTGGGGTTTAATGGGAGAACATGGGGGTTTATGTCAGGTGAGTCATCAAGGAAAGTGTATGTAGGTGCTGATGAAGGTGTAGGGGTACCATATGGGAAGACCGTCTCATCAAAAGTTACGTGGCGAGAGATTATGATTTTGTTGGTGTGTAAGTCAAGGAAACGGTATCCGCGGTGGTTTGATGCTTGGCCCAAGTAAAGGGAAGGTGTAGCACGGGGTTCAAGTTTGTGATTTAGGTATAGGTTTGTGTTAATACAAATAAGCCATAAAAACGTTTATTTATATTTTACGATCTTCTAATGTTTTGTCGATAACAAACGTAAAATCATTTTAACGAAACAAATAGAATACGTAAATAGTTTGAGTTAATAGTTTCCTAACACACTTACGTTTTCACATAAAACACTAAAACAAGTATAAGTGATTTTATGATTTAAATACATATGTACAACAACTAGTGTTTACATATTGGGTTAGCATATACTTAAACTAATTATACTAAAATGGGTAAAACAAGTATATACTAAATGGGTAAAACTAGCAAATGGTATTGACCCATAACCCATGGTTTTATATATACCACTTAACCAAGTTCATTGTATCTAGAATGAAAACCATGGATCAACCCATAACCAATGACCCATGACCCATAACCAAAAATACCCATGGGCAAGAGGGCGTTCCACGGATCCACGGCTTTGTGCTAGCCGGATCCCAAGTGGAAGGATCCGTGGGATCCGGGAACAAGAGAAATTTTCTCTATAAATAGAGATCCATTTCTTCCTTTCTAATCATCACTTTACACATACTTTCCCCAAGTATTCTAACCCTCAACCTCATATCCAAGTGATCTATGTAGTTTGTCTTTTGTTTTTGTGTGATCTTCTAGGTTCCTCTTAAAGGAGAGATCACCACTTCTTGAAGACGTGCAAGCTCAAGTCCATGAGTTGCAATGCTTCGTCATCATCAAGACAACTAAGGTTCTCTTGTTGATAGTTCTTCCTATCTCCATAGATGTTGGGTTAAAGGCATTAGTGAAGGATGTCGAAAGTGTCAAGATGAAAGCATTAGTGAAAGGTGCTTATCGTTCGTGTCAAGAGCATTAGTGAAGAATGCTATAGGTGTCAAGATGAAGGCATTAGTGAAGGGTGCCAAGCGTTGTGTCAAAGGCATTAGTGAAGGGCCAAGCGTTGTGTCAAAGGCATTAGTGAAGGATGCGAAGAATCAAATCAAGTAGCATTTGGGAAGAATGCCTAGGTCGTATAATCGATGAGGTGCATCGTTATACATATAAGTATTTGTTTATTTACAAGGATGATGATATCCTTGATGGTGTTGTAACAAGGAGTAGATCTCCTTGAGATTAGGTGTTGTGTAGTGAAGGGTAGTAGTTCCTCCATAGTAATGGAACTAGGTGCTTAGCCTAGTACCTAATAAAGGGTAGGCGACGTTGTGATAGGATTAGTTCTCCTAAGGTGTGAAAGAACTCGGTGGTTAGCCTAGCACCGTATAAAGGGTAGGCGACGTTGTGTTAGGTGTGGTTCGCCTTGGTGTGAAAGAATGATATGTCCCGTTTTACACATATCTTTTATATAATTTGAACTCACAAAACGACCAAAAACACACAAATGACTCACAAAAGGATACAAAATCATAAAAATGTGTTTTATGTGACTCGGGAACAAAAGATTGAAAACAAGTGAAAATGCATAAAGTTCACACAAATGTCGGTTTAAGTCCACAGTTACACCAATTGTCAAAACTAGTCCTGGTCATTCCAAAACTTATAAAAAGTCATAAAGGTCCTTGGGATTCACAAGTTGTAAGAAATTGTCCTTTGAAGTTTAAAAATCACAATTTACAACTTTGGTCCCTCAACTTTACAAAAGTGTCAAAATCAGGTCCACAGGTGTTTAAAATGGAAATTATTCAAACTACACCCTTGTACTATTCAAATATGGCATATTTGGTCCTTATATGATAAGTTTTGAGAAAATTACAAGTTTGGTCCTTGGAGTTACAAAGTTGGCAGTTTTGGTCCTTGGATTTATAAAAATGGAATTTTATGCAATATTGGTCCTTGTACTAACCATTAATTGCAGGTTTAGTCCTTGTGTGATGTTTGGGAAAGTTCAAATCAGGCCCCTAATAAATCAGAAATTACATGAATGGTCCTTGTGCTTAACTTATACCAAACGGATCCTTTTTATGTATTTAACCCAAAACACAACCCAAGCCCAAACCCAAAAGCTCAACCCACGGTTTAAAAGATAAAACCGCCCTCCACTGTTCACTCTCCTCTCCCACACCTGCAAACCCAAAACCAGGTGGTTTTATTACCACCTCACCACCTTTCCAGCTGTCTAACAACTCTCACCACCACCTTTCCACCTCACAAACCAGCACACGACCTCAATCAATGCATCCTTCCCACTCTTCCACCGAGAAGTACTATTAACCCCTGTTTTGCTTTACACCTCAACCCCGACTCATAAACTCACCAATCAAATTTTGGCGCCGCTTGCTTGGTCACGCGGGTGACGGGTTCGATCCGGCGGGCGCCAAATTTGATTGATCTAAACTAGTCATCTTTATATTAGTCAACCACTTGTGAATGGTCAACCATAAAAGTCAAACTAATCTAGGACCAAAGATGTTAAAATCCATGGGAGTATAGAATTACATCCCCGGTCGTTAAGTCCCAACGAGGTATGAACACCGTTATACAACGATCGTGTGTCTTTGAAATGATATTGAATATACAAAAGCAGAATCGATTGACTAACACTAGGAATGTGAATAGTAATAGCTCATCACTGACTATGTCGTTAAAAGCGTGCAATCGAAACCTAAAACTTAAAAGATATACAAACGTCGTTTAACTTAAATTAAACGAAACGTATAAAAACAAAACGATTATAACTATAGTAGGGATTTGCATGTCTTAGCGACTTAAATGCAAATTATATATAAAAATATTTAACTATAATTTACAAATTTATATAAAAGTTAAGAAAACTTAAAAACCTGAAACATGTACGTTTGTGTAACAATTATGTAAACGTAATAAAATAAAAAGTGAATTTGGTCCAATACAACTCCCACAAATGTGAAAATCATATTTTTGGAATCCTAAAAAGATAAGAAAATTATTGGAAAATTAAAATAAATTTTTACACTATTAAATTAATTAATATAAATTAAAAATGAATTAAATGTATTTAATAATGAATTAAATAATAAGAAAATCTAAAATTAACTTAAATAAATGAAATAAAGAATCTGAAAAATCTAAAATATTATAAAATAATTTTTGAAACTGAAAATGTATTTTTTACACTTTTTATCTATTTATTATTAATTAATTACTATGATTAATTACTAAAAACTATTATTGATTTATTATAAATATTAAATGAATAAAGAAAAATTTGAAACTTTTTACATAATTCTAAAATAAATAAAAGAAGCTAGGAAAAATATAAAAACTATATGTTATTAACAGAAATAAGCTAATAAGCAATTAAGCTTCTAAGGAGAAGCTATCACTTAGCTTTAAAGTGGATCTTTTTGGCTTTTCTTTTTCTGAAACTCAATATGTACTGATTATGAACAAGTTAATTGAAAACAAAAACTTACAAACCTAAAAATAAGCATATCATGAGCTTATTACTCAAGACAGTCAAGCATAAGCTTGACTGTTGAGACTTAAGCTTAGAATAAGCTTGGAAAAAGCTTTAAGCATGAAACAAAAGAAAAAGTAAAATGTACACAAATCCAATAGACAAGTATGAACAAGATTATGGACTGGAATGGTGCACAAGTGTGAGCTTATGGTTTAGACAGTTAAGCTTTTTGGGCTTAACTTGGATGGAGTGAAAGCTTGTAAAAGCTTGGTATAAGCTCCACACTGGAAAGCAAAAGAAAAATAATATGCTTATAAATGATATTGAACAGGTATGAACAAGCATGTGTACTGGATTCACCAAATAAGCTTATAATAAGCTAATAAGCTCTTCCAGTACACTGCAATACCAAACACCCTTGCAACTTTTTGTAATGGCAATTTAAGTTGAGTATAAGCTAAAATGGCAAAATAATAATTGAAGTAGCAAGTCGGGTTGGTTAGCTTTCTAAAACCAAAGCTCAACTGTGGGGTTCACAGATGAGCTTTTGAGGAGCTTATGAAGTTGGCACATTACACGATTTCTCAATGTATCTTGAGAAATGGGACAAACAAAAAGCTTGTTGCAGCCCTACTTAATAAGCTGCAACATGGAGTTTAAGAATTGGACCTTATTAACTGATTGGTTAGCTTTTAAAAGAAACTAATTTCACAAGTGGTTGACTAATATAAAGATGACTAGTTTAGGACCAATCAAAGAACTCGGTATTTAGCTTTGTACCGGAAAAAGGTTAAGCGCCGTTGTCACACCCCCAAATTACATTTTGCGTGAATGGAATACCTTGGGGAGGACTGTCATAGCATCAAAGTTACAGTTATATTGAACGACCTAAAGTGTCGTTTGGAAAACACATCGTTTGATTTATTAAAATAATCAGAGTTTACAAAATGAAGGTCCCAAATAAAAATCAATGTATGCGGAAATAAGTTTGTTACAAGCCAAACGATGTTTTAAAGTTTATAAATCCCAAGTGAGACGCGTCGTCACCACGACTCTATGATATGTCCATATGAATGCCATGAAGTGAATGCCTTAGGTACATGAGATAAAACATGCTAAAAGTGTCAACACAAAGGTTGAGTGAGTTCATAGAGTTTGTGTTGAAATGTAAAGCCTTTAAAGAACGTTCATGCAACAAAGTCTAAGTTTTTGGTCATATAGAATAGTTCACAAAGCAAAGGCATCGTAAATCCACTCGGTTCAAGTCCCGCCCATACAAAACTTGCAACCTGTGTGTTTACAACCCATCGCTAAAAATAGTATGACAATCATGTATATGCACATTAAGATGGTTAAAAATATAAATGTCACCACAAGGGTCTTCCAACAACTCATGTTGGGATGTTCCTCCAACGCTCACGTTGGTCGTATCCATATAAATGGCCTTCCAACATATAAATGATGGGATGTTCCTCCAACGACGCACGTTGGGTGTATCCAAATTAATGGCCTTCCAACATATAAATCTTGGGATGTTCCTCCAACGACGCACGTTGGGTCAGTATCAAATTAATGGCCTTCCAACATATAAATCTTTGGGATGTTTGTTTAAGTCTAGTCAATACACACACCAAGTCTAGAGTATAAGTAATGTTGTTTGGCAAAAGAGTTTAAATGTTTGGATAAATAAGCATATATCTAGCCCCAAATAGTTTATAGGAATTTAAATGAGTAAAAGCGGGGTATGAACTCACAAGGAAAGTAATAGCATTGGTTCTACTTCATCTCCGAAACCCAAATGCGTGTGTTATCCAAGGAGACTTTCAAGTTTAGCGTAACACAATCAAGTATAATGCAATCAAGTGTAAATGTTATTAAGTATAAATGTTATCATGTATTATGCAATCATGTATAAAAGTATAGCGTAGCATAAAAGTGTAAATATTTTGAGTATTTGTATTTATAAAAACAAGTAGTTGAGCATGTATCTCCCCCAAAAGTTTGTAAACAATTAAATAATAGAAAGTGGGGCTATGAAAACTCACCTGGTATGATGGATATGCTAACAAAATGAAGTGCACGAAAGTGAGACTCGGAAACTATCCGCGACCTAGAATGAATGTTATGATATGTAATGAGTTATGATGTTATGTTATGCATGCATTTCAGATGTTATTTATACCATTTGCGAGTTTTGAAAATAATACTTATCGTCGAAAAATACTCTTTGACGTCTTGACCATTCTTAAATTACTTTACAAGTGTTTACGTCAAAATGTCATCCTACAATGGTTTCGTAATGATTTATGGTGAAATTATCACTTTTAAATAAGTAAAATAATGTCGTCGGAAATTTCATAAAAGTGACAAAAATGGCTTCAAAAACTAGTCGTAAAATGGTGTGCGTCGATCGTTAGGAAACGAACTCGACAGCTTTAGAAAGTTTGTATCAACATCTAAAAGTTTCAGTTCAGGAGTTTTCGACATAAAGGTCTCGAACATAAAGATAATAAGGGTTAAAGATGGTGGTTTTGTCTAATATGTTGTTTAAAAATGAGTTTCGGCAAAGTTTAAGCAACCGTAATTAATTTATTAAAACTCCACTATACCAACGGTTGATTGTTTTGAAAAATATGCTCGGTGATCTTGATTTCATTAGAAGACATTTCGTTCCAAAAAGTTCCACATCATCGTTTAAAACAGCCCTCAACATGGTCGTTTTAGTTACCGTAACACTTGTGTCGTAAAAATAATATAGTTTTGCTGAAAATAATAGTTACGGCAATTTTATGAAAACGTGCATATCTTTGTCGTTTCAAATCCGTTTTCTACGTATAATACGTCCTTAGCTTCGTATCAAAGTATACTATTATATTTTTGATAAGTCGAAATAATTTGTAAAGCTTAAGGCTCGTTTTTGACTCGTACAAGATAAAAATAGTATGCTGAAATTTCTGAAAAATATATATTTCGTCGTCAAACTTGTAAAATCCATAACTTCTTCGTTATAACTCCTTTTTAATCCGTTCAAGTGGCCACGGATTCGTTTTAAAGTATATTTCCTAAATATCAAGGCCAAAAATTCGTGCCTACTGTCGGATTTTCCAGAAAATCAAAATAAGGACAGACCACTTTTAATACTTGTCGAAAATAGTTTTTATTGTACTAAACCTATTCTAATCCCTTCAAATCAACTCCAAAGCTAATCTAATCCTACCATACACCTTCTTAGGGTGTCATGGGTTCCTAAACATCATCAAGACCAAAGTATACCAAGGGATAATTATAGGATGACCTTATATATATATATATATATCTAAAATCATGTAAAATGGTATAATCAACATAAGTCTTGCATGTTTTGCTCAAAATGATGAGATGAGTATGAAATGAATATGTAAGATGAAAAATAAATATGAGATGCTTACAAGTGATATGATGAGGTGATTAGAACCAAGGATTAACCTAAACACCCTAGGTTTTTATTTCAAAACCCAAACAAGAGTGTAAACTAGATTGTATAAACACTTGAGCTTGAAAAATTGATGATCCCTTGTGAAAACCTTGCATAGGCCGGTTATGGAGATAAGAAACAAGAGAGAAGAAAAGTTTTCTTGGCTTGAATTATTTGTGAAAAGTGAATGAAATGAATGAAGTTGGAGTATAAGTATGTACAATCAAAGAAAGACTTTATCAATCAAATTAATGCAATCCCCCCCCCCTTGCCGGTTTTTGGGGGAATTTGTCCTCAAAATATATATATATATATTTTTTTTTTAAAAATGTATATACTTGTTGTTGTAAGAAAAGTGTAAGTAAGAATGTTTATATAAATAACTTGTATATAAAATGTTAGTGTATTTAAGGAACTTTTATGTAAAAGTAACTTTTAATGGATCAAAATAAAATATAATGAGATCATAAAAATTGTAAAAATACATTCCTTGTAAAATTTGAGTGATAAAATAATTATCGTATAGTTTTTTTTTAAGAAAAGCGTCGTAATAATATGAATTTAACGATTTATATACAAAATAAATTTAGAACACTAGGTAAACTCAAAATATTGTTTTTATAACTAAATGTAAGTATAAAAATATATCGGGATCATTTTTAGAAGTAACGGATTAAATGTTCAAAATAATAACTCACGCGATAACGTTTATTTAATATGAAATTTACGCGTTTAAGGTGAAATGAAAAATCATGAATAAATTGATATGAAATGATGAATATGGAGTTTGAGAAATGACGGAAATTGAGAATTGTGACAGACGTTGTGAAGGCTTCTCCGCCATAAGGAGATTGGTGTAGTGCTTACGAACTCTCGAGTAGGTGACTCGGGGAGTGGAGTAGGGAAAGGAAGGTGTCCTTGTAGCCGAACCACTATAAATAACTTGTGTCGTGGTGATGTGCTTCTTACTCTTTATCTTTCATTACACGTTTATATATCTATCTATCAACGTCCAACATAAACAACCAAATAGATTGACATAAGTCGATCTAAATATTTAAAAGGAAGTTTTAAATTGGTAAAACTATTCAACCCCTTTCTAGTTTTCCACAATTGGCATCGAGCTTAGTTACCAAGTTTCTTAAAGTATATTGTACTTTAAAGACTTGATACGATCCGTGTATGTTTGGAAACTACAAAGAAGGATTTTTTTAAGGTCATATTTTCTTTTAAATCATCTTGTTGGACATTGATAGATGATTCTAACAATTTTTGTTCTCAAGAAATCTTCATGCTAGAATCTCTCCAAAATCTTCATTCAAAGAATAATGAAGTCAACATTCAAGGAAGGATCTAAAAAGTAATCACAACTTACGTACACCAAGTACAAAGGATTACTTTAAAAGCTCATGAAGTATTTTTTTGGTATTGTGCCAAACCAAGAAGCATAGAGGTATGTTTTACTTTTCATTAGATAGGTTACATGAGGTCAATTTATTTTCATAAGTTCTCTTTGTTTATTAATCACTAACATCATTAGAAGTCTCTTTCGTCACTTCTCCGTCTTTTTCATCATCCGGAATGGTATTCCTTTTGATTCGTCAAACTAACGCTGTCATCACATATGAACCCTCGATATGTGATTCATCAAAAGCCGTCATCCAAAAACAATCTTCATCTAATACCTCCGAACTATTTTTTAGCAAGCTAATTTATAAGCCTACTACACAAATAATCCCAAACAACCCCTTTTACGTCCACGATGGCGGATCCTCTATTTGTACTAGCCGATCCCAAACATAAAGGATCCGGGAACCGTGGAATGTAACTCACTATACGCTTTCAAAATTCACCACCGATTGTTTTTCCTCTATTCACACAACACAAAAACGACCAAGCTACATAATTCATCCTCATTGGCTTCCATACTTTTAAATATTCCCTCCTAGAACACCATTGTAAGTAATTACATTAACTTGTTCTAACTTTCATCATCCTTATCCTAGGGTTTATGGTTTCTTAATATCTAATCAATTAACTCAATTAGGGTTTTTCAAATTAATCATGAAAAGGGGGATTTTAACAAAATCACTTTGTGTTCACAACATTGTTAATACAAATCAAAACCATAAACCCATTCCAACTAATTTTTCTTAATTGAAATTTTGTATTTTTAGAACCAACCATGCCCAAAGCCACTCAACAAGATCATCATGACACCGTCCATTATCTTACTCATTACTATCGTAAAAAGGGATTGACCAAAACCGACCGTCAAATATTCAAAAGCCTTGTAAAACGACTTATCCACGAAGGTCGTTTAGTCAAGGAATGTTTCCTTGAAGATACTGACATTCGTCAAGTTTTCTCAACAATCAACTTTGATTGTCTCCTTAACATAGATGAACAAATTTGTCCGGTCTTCATTTTTGAATTTTACAAAAGCTTTAGGATCATTAGAAACACCGACAATAGCATCTCAATCGCCTTCATCATCAACAAAATCGCCTTCATCATCAACAAACAAAATTTTACTTTTCCTCTCAACACCTTTGCTGAAATTCTTCGCATTCCTTGTGAAGGAATTTGTATGTACTCTCAAGATTGGGCAATTAACGCTCAAAACCTTGCACTTGATCCTAAGCCTCTCTATAACACTCCTCTCGACGATCCTGAAACCATTAGAGATACTATCTTCAAAGTTAGGACCGACCAATCTCGTTATGACCGTAACAAAAAGCTTATTCACCATAATCCCTTTCAAATGGAACTTTTCGAAATGCATCCCATGTTTAGAAAATGGGAAGAAATCCTTAGGGAAAATGTCATTAGCCTAGTTGGAAACAAAGATCATCCAAACACATGTCTTGTGCAAATGATCTATTGTCTTACCCACCAAAGGCCATTTAATCTTGCCTATTACATGGTAAGGAGAATGGTCAGGGTATTCAAAGCTTCCAACATGGTACTTCCATATGGTATGCTCTAACACGACTTTGTAAGTATGTTGGTACATTGCAACCATCTCCTATTAACGATGATCATTACCTTCCGATCACGCCATGGTACCTCTTACCAAACAACGCCTAAACGGTTCATGGTTAATGGAGAAACTTGAAGTCTCTCTGGACTCCTCGGCCGGAGAAGAAGAAGATGAAGATGAGGAAGACATCGACCCCGTAGCCAACATCAGATTGGAAATCCTTGAATACCACAAACAACTTCCAACCATTCCAAACGAGACCGCGGAATTTAAGCAATTGAGGGGCATGATTCAAAACCTCGCTTACAACCTCACCAAGCCGTCAAAAAGGAAAAGAAAGGATTGACGAAAGTGACAATAGGAATATGCTTATTTTTCTTTATCTTATGTTTGGTCAATTACGTTTTAGCACTTTCGGTTTATGTTAACTTGGATGTTGTCTTTTTATCATGTTTTTATAAGTAGTGTTTTGTGATGACATGCTTGTTTCTATTCTTTATTTTTTAATGTGCATAAACTGCGCATCATTTCTGTGTAGGTTCTGATCTGCAGATGCCGGATCCCTAGGATTAGCCTAGCCGGATCCTTCCCTTGAGGGAACCGTGGGATCCGTGACATCAGATCAGCAATACAGCTTTTCTTGCATTAAGATAACTTTCTAGAAAAACATCTCATTAGCCAAACACATGTTTTAGAATCCAACTGGAACCATTTCAAGGATGAGAAATGCTTAAACTCACTAAAGTATTACCTAAGATCTTAGTCAAATTGCCTCTTGATTTATCAACACATCAAAACTCACCATATTTCCGCTTCAATACTCACAAACTATTTCTCATCTTTCAAAACACTTAAGTGAACAAATTGAACAATTCTAGGAAATTGTTTTTAGTCATCTTTATCTCAAAGTGAGTCAAAAATTAGTTTTTCAATTCTTGTGATTTATAAGGATTTTTCAAATTTCATCTCAAGCCTAAATCTGATCATTAGGATAATTTATTATGACTTGACACCACCAAAACTCTTAGTGTTATCCTTGGACATCCATTGGTAGTCATCTTGTCCCACTTCCTTTCCATAAGAAACAATCATTTGCTATAAACACTTATTTGTTAGGAATTAGAAATTCCGGTATTAAAGAGTCGGTCACCTCAGTATATGTAATCGTTAAAAGCTCGTAGTCGTAGTTCTTTTAAGTTAAGTAGTAATTTAGTTAAGTAACACCGTGGAGGACAGACGGGTCTTTACCCAGCTGTATGCGATCCACGACCCAATGTGTGGCGAGTTATGTAAGACTATAAATACTCTCTACCTTCCAAGGTAGAGTTGGAGCTCATAATAATATCTTTCACTTTCTCTCACTAAGTTCCCTAAACCTCTAACTTTCTCTCTAGAATTCCATCTATATGCTACTTTGTGTTATGGTTTGATGTGTATGTGAAAAGTTATATCTTACAATTGGTATCAAGAGCCATGGTTAGATCATATCTTGCACATCTTTGGATTTATAGTGGTTTTAGGTGGTTTTGAGTTTGAAAAAGTTTAGTGGTTTTGCATCATTTGGTTGATTTCTTGTGTTAAAGTTTGAATTTTGTTAGTACTTTTATGTTTAGAATCATCACAAGTGTTTAGGTTTTCATTTGGTAGCTTGAATCATCTTGGTTGGGTTGTTTTGGATTGAAAAGTGATGTTTATATGGTTTTTCTTGCTAGCGACTTAGCTCACGGACTAGTTTTCTTCGTAGCGACTTGCTTCACAAAATTGTAGCGAGTTACGGTTTTAAACCTAGCGAGTTAGATCTAGCGAGTTAAAGTACAAGTAGTGGACTCTCCACTACGGTAGCGACTTGGTGGTAGCGACTTGGTGCATGTGAGTTGCTCTTTAGCGACTTGCATCTTTAGCGACTTGAGTGGCAATTCTTGCCAAAATTTTGCTAGCGACTTGAGTCTTAGCGAGTTACTACTTAGCGACTTACATTTTGTAGCGACTTGGGACTCTAGCGACTTAGTGGTGTAGCGAATTAGTTGTTAGCGACTTGGTTCAAGAATTCGTAGCGACTTGGTTGATTTTTCGTCAAAACTTCAAGCGGCCATAACTTTTGAACCGTAACTCCGTTTTCGTTCTACCCATCAAAGCGACCGTGAGCGAGGAGAATGGCACGCGAATGAACTAAAGTTCATTCGGGTCAATCTTCGAGGTCTAAATCCGCTCGAGCAGAAGTTATTGAGGTTTTAAGTTTTAGACCTAAATTTCTCGGGAAAAGCGGGCATAAACCAATCCGAATCACAACCAAACAACATCTCTGCTTATCCACAAACAATCATAAGACCTAACACACAATTGTCTATCATTGTGTCGATCCATTAGTCGTCTTAACACATTCCATTGGTCATTGCTTAACGGTTTAGTCTTGATTTTAGTAAAATCCATGAAGATTCTATTTCTCGGTTTAAATCATAGACTTGTAAAATCCGTGCATTCTACCACATCATGTCTTACTCTCTTGACCCGGTGATTTGAAGTGCTTAAATTGTATGATCTTGTGGATAATAATGATAATGGATGCTACATCGAGCGATTAAAGATGTTTGAATTAAACAACGAGGATGTGAGATCTTCATGTTACGAGTACAATGAGAATGAATTGCACACTTTCTGAGAATGCCATGCAAATGGAATGCGACATTGAGCCCTATCAACTACTTCATACGCACCTCATACGGTTGTTATCCATAGTTGGGGATCGAACATGTAGTGCTCTTTTCGCGGGACTTACCTACATTGACAAGAAGCTTCTTTGTTGAACTTAGAGCATTTAAAGTGCAACTTACCAATGAAGAAGTTCAAAAGATGGTTCGGTCGACTCTTCAAGTAATCTACAAACAATTTCACCATTCATCGGTGGGAATATTGATGATTCGATCAACACTTGACCGAATTTCCTTCAAAAACATCTTGGAATGGAAATTCGAGAATTCATTGAGACATTTATCCAACTCATGGATAATGTGAAAAAGTACATTGAAGAATCGCACAAAAGAATGAAGAAGTGAATGAGTGTCGGTGCGGTTGAAAGATTGTTGTGATAAGTTGGGTAATGTATACGTGGAAGAATCGGGTGTTCTTGAATGCGAAATGTCGGAACAACAAATAATGATGAGTCGGACAATGCTAAAATGGAATCTTCATGCTCAAATTCACAAGAGAGAGGTGCACGACACAACCCGTGCAAGCTAATGCAAAGGCGCTCCATGGAAGCTTGGATGTACCCAAGATAGAGATGCACCGCCACATCGTTAATGAGGTAAGTTGCATGAAAGTTTCTGCGGTACCTAGTTGTGCATCTTCTTCTCAAAATGATGATTATGAATTGCATGAGTACCTTTGCATTTGTGCTGATGATTCCTTGACCACCGAACTCAATATATATAAGGATCAAGTTGCTATTTATGAGCAGTGCTAAGTTTGAGTTGACAACCCGTGAGCGGAAATGGATGTCCAAATCGTACAATCATTAGAAAAAGTAATTTTAGAGAAGAAGTATTAAAACAAGAGTTAAACTCCTTACAAGAAAAGCTTTCTAAAGCGCTAAGCAAAAACACGAACTTCAAGAAAATGTTAAAATGCTTAAGCAAGAATTCAAGGCTAAGGAATCAAAACTTTTGAATGATTTTCCAATCTAAAACTTTGAAAAACAAGCTTGAAAATAAGTTATGCGTACAAGGAATACCATTCGATTGCTCACATGATCACTAAGCACGAGTCTTAAGCGATAAGCACAGTGTTCCCATTATAGATAAACCCAATCACGAGTATGGTAAGAAAGCAAAAGCGACTCAAAATGTAATCTATGATGGAAATGAGATTCTTAAACCTAGACAGACACCTAGTTGCATTGAGTGCCTTGAGGAAGATAGAAAACTAGATATTGCATCTAGGAGATAATGGATAAGAAGCTAAATGATCCTAAGTGTAAAAAGAATAACATAACGATCAAACCCCATAATTACACTAAAGAAAATTGGATCTCCTTGAACAAGTTTAAGCCTCGGACTCTATTAACCCCACGAACAAGTGTTACGGAAAAGGATATGGAAATGCAAAAGTGAAAATCTTGTTGAAAAGAATCCCCTTGTAGGAAGCGCCTAAATCAACTGTGTATCCTCCTAATACACCAATGCACTTAGTTCCTAGATCTATTGCCACTAAAAGCAAGACCTTAATCGATGAATATGTTATCTTTCAACTATTTGTTGATTTTGAGAAAACTTGTGAAAAGGATCACACCCACGGTATAAGCGAAGGGAAAGGGTTTTGAGCAAACTAAAGAATGCTATTTAAGCGAGGTCATGCCTTTCTTTAAACAACTAAAAGATCAATTTGAGAGTCTTAAAAAGGGCGCATTCGATATTAAAGAAATGGAAAAGGTATTTGATGCAATGATTGTTGAGGTTAGTGACTATGAGAGAATTAAAATATAGTGAGATTGAAAGGAAGAACTTGCATACACTTGAATGAGAATCGATTTACGAATGTATTGCTCAAGATGTGTTTTCAACGCTACAAATTGTTCCATTAATGCTTCTCAATTTCATGAATTATCATTGCTCGAAAGTCTCCCATGATCGTGTCATTGAGCTTGAAACAACAAATTCAAAATTGCATGAGAAAATAGAACAGGATGATCATGATAACTTGGTCAAACATTATTCTAAATTAGAAGTTGAACATCTTGCTTTGCAATTAAAACATCAACATCTCAAAGAAAATGTTAAAACCTCAAATATCAAGACATCCTCGATGCTCCCGAGTTTGATGCGGTTTTGAAATTAGCAAGCGTGATGAACAAATTCGAGCTCATTATAACACGATCAAAAGATTGAAAGCCCAAATTTCTGGCGAAAGGTGAAAAGAAGGATGTGTGGTTCCCATATGCCTCCACTTTAGATTCTCGAATTTCCAACTTCAAAACATAATTGATAACTTGCAAAAGGAAAATGATTGTTTTAAAGTTGAAATTTCAAAGGTTAATGATCAAAACAAAGAGTTATGTGATTCATTTAAAGTTAATCATGATAAACAAATTGAAAAGATAACTTCTTTACTTAACGATATTGAGAATCAAGCGTGAGGTGAAAGGAAAGTTGCCAATCCCAAATTGCAAATACTACTGTTCCTAAGGTTTCGCTTGTGATAAATATGCTATCGATATGTTATATATTCCCCGCCCATTAGGAATAATGAACTTGCACATAAAGCATATCTCTCATACCTTAAGGAAAGTTTGAAGGGTCTCCGTGAGATTGTTGAAGATGAAAGATTAGAAAAACCTTTTGATAGTACTATAGCCTATGCTGCATGGATGCCAAACGATCTCGGGAACTCTTAGAGTATGTAATTGTCACAAGTCCGAAATCTAGCAATAGGCGAGATAGAATAGTTGTGCCTTGTTCTATGCCTAAAGCCAAGCATGTGACCCTTGATATGCCTTGTTCCATGTCGAAATTCAAGCAAGCAACCTTTGATGTGCCTCCTAGAATTTGGATCCAGCACTTCTAGACCGAGGAATGCGAAAAGTAGTGAAGCCATGTAATGTTCCCATCGTTACTTCTACGGATGTTAAGATTGACACTAAAGTTAGCGGGTCAAAACCTAGAAGCAATGCAAAGAAGGATAGGATTACATGAACTAAAAGTGATCATGATAAGGAAGTAAAAGAACACCATAGGGACAAGAAGTTTGATTTGAACAAAAGAATCGTGTTAGTTCTAGTATTAGCTCTAAGCTTCTTGAAATTAATTCGAGGCCTTATCTTTGTCTGCAAAACATGTAAAAATGTTTATTTTACGGTAATCATGATAAATGTGATGTGTTATTTACGAGATCTAAGAATCATACCCCGTTAAGAAAGTTTGGAAAGCAAAGCAGTTAAGCAATCACGAAACCTACGGGGAAGGTTTTTACCAATGTAGGATTTCGGTGGAAGCCAACAGTCGAATGTTCACGAATGGCAAACCTTGCTCTTTAACTAGATCCACTATGCCGAGAATAGTGCTGTTAAGGTTTGGAAGCCAACGGTAGAATAATCCCATTAAGCACAAAATGTCATTTGACTAAGTCGATGCCTCTACTAGTTCGACTCCTAGGGATAATGCCATTGCATCTAGGGTTTCTGTGATTCAAAGACTGTTTGTGCTAACCAAAAGGAACCCATCGACGTGTGGGGATCCAATGTTTCCAATTCTCTGTCTTAAATCATTGTCCAAAGCGGTCGTACAAATCGTCCCTTGGTATTTGGATTGGTGCGGCTCTAAACATATGATGGGCTCTTAACAATGACGTCTGTTCAAATCGATTCGGGCCTCGTACTTCATCATTATGGCGTCTGCAGATAACACTTGAGCCCCGTTCCTCAAAGAAAAGAAAGGTGTGCGCTTGATGCGCTTTATCTTCTTAAGAAGAAATCTTCATGTTTATGACCATTCTCATCGACATTCTTCATCAACATGCTTCATGCTTTTTCCATGCGCTTGGTCATCAAGTGAACCGGACTACGATAATTACTCTTATTCCTCTTGCTCAATATAATGAAGATGGCGACATCATGTGCTAATTTTGCGGGGAGAAGTGTGAATATAATACATTTGGATGATAATCACTTGGTTAATCAAGAATGGCATCTCTGTATGCAATTCTTGAGGGAGAAAAAGTGTGAATTTTTGCATGGTTGGTGATATTTGAGAATATATGGTCAAACGGCTCCTAACCCATGTAAGAACCGAGATTCTTCTTATCGGATCATCTTCACATGTAGTTTCTTCTAAGAGCCGTTGGTTGACATCTTCACACGGTGATATGATTAAATGACAAAGTGCTTCTAGTTCTTTGGTGATTTCTTTGATGAACATCTTTACTGTTCTTGTTTGATTGGGAGGATTTTAATTAAGGGATTTGCTATTTACAAGTTAACAGGAATGCCTTTGGTGTGAAGAAGATGTTAGCTGTCTATTTCCCCATTCGGATAATCTTGAAGAAGGTCGAGTCTGATCTAATCTACATTTGAAAGCTACATGATTAGAAGACTAAAGGCAATTGCATTTGATGATCTAAAGACTTCTTCTTAATCCGGTGAGAAGAACACTTGAAAATCTTCGTCGGTTTAGGGAGAGCACTAATTGGGGAGATTGAAAAGCCAAAATTTAATCCCCAATTAGACTTGCTCGATTCTTTAGCAATGATTCATTGCTTGATTTTGATGACACTCCTCCAACGCCTAATGCTTCAATTACTAAGGATAATTGGGATTCATTGTTTGGGATTCATTGTTTTCAAAGATATGTTTGATGAGTACTTCCAACCTCTAACGAATGTTGATCATCCGACACGAAGCTCATGCTCGGTTTCTATTGACTCAACTGGTTCACCATCTAAAAGTACTTCTTGGAATTCTCAAGAAACCTTATCTCCGGTTACTTCACAAGGCGTTGTTAATGACTATCATTGCGGTTGCACTCATGAATAGTGATCCGCTCTTTGGTACTCCTTTGCCAAATCTTCACGGATCATTGTTTCATTTTCTTCTCCAAATGTGCACTCAGTAAATCAACCACATGAACATTAAGGAAAATGACTTCCTCATCCGCTTAAAAACATTATTGGTAAATCTTCGGATCGGTTTCTACATGTATACCGTAAGGAAGAATGCATTGATGTTGAGGAATCATTTGCTCGGTTCGATCGGTGGGTCAATGTACATCCGATTGTATGTTTATTCACGTGTTGGACATTTGACACAAGTTGATTACTTGAAGTTACTCATTTATAACTTATTTGAGGTTGAAGTTGGCGTTCACAAAGGCGTGTTCTTATTTGATAACTTGCTCGGGCTTAAGTATTTGAGTTGAAGACTTGGGTTATCTAGTTACCGGTGATCGGGTGGATGATTGAAGACACGGTTAACTATCACTATTAGGAGTTACTTTGTTTTACTCGATGTCACACGCATATGACGGTGTGGATAATCGCAAGAGGTGTTAATGTCTCATACTTTGTTTGAGTAGTGAGTACTTAGAGATTTGCTTGAAGCATAGATTCTCGACACCGTTCTTCCATCTTTAAGTGCAAGCTTAAGACACAAATCGGGAATTCGACTTGGTTTCAAGTTTGGTATATCGGGTTTTCTTCAACGATGGTCACTTCAAATTGTCTACATATGGGTTGATAAAGATAGTCGAGAGAGTTTATGTAGCGATTGATTCTCACGAGATTCACTTGGGCTATTTGAGTTCTTCTCACAAGATTTCAAGTTTATGGATATATTATGTTTCTTGATTACGAGGTATCAAAACTATTTGGGGAAGGATATATTATTCCAACTATTTGGGGAAGTGGTCTCTGGAGACCTTTGGTTTTGTTACTTGATGTTCGATTGGAAGAAATGTGAGAAGAATATTTGGAGCGTGAGATGATCACGCCTATCGACATCTTATATCGGTTTATGATAAAGTGCTTCGGTTATATGCACAACATGTTCACTTGATCGAGCTAATTCGATTATTTGAGTTGACATCCACAGAGATGATTAGTGACTCAACATGTTACGTGGATGTCATCGTCTCTACTCTTGTTGGGTACATGTGTACATTATGTCTTGATTGGTTATATGTTATATAAGCGGAATGCACTTGGTAAAATGAAGATGTTGATATATTGTTCCCCAACTAGACAATGGTCAATCTCGAAGAGTAAGGTGTACATCGGGGATGCTAGCGAGTTCATGTGATCGGTCGTGTCGTTAATCCGGTTTGATAACCAGGGGCGATCAATGTTTCAACTTGTTACTTGGTGTTCTCGTGTTCTTGGTCTTGAGCTTCAATCAATGAGACCGCTTTGTATTCAACTCTACTTCTTAGGAAATGGTCTTTATTCGATGTTTGTCGGTTTGGGGAAGCTACCAAAGATTCAAATTGAGAAGGCTCATGTTCGACGATTTTCTTAGAAGCCTCGGATGCTTTGGTGGCGAAAGTTTAAGAGATGTTGATTCCTTTCTTCTACAACGTCTTGAGCGATATCTTTATCTCGGTACTCATTTCATCATTCTCTTAAACTAATTTATCTCTTGTAAATATCTATTTGAAAAACAAAATACAAAATTATAAAACCTTCAAAAATCAAATAGAAAAATATAAAACTTTCAAAATCCATAAAAATTTGAAAAATTGAAAAATCTTCAAAAATATTGTCATTTTGTCATGTTTCTCTCGATTCGATAATATCTACGGTCTTGATGTTGTCATTCAAAGAATGACACGGGACTTTAGATGTTGTTCGAATTTTATATAAAAAAAAAAAAAAAAAAAAAAAAAAAATCAAAAATCAAAAATCAAAAATATTTTTGGAGAAAGAGAAACAATGGTTTATTGTCATTTTCGAGCAATAACCGGTTTTAAAAGAAAAACGAGCCATGTTTTACCATGTTTTCAAATTCCATGCTCGATTCTATAAACATTTATCTCTTGAAAACCAAATGCTTTGAAAAATAACTCGATCTCTATTTTGATAATCATCGGGACTTATTTGTCAAAATCTCTATCTCTCAATCAACAACCTATGTCATTGATTGAGGGAGAATGATTTCAATTAAATTAAAAAGTTATTTGGCATTAAATTGTTTTCAAAAGATATACATGCATGTTTTATAAATGGAGTTTAAAGTCTTAAAATCCGATCCTTATCGGTTCAAACGCTTTCACAATCAAGTCACAATTCTCCTTAAAAGCTTTCAAAATCAATTTAAATCTATACGAGATCACAAATCTCAAATGATTTGATAATTGTGATCGGGGAGAATGTGTGATTTAAATTGGTTTAAAGCGATAATTAGGTAAATGGTTTCATAAGGATGTACATGCTATCCTTCCCACATGTGACAAACGATTTCAAATTTTCAATGCACATGTTGAGGGGAGCATCTATCTTAAACCTTTGATTTGAAACGTGATCATTCATCCCAATGTGCGGGTTCCTCTAGTATGTGCAAAACTCTTTTCAAACCTCGAGGCACATATTGAGGGGAGCAAATTATGGAAACCTCATCCTTCCGGAAATGCTATATCTACTTGATTTGATGTGGGAAGTGATGTTGATATCTTTAGAAAATGGTAATCAAAGAAGTTAATTCTTTCTCTTGCCTCCGTGTGCAAAACATTTTCAAATACTTGATGCACATGTTGAGGGAGTTCTCGTTCTAAAAATATCAAAAACAATTCGGTACAAAATGCTTTGATAATATATCACAAGTATCGAATTGATTTTCAAATGGTTTTCAATTGGATCCAATGGCGGATGAACAATACCAAATTGACCGACCAACTTTACTTTATGTGCGGTGATATAAGGATGATAAGGTTAGGTATTGGTTCCCATGATCCGCCCGAGCGGGAGGGATCTACCGAGGACAATCCACTAGTTAGTGTAGAAGTCCTTAGGTATGATGATAAAAGGAGAAAAATGAGATATGGGAAGAGTGCGGACTAAGGCGAGCTAGTCTTGGAATAAACCCAACAAGGTTCTAGCTATGAAGTCTCGGTAAGCTTGAAGGGTTGAAGAATTAAAAAGAATTGAATGAGAAAAGGGTGAAAACAAATAGCCTCCATTTATTCAACCTTAGGGCGAAACGGGTTCAATTCATATGCTCTTGATGGTAACATCGGTATTGAAGACAAGGCGTCATGGACCCGGTGGCGCTTGCACTTCAACTTTCCAAACCACTCAAGTTCCTCTTAAAGGACTTGTTTCATTCTCACGGGAACCGACATTATCTATCGACTTTCTCTTAGAGATGGTTGATATTGAAGAAGGAGACCCTCTCCCTAGTCTCCGTTATAGGATCCAAATATGCACAAATTGAGTCTAGAGCCACGAGATCATCAATAAATCTCATTAGGACACTTTCAATGAAGACTCTCTGTTTCACACAATGTGGAAAGAGATTATATCTTGAGTCCTCGCATTATCCTTGTGGTATTGCGGAACATCCGAGTGATGTGTTTACATATTCACAATGAAGATGGAAAGCCTTCGGAGCCAACATCAAACAAGCTCTGGTAGGTGGCATGTGAGATCTATTATATAGATCAACCATGTGACAAGCGAGCAGAAACAATGGGGCGATTCAATCTCTTGAATCAATCTGGTTCGAGTTATGGATTGACGGATACCTTTGAAAAACCGGTCTTTGTGCTTAAAACTCTTTTCTTTAGCACATCGACCGTGTACTCATTTTCAAACCAAAAGGTATTTTATGATTGATAATTGATTTTCAATAAAACCTTCGTTGTATTGCAAAAACAATTTCTATTGAGCAATACACGATTGTTTTCAAATCTCTTTTCATCAATCGGTGGACTTAAAATTATTTGGTTCACTCACTCCGTGTTGTCTTCTTTGAGATGTTCGGTTTGAGAACGGCTAGAACATTGCGAAACCACATCAAGGAGATTCTTAGGAATCCTACGATCACAGGCGGTACTTGTCTTGATCAGCGGGGAACCGTGGGCGTGTACCTCAATTCAACGAAGTGATCAAAGACACTTTCGTGCGATTTATTGCTAGCTGTTGTATGCGGTGCACCCGGCGTTTGCGGTGATCGAATGAAGCGGTCAATCCATAGCCGCATGCTCACTTAACACATTCAACTCAAAGAAATCATGATTAGTGCATCAATGACTCGATATTTTCACTCCAAGCTTACGCTTTCTGCTGCGCCAATATCATGATTCAACAAAAGCTTCCGCTACTCGATGAGAAGATTTCATGATCCGAATGTGAGCATGTCGGTCCCAAAGTCACAACATCACATAATACCAACACCACAAAGGATGTGTCGAGATTGTTGATAGTGATGATCTCAAAGATGGCTCAAAATTATCATCACGTGGATCGGTAAAGACCTCCACTTGAAGTAACCAAACATGCAATGTGAAGAATCAATGACTACGAGCTTAGGAGCAAAGGACTACATCAAGAATGCAAGATCAATTGTTAATGTAATATCTATTTGTATTCAATGTAATTTTGGTACATGATTGAGGTGACCTCCTTAGGGAGATTGTTAGGAATTAGAAATTCCGGTATTAAAGAGTCGGTCACCTCAAGTATATGTAATCGTTAAAAGCTCGTAGTCGTAGTTCTTTTAAGTTAAGTAGTAATTTAGTTAAGTAACACCGTGGAGGACAGACGGGTCTTTACCCAGCTGTATGCACGATCCACGACCCAAAGTGTGGCGAGTTATGTAAGACTATAAATACTCTCTACCTTCCAAGGTAGAGTTGGAACTCATAATAATATCTTTCACTTTCTCTCACTAAGTTCCCTAAACCTCTAACTTTCTCTCTAGAATTCCATCTATATGCTACTTTGTGTTATGGTTTGATGTGTATGTGAAAAGTTATATCTTACAGGAAACCTTTTTCATCCTTGATAATCATTAAGTTTTAGTTGAACCTTGAATTTGGGTAACTCATTAGCATTAGTAGCACTTGTTTGGCTAGTTCATTCTCTTGTTTTAGAGATTTGTTCGATTATCTCTTGTTTTTATTGAATGAATATCTATATGCTATATTTATTTAGTGCATTGTGCTTGTTATTTCACATCTTCATTAGCATTGAATGGAACATTCTCATTGCTGAAGAAACTATCAAACAGATAGCCGGATCCCTCCCAAATACCTAGACGGATCCCTCCAAGAAGGGAACCGTAGGATCCGTGGTACAGAAGCACAAAATTGTACAAACTTGAGTTTTTCTTGCAGGAAATTATGCATTATACTCTTGTTTTCTAACCTTTACTTTGTAGATTTTCAAATTAGCATATGAAGATTTTGACACCATAAAGCTAGGGGGAGCTTTGTGTCAAACGATTTGCAAAAAAATTTGCAACATTAAACCGTTTTTGGATTATACTTCATGATATCCCATTGCATCTTTGCAATCTTCAAGGGGGAGCACGTTTTCGTCACTTAGACGAACCATTTGCAAACTTAAATTGCAAACACAATTAGTTTATTTTACATCATATCCTTGACGCCTTTCAAAGGGATGGACTCGTCAAGGGGAGTTAAGACAGTACCATTCCGTCACTTGCTCTCTTTACATTTTACATACCTTTTCTTATAAAAATTGTGTTAGTTTCTTTTAACACTTTTGTTTCGACAAAAGGGGAGAAGAAAGTAAAACTACAAATTCAAACTTTACAATTTTAACTTTTCCTTAAAATAATTTTATGTTTTGTCATCAACAAAAGGGGAGATTGTTAATACAAATAAGCTGTAAAAAAATTTATTTATATTTTACGATCTTCTAATGTTTTGTCGATAACAAACGTAAACTCATTTTAGCGAAACAAATAGAATACGTAAATAGTTTGAGTTAATAGTTTCCTAGCACACTTACGTTTTCACATAAAACACTAAAACAAGTATAAGTGATTTTATGATTTAAATACATATGTACAACAACTAGTGTTTACATATTGGGTTAGCATATACTTAAACTAAGTATACTAAAATGGGTAAAAACAAGTATATACTAAATGGGTAAAAACTAGCAAATGGTATTGACCCATAACCCATGGTTTTATATATACCACTTAACCAAGTTCATTGTATCTAGAATGAAAACCATGGATCAACCCATAACCCATGACCCATGACCCATAACCAAAAATACCCATGGGCAAAGAGGAGCGTTCCACGGATCCCTGGCTTTGTGCTAGCCGGATCCCAAGTGGAAGGGATCCGTGGGATCCGGGGAATAGTAGAGAATTTTCTCTATAAATAGAGAGCCATTTCTTCCTTTCTAATCATCACTTTACACACATACTTTCCCCAAGTATTCTAACCCTCTAACCTCATAACCAAGTGATCTATGTAGTTTGTCTTTTGTTTTTGTGTGATCTTCTAGGTTCCTCTTAAAGGAGAGATCACCACTTCTTGAAGACGTGCAAGCTCAAGTCCATGAGTTGCAATGCTTCGTCATCATCAAGACAACTAAGGTTCTCTTGTTGATAGTTCTTCCTTTCTCCATAGATGTTGGGTTAAAGGCATTAGTGAAGGATGTCGAAAGTGTCAAGACGAAAGCATTAGTGAAAGGTGCTTATCGTTCGTGTCAAGAGCATTAGTGAAGAATGCTATAGGTGTCAAGACAAAGGCATTAGTGAAGGGTGCCAAGCATTGTGTCAAAGGCATTAGTGAAGGATGCCGAAGAATCAAATCAAGTAGCATTTGGGAAGAATGCCTAGGTCGTATAATCGATGAGGTGCATCGTTATACATATAAGTATTTATTTATTTACAAGGATGGTGATATCCTTGATGGTGGTGTAACAAGGAGTAGATCTCCTTGAGATTAGGTGTTGTGTAGTGAAGGGTAGTAGTTCCTCCATAGTAATGGAACTAGGTGCTTAGCCTAGTACCTAATAAAGGGTATGCGACGTTGTGATAGGATTAGTTCTCCTAAGGTGTGAAAGAACTCGGTGGTTAGCCTAGCACCGTATAAAGGGTAGGCGACATTGTGTTAGGTGTGGTTCGCCTTGGTGTGAAAGAACTCGGTATTTAGCTTTGTACCGGAAAAAGGTTAAGCGACGTTGTGAAGGCTTCTCCGCCATAAGGAGATTGGTGTAGTGCTTACGAACTCTCGAGTAGGTGACTCGGGGAGTGGAGTAGGGCAAGGAAGGTGTCCTTGTAGCCGAACCACTATAAATAACTTGTGTCGTGGTGATGTGCTTCTTACTCTTTATCTTTCATTACACGTTTATATATCTATCTATCAACGTTCAACATAAACAACCAAATAGATTGACATAAGTCGATCTAAATATTTAAAAGGAAGTTTTAAATTGGTAAAACTATTCAACCCCCCCTTCTAGTTTTCCATATTTTGGGTAACATAAGCAGCCAAAAGTGCGTAACAGGCTGTAATCTGGGTTTTGGCCAAACAAACGAGTATACGGGATTTCGTTGTTGATGGAGGTGGATGGTAAGAGATTAAGTAACTGGACAGCCATATTAAGCGCTTCAACCTAAAATGTTGGTGGGAGGTTGGCTTAAAAAGCAAGGTTCGAATGAGGTTATTGACGGTGCGAAGCATTCGTTCGGACTTGTCGTTCTGTTGTGATGTTTTGGGGCAGGAAAAACGAAAGTGTATGCCATTATCGGCAAAAAGTTTGTGTAAGGTTCGGTTGTCAAACTCTCCTCCATGATCACACTGGAACGACCGAATTTCACACTTAAATTGAGTGTGAACATAGTTACGAAACAATGAGGATTTAGACAACACATCAGATTTGTTAATTAAAGGATAAACCCAAACAAAATGCGAATAATGGTCCAAGAACAATACATAATACTTAAAACCCGAAAGGCTGGGAGTAGGTGAAGTCCAAACATCAGAATGAATAATATCGAAACATGCATCAACGACAGTATTAGAACTAGTTAATGGTAGTCTAACGTGCTTGCCAAGCTGGCAAGCATGGCAAAGCACGGGAGGCTTCTCTTTATTACACGAAATGAAATTGTTTGAAACAAGACGGCGTAGCACTTCGCTTCCTGGATGTCCAAGGCGCTGATGCCACGTATGCTGACTAACAAGAAGAGCTTGTGGAACGGGAGATGGAGCTGTGACAGGGTAGAGGTCACCCGAGCTATCACATCGGAGAAGAACCCGACGCGTCATGAAATCCTTAACAGAAAAACCAAAAGGATCAAACTCAACTGTACAATTATTATCGCGAACAAATTGGCGAACATATATATTACGTTTTTGACAATATGGGGGGTAATAAGCACATTATTTAGGTGAAGAGGGCGAGATGGAGTTGGCAAAATGCTATGACCCGTATTGATGACAGGAATAGAAAATCCATCACCAACCGAGACAGACGGATACATACACGTATTAAAAACATTACTAAGACTATTAACAGATGCATTGAGATGTAAGCTCGCACCTGTATCCATGTTCCAAGCACCAGTTGTGGGGTCGTGAAGAGTTCCGGCGGCGAAAGCATGAGGTAAGGTGGTTTCGATGAGCAGTGGCGGGAGGGGTTGTGGAGCGGTGATGATGAATACCGATCACGCAGGTTGGGCCTGGGTTGCAAATTGGGTTGGGCCTGGGCTAACGAAACCAGGTGGTGAAATCTTTTGGTGAACTGGGCCAGGTTGAGTAGTATAGTAAATGGGTGTTGTTGGGCTTGTTAAGAGTTGGGTTTGTTGAGCCTGAGTGAGGTAGGCTGAGGGCCTAGACAATATAGGACTAATCTGATGAGTAGGCGTAGAAGAATTCTGCCCATGGAGACCAAGTTTTGCCAATAGTTTAACAAGTATTTCCTCTGTGTTATTTGCATGAGATGCAAAAGTACGAGCCGGCTTGGTAGTCGAATCATGGACAAACTTACACCCCATCCCAAAACGACACGAACCTTTGGCAAAGTGAATGAAAGGTTTCCATGATTTAACTTGTGGGTTAGAGGGGTTTCGAGATGTACCTTTGTAGACCATGAGAACAGTTGGAGACGAGGAGGATGAGTCAACGGGGAGGGATAGGGACTTGGACTTCAATCTCATCTCTTCGGTGATAAGTATGGACCTAGCCATTTTAAAATCAGGAAAGACATCCTTATGATGCATAATACCGCACACTTGATCATATTTTTCTGTTAAGCCTTCAAGAGCATAGTGCACCAAATATTCATCTGGAATGGGAGAGTCGAGGCTCGCGAGTATAGTTGCAGTAGACTCGAGTTTCCCAAAGTAGGCTTCCATGGTTTGGTCTCCAAGACAAATGAACCTTAGGTCCGCCTTCAATGCATTAGTACGAGAGCGTTTGTTGTCTTTAACGATGTCGGTGAGAAGATCCCACGCCTCTTTAGCCGTTTTTGGTCGTGCCACAACTACCCTCCGTTGTAAAGAATCAAAAAGTGTGGTGAATATCCGTGATAGAACAATTTTGTCTACCTTCATCTCATCTTGTGTGAATTGAGTGACAGTGCCTGAAGAAGTTGCCGTAGATATCTCATGTATGAATTTTTCAACCTCGTAGCTGTAGCATAATTATTCAAAAAGAACTCCCACGAGCCATAGTTCCAGTTATCTAGATCTAATTTAATGGGAATTCTCGTGAGGAGATGGTGATGAGTAACGGTGGAGAGTTTTTCTGATAGAGGAATGGTGGGAGGTCTCGTGGATCCTGTCATGGGGGGCGTTTAATAAACTGATACTAGAATGATGATAATAGAATGTTGATTTTGCTGGAGACCGAAGCACAAGAGATTAACATGATATAGATTAAATTGTGACCAAAGAACAGATGGATAAAAAGGATTATACAGGGAGAAGTTGAAGCATTTTAGGGTTTATGGTTGGCATCTGATACCATGTTGATTTATTAAAGACATTGATTGGAATGTTATTGTTTACTTGATTGATCTTCTGTGTTACATCGACACAAATATATACACAATACAAATTGATTCATATTCTAGAGATTGGGCTCAAGCCCATAAATGAACCGGGCTAATATCATTGTCATCTTGTTACGAAGTATATAAGAGTTTACTAACTTTTATTTTAAAGATATTTAAGACCAGTTTTTTATATTTAAAAGTTATCCTTCTACGGCTGCCTAATTATGATGCCACAAATAATACATATTAACAGGACGAACTCAAAGGTTTATACCTTATAGGACTGACTGTGCAAAAGTCCGACCGGTGCACAAACTATTTGGTCATGTTAGGATTTAGTAAGTCCAGTTATTAAAGAGTCGGTCACCTCTAGTATATGTAATTAATAGAAAGCTCGTAGTCGTAGATTATTATAAGTTAAGTAGTATTTAGTTTAAGTAACACCGTGGAGGACAGACGGGTCTTTACCAGCTGTATGCCCGATCCACACCGGATAAGACTTTTCTTTCTCATTAAAGTTCCCTAAACCTCTAACTTTCTCTCTAGAACTCTTTATGCGCCTATTTGATCTTATGGTTTAGTGTGTTTATGAAATCCAATATGTTACAAATGGTATCAAGATCCATGGTTTGATCATCTCTTACATATCTTTGGATTTCTAGTGACTTTTAGGTGGTTTTGAGTTTGAAAAGTTTAGTGGTTTTGCATCATTGGATCATTTCTAGTGTTAAAGTTTGAATCTTGGGTGTAGTTTTGTGTTTAGAATCATTGTATGTGCTTGGGTTTTGATTTGTTAAGCTTGAATCATCGTGGTTGGATTGTTTTTTGGATTGAAAAGTGGTGTTTATGTGTTTTTCTTGCTAGCGACTTAAGCCACGGATAAGTTATCTTGGTAGCGGCTTGCTTTGTAATTTGGTAGCGAGTTGTAGTTGAAGATCTTAGCGAGTTGAGCTAGCGACTTGTCTATTGAGACAAGCCGACAAACAATACACTTAGTGGAGTCTCCACTACGGGTAGCGACTTGGTGAAAGTTAGCGACTTGTACTTAAGTTTGTTAGCGACTTGGTGTTAGCGATTTGGTGCTTAGCGAGTTGCTCTTTAGCGACTTGACAACTTAGCGACTTGGTGCTAGCGACTTCTTTGTCAAAATTTTGCTAGCGATTTGGTGCTTAGCGAGTTGCTCCTTAGCGACTTGACAACTTAGCGACTTGGTGCTTAGCGACTTGGTTCGGGTTTTGTTAGCGACTTGGTTGACTACATGCATGTCTGGTTTCTCTTGATTTAGTAAAATCCGTGAAAGAATCTATTTCCGGTTTAATCATAGAGTTATAAAATCCCGTTTAATCTGTCAACATGTCTACCAACATTCCTACATTCATCTCCACTGTTGTTGAGGATGTTCAGCAGTGGTTCGGATACTCGTCCACCCATGCTTGATGTGAATCCGACTACGACTCTTGGGCTCAACGAATCGATTGTAATTGTCTTGGAAAGGAAAATGGAGTCAACATTCTCAAATCCATTGATGAAGGACCGTATCGGGTTGAGACTACTAGAGACTTAATTGATCGAGATGAAGATGGAACAATGATCTATGGAATTGATAGACCAAAGACATATGATGAGCTCGATGATAAGGAGAAAAGAGATTCGATCTCGATATCGGGGCTTCTAACATCGTACTTCAAGGTCTTCCAAAAGATATCTACCGGTGATCAATCACAACACCGAAGCCAAGGCAAGTGGGATAATGTCAAGATGCTTCTCTCGAGTTACGAATTAACTATGGAAGACAGAGAATCACAACTCTATGATGAATTTGAATACTTCAAGATGAAACCGATGAGAGTGTCTATGAGTATTACGTGAGATTCCACAAGCTTGTTAATGATATGAGGAACATCGAAATGACTATGCCAAACATTCAATTTGAACTCAAAGTTTGTGAACAACATGAATCGAGAATGGCACAAGTTTGTCACTACGTGAAGCTAACTAAAGGATTGAAGAATACAAACTATGAGCAATCAGATGCCTTCTTTCTCCGGAATGAGAGACATGCTATGTTTGAAAAAGGATTCTTAATCGGTTCAAAACCAACGAGGAGAGACAAGCTCATCGAATGATTCAACCGCCTTCTACTCAAACATTGGAATCACAACCAAAGCCTCACAAGTCATACCCATGGGTAATGGTAATCACAAACTCATTCCGATCCAATGTTCAAACAAGGCGATGTTGATGCACACGTGGAAACTTCATTAATCAACTGCTCTCATGATCGGTCAAAACATGAACTCTCTCACACACCAACAACAACCTCGAGCGACATCTAATCCACACAATCGAGCAACTGTCGAGAGATGGAAAGGTTATGGTGCGGCCGGTTCAAGAAAGCGATGCGAACAAGGAAAAGGTGGAGCGGTGGAGGTTATCTTGCAAATCGAATAGGGAAGGAATGGAAACCGAGGTCAAGCTAAGCCAATCAAATGTTACAACCGTGGAGGTGAGGACACATTGCAAGGAACCGCACATCGCCAAAACGCCCTCGAATGCCGAGTACTTGAGGATAAGATGTTGCTTGTGCAAGCTCGGGATAATGGTGCGACTTTGGATGAAGAGGAGTTGTTGTTCTTGGTCGGGAAATGCTAAGACATATGATGCGAGATGTGGATGAGCAACCAATTCGGGAGATAGGCCATAATCATCATAATGCCTTTCAAGTAGGCGATTGTGATGCATACGACTCGATGTTGATGAAGAACCCATGCACAAACCATTTTCATGGCTAGCATTTCTCCAATGGTCTCTCCTAAAGTCTCTTCATCACCAAAAGCTGGTCCATCCAAAGACAAAATCATTTACGAGGTATTAAAATTATACGATGAAGTTGATGAACAAAAGATACATAACGAGTACAATCTCTGTAATTATTGAGTCGGATATTGAAAATATGGGTAATATCAATGTTGTCCCATATGATCAATATGTGAAACAAAGTGAAAGTGATATTGTACCAAGTGATGAATCTTATCACGATCAATGATGACTATGCTTTTGACGAATACTTGCACGTGCCACGATGATTCATTATTTAGAACTTAATGCTTATAAAGAGCGTGTTGCTATTTATGAACAACGTGCTAAGTTTGAATTAACCTCCGTGAGCAGGAAATGGATGACCAAATGCGTTACAACTATTAGAAAAAGTAGGTTTAGAGAAGAAGTATTAAAACAAGAGTTAAACTCCTTACAAGAAAAGCTTTCTAAAGCGCTAAGCAAAAACAAGAACTTCAAGAAAATGTTAAAATTCTTAAGCAAGAATTAGGTGCTAAGGAATCAAAACTTTTGAATGATTTTCTAATCTAAAACCTTGAAAAACAAGCTTGAAAATAAGTTGTACGTACAAGGGAATACCATTCAAGCCGCTCACATGGTCACTAAGCATAGAGTTTTAGCGATAAGCATAGTGTTCCCATCATAGATAAACCTAACCACGAGTGCGGAAGATAGCTAAAGCAGCTCAAAATGTAATTTATGACGGTAATGAAATCCTTAAGCCTAGGCGAAACCTAGTTGCGTTGAGTGCCTTGAGGAAGATAAGAAATCGGATGAAGTCACTAGAGAAAAGATGAACAAGAAACTAGATGATCCTAAATGTAAAGAGAAGAAAATAAAATCACACCCCATGATTAGAAGAAGGAGAATTGGATTTCCTTGAACATGTTTAAGCCTCAGACGTTTGTTAACACCGAACAAGTGTTACGGAAAAGGATTTAGATAAGCAAAAAGCGTAGAATCTTGTTGTAACTAACCCCCTTTAGGAAAATGCCTTCACGATGTGTATCCTCCCAATACACCAATGCATTTAGTTCCTAGAACTATTACCACTAAAAGCAAGACCTTAATCAGTCAATATGTTATTTTCAACTATTTGTTGATTTTGAGAAAACTTGTAAGAAAAGGATCATACCCACTCGTATAACTCAAGGGAAAGGGGTTTGAGCAAACGAAAGAATGTTCTTTAATCAAGTCATGCCTTTCTTTAAACAACTAAAAGATCATTTTGAAAGTCTTAAAAGGGAATGAACTTAGACATTAAAGAAATGGAAAAGGAGTTTGATGCAATGATAGTTGAGGTGAGTGACTATGAGCGAGCACTAAAATATAATGAGAATGAGAGGAAGAACTTGCATACATTGAATGAGACTCTTATTTACGAATGTATTACTCAAGATGTGTTTTCATCGCTACAAACTGTTCCATTAATGCTTCTCAATTTCATGAATTATCTGCTGCTCGAAAGTCTCCTATGATCATGTCATTGAGCTTGAAAAGACTAATTCTAAACTAAATGAGAAAATTGAGGCGGATGATTACGACAATTTGGTTAAACATTTTTCTAAACTAGAGGTTGAGCATTTTAATTTACAACTAAAATATCAACATCTTAAAGAAAATGTCAAAACTTCAAATATCAAGACATCCTCATATGCTCGAGTTTGATGCGCTTTTCAAATTAACAAACGTGATGAGCAGATTCAAGCTCATTGTAACACGATCGAGAAGTTGAAAGGCCAAATCTCTCAATTAAAGGGTCAAAAGAACAATGTGACAAGCTCCCAAATGCCTCCTCCTTTAGATTCTCAGAATTCTCAAATGTTTCATCTTCAAAACTTAGTAAATGCATTACAAAAGGAAAACGAGAGTTTTCTTGAAGAAAATGAAAAGGTTAAACGTCATTTCAATGAGTTATTTGAATCAATAAAGGTCACTCATAACAAAAATAACGAACAAATAGCTTCATTGCAAAAGGAAATTGAGAATCGAAGAGCCGTGTAAAAGGGAAAATGCCAATGACCAATGGGAGAATGGTGTATCAAAGGTTCACTCTTGTAATAAATATGCTTTGTGCATGAAATATGTTCCCCTCATCTTAGGAATAACAAACTTGCAATTCAAACATATTTCTCATACCTTAAGGATTGTCTAGAATGTCTCCGTGAGATTGTTGAAGAGGATAAGTTAGAGAAACCACTTGATAATGCAATTGGGCATGCATGCTTATATGCCAAACGATCTCAAGAACTTCTAGAATGCTTAATCACAATATGCCCTAAGTCCTTGGGTGAGAGAGTTAATCCTTTGATTCCTTGTTCTATGCCTAGTGCCAAGCATGAAATCCATTCAATGCCCAATGTTATGAATGTGAACCTTAGTGTGCCTTCAAGTAGTTGATTCGGATCATGTTAGTGCTAAGAAAGTGAATTCTAGTGTGCCTTCTAGTAGTACAAATCCCAAAGACATCTAAGCAGGAGATGCAAAGAGTAGCAAAACCAACTAATGTTCCCATTCCTCTCAGAGAATGTCGGTGACATTAAAGCAAGCGGTCAAAGTCTCAAGACAATACAAGGAATGATAGGACCTGCAAGCTAAGAATGTGCATTGGAAGAGTAGAAGACCAACCTAGGAACTTTAAGTTTGAGCCGAATAAAGCGAATCGTGTTGATTCTAGTATTTGCCATAGGCGTCTTGTAATTAATTTAAATTCGATACTATTTGCAAACCTTGTAATGATGTCCGCTTGAATTACTGTTACTAATCATGAATGTAGTGTGAATGTTTTAACTAAAGTCACAAATCTCGATTAACATTGTTAAAGCAAAATATCATGCTAAGAAGGCAAAAAGGCAAAGGCTAAAGAAAGTTAGAAAAGCATTGGAAGCCCACGGGAAGAACATTTAGTAAGATAGGTTATCAATGGATACTGTTGGCCATAAGGTTAATCGAGACAATGCCCACTAGAAAATGGATGCCTCTTGGTAGAACTATTCCTTAAGAAGTGAGCGATACTTTAAATAGGGCAAATCGGACTCTAATCTGCATCTATTCATAATAACTCCATTGATTCAATTTACGATATGAATGTTTCTATTTACGATGTGGGTGTTCCAATCATTGTTACTAACCAAATGGAACCCATTCTTGCATGGGGATCTCAAATATCCGATTATCCATTCTTATGCATGTTCAATCTGCGGATCGTTCAAATCGATTCGTGGTACTGGACTCAGTTGTTCCAACATATATTTGGAGACGGTCGCGGCTCATGAACTTTGTGAGTAAATTCATCGGAGACGATTAGATTCGAACTTGACCATTTTGGAGCTATTATGGGTTATGGAGATTATGTGGTTGGTAAAGTGTGATTTCAGGGTATATTATGTGGAAGGTCTTGGTCACAACTGTTCTCTGTTGGTCAATTACGTGATTCCGATCTAGAAGTGGCTTTTAGAAAACACACTTGCTTCGTTAGAGAACTTGATGGTGTAGAATTATTAAGAGGAACTCAAGGTTCTAACCTATACACCATCTCTATTGATGACATGATGAAGTCCTCTCCAATCGCTTACTATCAAAGGCTTCTAAACAAAGTCTTGGTTATGGCATCGTCGTCTCAATCACTTGAACTTGGCACCATAAACAACCTTTCGAGAAAGGATCTTGTCGAGGCTTGCAGTTAAAATATGAAAAGATCATCTTTGTTCGACTTGCCAATTGGGTAAAAGCGAAATATGCCCACAAACCAAAACCACAAATTACAGTAATGGAGTTCTTCATACCCTTCATATGGATGCATGCGGACCAATGAGAGTGCAAGCGATAAATGGGAAGAAATACATTCTAGTAGTTGTTGATGACTACTCTCGATTTACTTGGGTAAAGTTTTTGAGGACAAAGGATGAAACTCGGATGTCATCATCAAACTAATCAAGCGACTTGAGTTCGACTCAACAATCTTGTTAGAATTGTTCGAACGAGACAATGGCACGAGTTTGTCAACAAAGACTTAATTCAATTTTATGAAAGTGTTGGAATCGGTCATCAAAGAAGTGTTCCACGAACTCCTCAACGAGCGGTGTAGTTGAAAGACGAAATTGAACTCTTGTAGAAGCCCATAAGAACAATGCTTATTTATTCGAAGGTTCAATGTTTCTATGGGTGAAGCCATTGCCACTGCATACTACACCCAAATCGTTCCTTATACACACCTCTCATGGAAAAACTCCATATGAACTTGTTCATAAACGAAAACTTGATCTCTCTACCTTCGTATGTTTGGTCTTGTGTGCTATCCAAAAATTACGGTCAAGATTTAGGTAAATTAAGAGCAAAAGCGGATATTGGAGTTTTGTTGGGTATGCACCAAACAAGAAGGGTTACCGAATCTACAACAAGAGAACCCGAAATATCATGGAAACAATTCATGTTCGTTCGATGGTGACCGGTCAAATGGCTCTAGACAACCCGATTCGGACCCGCTTCAAAACAGTCCCATTGGTTCATCCTCGTACCAAATTCCTCTCCGGCTATTCCATATGTACCTCCAAGCGAAGATGATTTGAAGAAATTGTTTGATCCGATGTTTGATGAACTCTATGAGCCAAGTGCTAATGAAGCATCAATTCCTACAACAGGTGCTCATATCCATGAGAATGAAGTCAATCCTTGATCTCAATATCATTAAGTCAAGCGCTGCTGCGATAACTTCGATCTCATCAACAAATCATCTATCTTGAATGTACATCATGGGCCTTTACATCAATGATGAAGTTAATCCCTTTGCTACTCCTAAAGATGCTCCATTTGAAAACATATTTGCTCTAAATCATCATCGAACCATCTTCTTGAGGAGACATCGACTCGCTACCTCGATCCCTCAACAAGCGCCACATGAACACCTTAGAAAATGGACTCACGATCATCCATTAGACAACATCATTGAAATCCTCTCGTCCGTATCAACACGGAAACAACTTGCAACCGATGCCTTATGGTGCTTCTTGAACTCCGTACTCTCTAAGATCGAACCAAAAGATGTTAAAACCGCCATGAATGAAGACGGTGGTACAATGCCATGCAAGAAGAAATTCATGAGTTTGATCGACTTGATGTATGGGAATTAGTACTGCTCCAGTTATGCTATGATCATTGCTCTAAAATGGATCTTCAAAGTGAAACTTGATGAGCATGGTGATGTCTTAAAGAAAAGGCTCGATTGGTTGCTAAAGGATGCCGTCAAGAGGAGGTATTGACTTTGAAGAATCATTTGCTCACATTGCTCGTGTCGAGGCAATCGAATCTTTTGGCTAATGTTGCTAGTAAGAACATGGTAGTCTATCGGATGGATGTTAAGGCGACATTTCTAAGCGGAGATCTTAAAGAAGTCATCTCGTCCACCAACCCGAAGGCTTTGTGAATCGAGCATCCTACTCACGTTTATCGTTTGAAGAAGGCTACATGTGCGACTTAAAAGCAAGCTCCAAGGGCATGGTATGATCGCTATCAAAGTTTCTTCTATCTACGGATTCAAGAAAGGAGGAGTTGATCCAACATTGTTCACCGAAAGTCGGGCAAACATTTAATTCATGTTCAAATTTATGTTGATGATATCATCTTTGCCTCGTGACCCCAATGAGTGTGACCGTTTTCAAATGAAATGGGTTCTAAATTTCAAATGTCAATGATGGGACAAATGTCATTTTCTTGGGATTACAAATTTCACAAAGTCCGGAGGCATTTTCATAAATCAATCTAAATATGCAAATGAGATTTTAAAGAAATTTGGATTCGATTCTAGTGACCACATTGACACTCCCATGATTGAGCGTAGAAAACTAGATGAGGACCACTCGGGGATCATGGTAGACCAAGCGAAAATCGTAGTATGATTGGATCACGATGTACCTCACGACTAGTAGACCGGACATCTTGTTCATTGTTTGCATGTGTGCTAGATACCGAGCTAAGCCTACTAAAAAGCACCTTGAAGCGGTTAAGCGGGTCTTCGGTATCTCGAAGGAACCATCAATATGGGACTTTGGTACCCGAAAGACACCGGTATGTCACTAACGACCTATCAGATCTTGATCATGCGAGGATGTCAAGATACTCGTCGAAGTACTTACGGAGGTGCTCGGTTTTGGGTGATAAGCTTGTGAGTTGGTCTTCAAAGAAGCAAATGAGTACTTCTATTTCCTCTCGGAGGGAATACATAGCCATGTCATCTTGTTGTGCTCAAATACTATGGATGAGATCCCAATTCTCGACTATGGCTTTGAATTCAACAAAATCCCTCTGTCTTGTGATAATAAAAGTGCTATTGCTCTCTCATGCAACAACGTACAACACTCAAGAGCAAAGCACATCGACATTCGACATCATTTCATCGGGGAGCAAGTTGAAAGCGGGTGGTGGAACTTTACTTTGTGAGATGAATACCGATAGCAGACATCTTCACAAAAGCTCTTCCTAGAGAACGCTTTGAGTTTATTCTTCCACGTTGGGTCTTAAGAGCCTACAACGGAAACACTCAAAGCGTCTTCAAGAGGAAGAAGAGGAGTAAAAGGGTTCCTTCATCTATTCCTTGTAAATATTTTTGAAAAACAAAATACAAAATTATAAAACCTTAAAAATCAAATAGAAAAATATAAAACTTTCAAAATCCATAAAAATTTGAAAATTGAAAAATCTTCAAAAATATTGTCATTTGTCATGTTTCTCTCGATTCGATAATATCTCTGGTCTTGATGTTGTTACTCAAAGAATGACACGGGACTTTAGATGTTGTTCGAATCTTAAAATATATATATATATATATATATATATATATATATATATTTTTTGGGAGAAAGAAAAAAAATAAAATAAAAAATGGTTTATTGTCATTTCGAGCGGTAACCCGCTTTTCAAAGATAGAAACGAGCCATACTTTATTTTGGTTTTCAAATTTCTTGCTCGATTCTTTAAACTATTCCTTACTATCTAATGAAAACTAGTTGTTTTGAAAAATAACTCGGACTCTATTTTTGATAATCATACGGACTTAAAAGTTTGTCAAAATATCTATCTCTCAATCAACAACTTATGTCATTGATTGAGGGAGAGAATGATTTCAATTAAATCATAAAGTTATTTGTCATACAATTATTTTCAAAAGATAATCATGCATGTTTATTCAATGGGTTTAAAGTCTCAAAATCCGATCCTTATCGGTTAAAGCGTTTTCATAATCAAGTCACAATTCTCCTTAAAAGCTTTCAAAATCAATTTAAATCTCTGAGATCACAAATCTCAAATGATTTGATAATTGTGATCGGGGAGAATTTGTGATTTAAATTGTTTAAACTGATAATTCGGTGAATGGTTTTATAAGGATGTACAAGCTCTCCTTCCCACATGTGCCAAACGATTTCAAATTTTCCATGCACATGTTGAGGGGGAGCATCTATCTTAAACCACAAAGACCTGAAACATGATCAATTCATATCAATGTGCAGGTTCCCTCTTGTATGCGCAAAACTCTTTCAAACTTGATGCACATATTGAGGGGGAGCAAGCTTATGAAAACCTCATCCTTCCCTTATATGATTTATCTACTTGTTTTGATCAGGGAAGTGATGTTGATATTTTTTAGAAAATGGTAATCAAAGAAGTTAATTCTTTCTCTTGCCTCCGTGTGCAAAACGATTTCAAACACTTGATGCACATGTTGAGGGGGAACTTTTGTTCTAAAAATATCAAAAACAATTACGGTACAAAATGATTTGATAATATATCATAAGTATACGGATTGATTTTCAAATGGTTTTAATTGGTTCCAATGGCGGATGAACAATACCAAATAGACCGACAAACTTTACTTTATGTATGGTGATATAAGGATGATAAGGTTAGGTATTTGTTCCATGATCCACGAGAACCGGAGGTATCTACCTAGGGACAATCCACTAGATAGTGTAGAAGTCCTTAGGTATATTGAAAAAAGGAGAAAAATGAGATATGGGAAGAGTGCGGATGAGGCCGAGCTAGTACGGAATAAACCCAACAAGGTTCTAGCTATGAAGTCTCGGTAAGCTGAAGGGTTGAAGAATGAAAAAAATTGAATGAGAAAGGGTGAAAACAAATAGCCCTCAATTATTCAACCTTACGGCGAGATACGGGTTCAATTCATATACTCTTGGTGGTTACCAAGGTAACCCGGTATTGAAGACAAGGCGTCATGGACCCGATGGCCTTGCACTTCAACTTCCCAAACCACTCAAGTTCCTCTTAAAGGGCTTGTTTCATTCTCCACGAGGCCGACATTATCTATCGACTTTCTCTTAGAGATTGTCGATATTGAAAAAGGAGACCGTCTCCTAGTCTCCGATATAGGATCCAAATATGCACAAATTGAGTCTAGAGCCACGAGATCATCAATAAATCTCATTAGGACACTTTCAATGAAGACTCTCTGTTTCACACATGTGGAAAGAGATTATATCTTGAGTCCTCGCATTATCCTTGTGGTATTGCGGAACATCCGAGTGATATGCAAACATATTGACAATGAAGATGGAAAGCCTTGGAGCCAACATCAAGCAAGCTCTGGTAGGTGGCATGTGAGATCTATTCAATAGATCAACCATGTGACAATGAACATAAACAATAGGCGATTCAATTTTGAATCAATCACAGTTCGAGTTATGGATTGATGGATACCTTTGAAAACCGGTATTTGTGCTTAAAACTCTTTTGTGACAACTCGTAATTTCAGGTCATTTCTCAAATTTACTATTCATCTCAGGATTTTACTATTCATCGTTTTTGAAGTCGATTTGATATTCTGAGAACGCATTTCAAAATTTTACTATTCACGAACACTATTCATTCCTGGAGAAAAATCACTATTCATTATTCACTATTCATCACTTTTCGTAAACTAGGTTTACGAGTATCAAATACGCGTAACCGTAATGGTTTAGCTGCGTATTCATGAAAAATCATTGAGAAATTTCATATAGACTAGAGTTAGTCTACATATCATCTGTAACATCATTTTCATATTAGTTCATGCATGGGTTTGCACATTAACGTATATTTATTTATTACATGAACGCTATCGCACGATCATTTATTTTGATCAATTGATTCAACACTTTCGACAAATTGTTCTAATATATTTTCATACTCATTTTAATACTATAAAAATTATATTATTAGTTTACTCGATGTTTTGAATTTATTTAGTACATATATTGTTAAATATATATATTTACGACGGTTTACGTAATTTCGATACGATAATTATTTAGTCACCCGATACTTGCGAGAAATGTAATTTTTATCATTTTTATGACTTCGATATATTTTATTTTGTTCACTTCCTTTAGGCACCCTCGTATTATGAGCGTACCATCGACCTACACTTTTATTTAACGTCAAATAAATTTCAATGATATGCTCAAACTATTTTAAAATAGTTAATGTCACCTAAACTTAAAACTTTACGTTTTTACGTTGGCATCTTCATATCGAAACTAATATGAAGTATATTGATAAGTTTTAATATTTTTATAAGTATTATATTTTTGTGTTGCCCGATTTTAAGTTTTGTAGCTTAAAGGCTTAACGTTAGTAATTACCGGGATCAAATTATACCTCTAAACTTTAAACTATTTCTATTATATAAGAAATGTTAACAAAATTTTACACATATATCAAGCACTAAACGTCATATACACATATACCTTAACCTTTTAATAATAAAATATCCTATATAATTCATAGAAACCATAGTAAGGACATACATATGTTTCCTTGTATAAAAATTGTCACACGTCAAATGTATCTATACATGTCATGCCAACCATATTAGTAGTCATGAAAGTTAATATACGTGTAAACCTGCAATTAAAACATACTAAAAGTATTATTCATATAAATATATCAGTATGCAACTCTAACTTGGCATTACAAATTGTAATTTGGGACTACTTTTCTAAGAGTAGATTGACGTGGGTTGTGTATTATCTCTGGGTCATATTACCGGTGAAACTTTTAGAAATTTAGGTTCTGGTTAGCCATTCGTTTAGGTCGTGGTTAGAAGGTCTTGCGTTCATCGGGTTTTAGTTACGTACTTTGGTCATTTTAGCTCTCGAGTTTGTTAACTACTTTGTTAAGGTGAGTTCCATAGCCCTTACTTTTATAAGTTTTGAATTACTTTTGGGGGAGATACATGCTCAACTACTATCATGACAATCACAATTATTTGCAAACTATGTGTTTATCTGAGCGAATGTTTAGTCATAAAATATGATGTTGCCATACTTAGGTTTCTATATCATAGACCATTGAGCTAACTGACTTGGTATGATCACGATCTAACGGACTTGGATAATGCTGAGCTAACGGACTTGGATAATGTTGAGCTAACGGACTTGGTATAATGTTGAAGTAACGGACTTGGTACAATCATGAACTAACGGACTTGGAACTATTTGAAACTATACTATATTATGTGCTATATCAATTGACTATTGATACATTAAGTTATGTACTATTGTGTGAATTCATTTGACAACATGTGCTTGAACATAAACTATAACATTTTGAGCAATGGGTTGTAAACACACAAGTTGCAAGTTTTGTATGGGCGGAACTTGGGCCGGAGTGAATTGCAATGCCTTTCTTTGCATGAAACGTTCTTTAAAGGTTTTCATGACAACACAAACTCTATGAACTCACTCAACCTTTGTGTTGACACTTTTAGCATGTTTTATCTCGGTATAAAGGCATACACTTCATGGCATGCATGTGGACTTATCATAGAGTCGTAAGCGACGACGCGTCTCACATGGGATTTATGCACTTTAAAACATCGTTTGAATTGTATCAAACTTATTTACATGCATGTTGTCTATCATTTGGGACCTATACTTGTAAACTACGATTATTTTACTAAATCAAGCGATGTATTTTCCAAAGCGAAACTTTAGGTCGTTCAATATAGCTATGCTTGTGATGCTATGACGATCATCCCAGGTATTCTATTCCATTTGCAAAGCAGGTAATTTGGGGTGTGACATCTTTTCTTTAACACTTGACCGTGTATGAATATTTCAAATCAAAAGGTGTTATGATTGATAATTGATTTTCATTAAAACCTTCGTTGTATTGCAAAAACAATTTCTGTTGTGCGATACACGATTGTTTTCAAATCTCTTTCATCAATCGGTGAATCTCTATTATTTGGTTCACTCACTCCGTGTTGTCTTCTTTGAGGCGTTCGGTTTGAGAACACTAGAGCATTTGCGAAACCTGATGAAATTCTTGAATTATACGATCACGAGCGATACTTGTCTTGATCAGCGAGGAACCGAGGCGTGTACCTCAATTTAACAAAAGTGATCAAAGACACTTTAAATGCGCTTTATTGCTAATTGTTTTATGCAGTCGCCTACGTCTGCGGTGATCGAATGATGCGGTCAATCCATGGCGCATGCTCACTCAACACATTCATCTCGAAAGAAATCATGATTAGTGCATCAATGACTCGATATTTTTACTCCATGCTTACGCTTTCTGGCTGCCAATATCATGAATCAGCGAAAGCTTACGCTACTCGATGAGAATATATCATGATCCGAATGTGAGCATGTCGGTCCGAAAGTCACAACTTCACATAATACCAACACCACAATGGATAACTCGGAAATTTCTTGTCGGTGATGATCTCAAAAGTGGCTCAAAACTATTATCACGTGGATCGGTAAAAGACCTCCACTTGGATTAACCAAACATGCAATGAGAAGAATCGATGACTACGAGCTTGAACAAAGTACTACATCAAGAATGCAAGAATAATTTTAATGTAATATCTGTTTGTATTCAATGTAATTTTAGTATATGTTTGAGGTGACCTCCATAGGGAGATTGTTAGGATTTAGTAAATCCGATTATTAAAGTCGGTCACCTCAAGTATATGTAATCAATAAGCTCGTAGTCGTAGATTATTATAAGTTAAGTAGTATTTAGTTTAAGTAACAACATGGAGGACATACGGTCTTTACCCATTGTATGCGATCCACACCCGATAGAGTGGCGATTTATGTAAAGACTATAAATACTCTCTACCTTCTAAGGTAGAGTTGGAGCTCATAATAAGACTTTTCTTTCTCTCACTAAAGTTCCCTAAACCTCTAACTTTCTCTCTCTAGAACTCTTTGTACGCCTATTTGATCTTATGGTTTAGTGTGTTTATGAAATCCAATATGTTACAGGTCATAACATCGAGGTTCTCTAATCCATTTGTGAAAGGACGGTGCTGGATGATTATTACATATTCTTTATTTTTTGTAGACTTTGGTGTTCCAATATTAAAACGAGGAGTTATGCTCCTAAAACTAAAAACCGTGAGCCTCGCCACCGGGTTCATCCCGTAACCAAACTTCAGCGTAAGAGTAAGCAATGGACAATGAATGAATGTTATATATGGGGATGATAAATATAAGAGTGCGTTTAGTTGAAAGAAAGTATTCTTGTTTTTCACAAAATGTGTTGTACAAAACAAGAAAAATAAAGATTGCGTTCAAATCTATGTTTTCTATCAAAATTTCTGCAACAGAAAATTTGCATTTTCTACTTTAATAATAGAAATTACAAAACACATTTTTTCCTTGTTTCATTTGTAAGCCCCTTGTTTTCTTGATAATAGAAAACAATATCATATGAACGCGTTTTCTATATTTTGTGAAAGACTAAATATCCTCTAACTAAATATATAAAATTAAAAATAATGTCTCTAACTAAACTAAGTATCTAATATTTTGTGTTGTCACACTAATGAGGGCATATTTATAATGCCTAAAGGTGTAATTTTTAATCTGTTGGCTCAAAAGGTGTGTCTCGACGTTAATGCAAGATCATGCCTTAAAACATTCATCAAAAACGTGAAGAGGTCTAAAAATATATCTCTATTACATTATAATAGATTTAAGAGATTATATAAATAGAAAGATTTAAAATTCAGATATCACAACTTGCCTAAAATCAATACATTGCATACATAAATAAAAGTTATTACAAATAAATATCTTTCATTTCATAACAACATTCATACATAGATGTAACAATCATTTCAAAACCTCTCCAGCCCATCTAAGATGGGGGTTGATACACACAACATCTGTTTTTTATGCATACATCACACTATAATGCACACTGTACAACACTGTAATGCACAAATGTGGTGTATGCATAAAAAAAGATGGTGTACGTATCAACACCCATTTAAGATGTTACAACCATTTGAAAATGTCACCAACCCATTTCAAACAAAGACTCGGACATTATATAAATCTCCTCTCTCTCTCTCATTACTTCCAAAAACCCGCACCTTAAGGTGGTGTTTGTTTTTTTAAGAATGTCTTAACAGCCTCTTAACGAGCCAAACCTCTTAATCGCTCAGACGTTTTGGGCGTTCCGACCGTTTGTTTTTTTTCCCCCATTCAGACGCGGTCAGAGGCAGTTACATCTTAATGGTCTAGACTTGAGAGGGGTGTCTTAATGCCTCTTGTTTCCTGTTGTTGACAAAAAATAACCAAAAAACATTTAGTACGAGCAAGCAAATGACACAACACCTTACTTGGAAATTTTTTTTGACTCAGATTCAGATTCAGAAGTGCGGTTCATATTCAGATTCAGAGCATCTGAATAAACAAACAACACCTAACTCTCTTTTCTCTCGCTTTAACCACCCTCACTATAAACCGGCTCCACCAACAAAATCTACCACCTACTGCCACCACAATAACCACTACCATGCATTTGGATTTAGACACCCGAATCAAACAAATATAAAATGCTCTCATACACACAAACCCACACTAACCTACCAGAATCCTTTTTTTCTCTAGAAAAAAGGAACACATACACACACACTATCTACTCCCATCCTCTTCTTTTCTATGTCTATTTCAAAAACTCAAACCCCACTACCAATTGTTTTGGACTTCGCAGCCACTATGTTCTAACATTCTGCTACCACCAGCGACACAACCACCACCATCAACTACTTACGCCACCAACACCACCAGTTCATGCTGAAATCAGTGGTGTTTGAGTTTTGGTGCATTCGTTAATGTGTAGTGTGTTCGGTAGTGTTTTAGCGGTATCAGTGTAGTCATTTTGGTTTGGTGGCGTTTTGAATTTTATGTGTGGTAATTTGACCGGATGTGTTTAGATCTAACTGGATTCTTCCGGATTTAACCAATTTGGAAATTTTACTTACGAGGTTTGGTGTATTTTCTGGTTCGAGATCCATTAAGATCTTTTATAATTTTGGTGCTTTTGGTGTGTATGTGGTTTTCGATGTGCTTTGTAGTTCCGATATATGATTAGATCTGAAGAGTTTTTGTGTCTTTGTTGTGGTTTTAGAATAATGTATGTCGGTTTTGTTTGATCTACTTTTGATAATTTTTTGTGATTTAGTATAGCCTTATACTACTTATTTATTTATTTCTTGTAGGATCGTGAATATTATGTTGTTTGATGATTCGGGTGGTCTTTGATGATGGAAATACAAGTATGCCATGTTTTAGAGAGAGAAAGAGTGAGAGAGTGTTCTTGGTAGAGACTTGCTTAACAAAATGTAAAGGTTAGATTGAAAGAAGCACCACCGCTTCCAAGGATGGAAGGGGTATTTATAGTTACAAATACTACGTCCTCCTAACGGACTATGGATCAGGCATATAGTGGGTAAAGACCCGTCCTTCCTCCACGGTGATACACTAAACTAATATACGCTACAAACTAACTAATAAACTAACTAATAACGTAACAAACGATATGTTTACGAGCTAACTTATGCTAGATAATATTTGGGGTGACCGACACTTCACTTATGGAATTTCCAATTCCTAACAATCTCCCCCTAAGGAGGTCACCCCATGTTTTACATTTTGATTCTTAGCATTCTATTCTTGACTTAGTTCTTGAGCTCGTGAACTTTAATTCTTCAACTTCAGCGTCATTGTGCTTTAGCAGTGACTCTTCATAGTCCGATTATATTGTACTTTGGTGGAGGCCTTTAATCGATCCACATCATTGATGATCTTCGAGCTATATGGAGATCATCGACCCGATAAATCTCTAGATCACCCTTTGTAGTGTTGCCTTCATGTGAAATTGTGACTTTAGTGTGGATCTTTGTGAGCATCGACTTTAGATTTACTTCCGATTACGATCGGTACATCCGTCCAAATGTACTACGAACAACGATTAGCAATAAAACACACGAGAGTGTCTTTGATCACTTCGTTGAATTGAGGTACATGGCCCGGTTCCCATTGATCGATACAATCTTACTGTGATCGGTAGAATTTGAAGAATCTCCTTGACGTTTTCGCAATGCTCTGTTGTTCTCAAACCGAACGTCTCAAAGAAGACAACATGGAGTGAGTGAACCGGTGAATTGAGATTCAGCGATTGATGAAAAATTGATTTGAAAATAATCGCGTATTGCTTAGAAGAAAGATTTTTGCAATACTGACGAAGGTTTTATAAGAAAGATCAATTTTCAATCATAAATACTTTTGTATTTGAAAAGAGTACACATTCGATGTGATAGAAAAGAAGAGATTCGCACATCGAGCGGTTTTCCAAAGTATTTTTCAATCGGAGATACTTTTGTGTTTGAAAATATGAATACACATTCGACGTGCTAGAGAAAGAAGGTTTGCACATCGAATGGTTTTCCAAAAGTATTCATCAATTCAATCTGGACCAAGGTTGATTCATGATTGAATAAGCCCCATCGTTTCTATCCAGTTGTCACAAGCTTGATCTTATGAAAGATCTCACATGTCACCCACCAAGAGCTTGTTTGATGTTGGCTCTAGAAGGATTTACATCTTCATCGTGAATACTTTTACATATCACTCGCATGTTCTGGCAATACCACAAGGATAATGCGTAGGACTCTGAATAAATACTTACTTTCCACATTGTGTGAAACAACAAGTCTTCATTAATTTTTGTGTCCTAATGAGATATTGTGGATGATCTCTTGCCTCTACACTCAATTGTGGATGGGTCTCCTTCTTCAATATCAACCATCTCTAAGAGAAAGTCGATAGATAATGTAGGTTCCCCGTGAGAATAAAACAAGTCCTTTTAAGAGGAACTTGAGTAGCTTGGGAAGTTTAGTGCGGTCGTCCTTTGGGTCCATGACGTCTTGTCTTCAATACCGATGTTACCTTAGTGACCACCGATAGCATATGTATTGAACCGATTCTTGCCTAAGGTTGAATTATTGGAGGGCTATTTCTTTTCACCCTTTTCTCATTCAATTCTTTTCATTCTTCAACCCTTGATTGCTTACCGAGACTTCATTACTAGAACCTTGTTGGGTTTATTCGATTACTAGCTCGGTCTCGATCCTCTTCCCATATTCTCGTTTTCTCCTTTTTTCATCATACCTAAGGACTCTACACTATCTAGTGGATTGTCCTGGGTAGATCCCTCAAACTCTGGCGGGATCGTGAGAACGAATACCTAACCTAACCATCCTTATAACACCATGCATAAAGTAAATTGGTCGGTCTTTTGGTATTGTTCTTTCCTTCTCGAAACCAGTTGAAAAATCATTTGGAAAATCAATCAAGGTACTTGTGATACGAGATCAAAGCATTTTGTACCTTAATAGTTTTGATCATTTAGAAATGCTCCCCCTCAACATGTGCATATGATCTTGAAATTGTTTAGCACATGGAGACAAGAGTTCTTTAAAATAATTTATTGGTCACAATTTCCGTAGAAAAAGCCATTTGATTTTCTTGGTAAATTCTCCCCCTCAATATGTGCGTAGGATATTTGAAATCATTTTATCACATAGAGGAAAGAGTTCTTTTGAAGTACATTCCATGATCACAAAAGCCATTAAGAAACCATCAGAAAATCAATCAAGGTACTTTATGTTGAAACATAGAAATCTTTGTAACTTGAAAGTTTATTTTCTTTTGAAATGCTCCCCTCAATATGTGCTTGAGATTCGAAGCGTTTAGCACATATGGGAGAGCGACATGCACACTTGAATCAAAGCGATCATCTTTATCAAATTTCATTATTAAATCACAAATTCTCCCCCGATCAAAAATATCAAACCCTTTGAGATTTTGGATCCAAAGTGATTTAATAAGGTTTGGAAAACATGGGAGAATATGTGGCCTTGTTTAAATACTCTTTTGGTTTTTGGTTAAATGCTCCTTCACAAACATGTGCATTATGTATTTCAAAATCGTTTGGCATATGAAGGAAGGAGTGCTTTTGAAACAATCACCCTTTAAAACCGATCTGAGATTTAAATCACGATCTCTCCCCCGATCAAAAATTTCAAACCTTTTGAGATTTGTGATCCCAATAGATTTAAATTATTTAGAAAATTTTAGGGGAAAGACGTGGCAAGATTTAATTTTGAAATATGATGGATAAGGAATAGTTTTTCGACATTAAAGATTGTTAGTGTCATGTATGATAGTTTTAAGAGATCTTTAAGTAAAATAAAACAATTTCACAATCAAACAAGACAGAAAAAAATTCATTTGAAAGATCCTTGAGTTTTAAGGAAAATCATACCATGACATAACATTAAATCTTGGATCGAGTACTTTATTTTGTACAAACGGACTTGATAGATGAAATATCGTTTGAAAATATTTTATTTTAAATCACTCTCCCCTCAATCGATGACCGTAGTCGATGATTGAGTGACTTAAGATTTTGATAAAGTGAAGTCCGGTGATTTTAAAATTAATTCAATTTATTTTCAAAATCGATATTTTCCATTTTCAAAACAATATTATTCAAAATTGTTAAAAATGGTATCATCACAATAATCCTACACAAAGATACGTTCGGTGGTTGAGTCAGCTACATTGTTCTTTGTAAGGCTCGAAGAAAGACCATCTGCTGATGCAGTGAGACTTCTTACGTTGCATATTTTCATGCCAACTATCCATAGAAGTCAAATTAAGCTCCGTTTCTTCATATGTCAACCCAAGATATAGTTACCCTTTCCTTTCGGCATCCAATCATCTTCTATTATGGGATCCGGATCGGGAACATTCTTATAACCATCTTATACGCATCGTTAGTGAACACAAATAGACATATATGGTGGTCGACAACGCAACGACAATCGACTAATAAAAGTCGATTCAACATATCAATCAGATCATATATAGCATGGGAATAATGTGTTTATCAAACTATAGTCATCTAATTCTAATAATCATATCCTAAACACCTAGTCCTTCGACATAGGCAAATATCATTTTAAGTTAAGCACGTAGGATAATTAGATAAACCCGATAGATGATATAAATTTGAAAACATTCTCCCCTCAATCAATGACTCTTTCTCGAAAAGTTTAAAAGCGAAGTCATTGATCGAGTTTTCAATTTTCTGAAAACTACGAGTCGATTGATTTTCAAGCAACTCATTTTCCACCATTATGAAATACAACAAATATTTTTAGAAGAATTTTAGACGGAAAAACATTTGTGTAGGAACAGATCCTTGACATACTTTCCTCAATATGTTTTAGGATAAGTGCACGAAATTTTTGAAAATCGTTTAAGCGTAGCACTTTCCTTCTTTGAAAAACGGGTTGCTATCAGAAATAATAGCAAGCCATAATTTTAAAGAACGGGTTACAGTCTGAAGTAACTGTAAGCCATATTTTGAGACATGTTTTGAAAAAGCATATTTACACCTCCTGCTCGAACTTCATCTATGATCACGTGCCATTATTGAATGACATTTCTAAGACCGTAGATGTTATCGATACCAGAAGACATGTCTTGAGAAAACAATATTTTTGGTATTTTTAAATTTTCTGATTTTTATGGATTTTTGTTGATTTTATATTTTTCTATTTTCTTTTTGTTGGTTTTATATTTTTGTATTTTGTTTTTGATAAATATATACACAGATAGAGTAGATGATATAGTTTAAGAAGATGATACGAGTACCGAGATAAGGATATCAAACAGCACGTCGTAGAAGATAGAAGTCGTCATCTCTTAAACTTCCAATACCAAAGCTTCCGAGGCTCCATAATAGAGGATATAACATGAGCCTTTGAGAAAGAGAGACTTTGGAAGCTTCCCCCAAACCAAAAATCCATTAGGTGAACAGATTCAAAGCTCTGTTTCAAGCTTGCCTTAGCCAGGTGCACAGAGAAGCACACCATTTAACATAAATCTCGCTTCTCCTTTTAAGAACGAAACTCGAGATTCTCCATTCGGGGTTATATCATCAACAAGAAGAACAACAACGTATCATCCCACATATGAATAACTCTTCTCAAATTCCTTTTCCACTGAAGTCTGAAGCGATCCATTCCAAAAGGAGTCAAGAGAACACTTCCCCAGTAGATGAATAGATACGATCGGTCTCTTGACTAGAGCTCACGAACCCGAATACACATATACCCAAAAGAGAAACTTATAACAGCAGTAGCAGTTAAGTCGATGGCCAAAGAATAACCCGATGTATACTTTTCTCTCCCGATGATAGTGTATGAAGCTCAAGAACCCAAAGTACCCGAATGCCCAAAGAGAGAATAGCAGATAACATTGAAAAGCGGGCGAATCACCGATTATCTCTGCGGATGACTATCTCTGAGACGTCAACTTGAATAAGTGATTATATCTACGAATCAGATTAAGCTCTCAAGTGAGATAGTTGAGCACCCCAATGTACACAATTCTCTCTCCCGATGATTGTGATAGCATCAAGATCATCACACACTTGTGTACCTCTTTTATCTTGAAACTAACTCTTCCATCTCTTCCCCACATAGTTGGAATAAGAACACTAAGCGCATGAGTCAAACCTTGAGTTTCTGCGGTAATGACATTTGTCTTCCGAGTTTCTTCAATCACTTAAGTATTAAGCTCATCAAGTTTACTCGCGTTTAGATGTGTCTCCTTCCCTTTGATGGTTTGACACTTGAAATTAGCAACATATTATAAGCCGGATACTTGAAATCTTTTGAGAAGAACACTTTTAATCTTTGTGAGAATCAACTTTAGCGTGAATATGAGCAAGTATAATTGGGGATTAAATTCGACATTTCACTCTCCCCAATTAGTGCTCTCCTCTAAACCAAACAATCTGTTTGATAAATGCTCGATTAAGAAGAAGTCTTTAGATAATCAAATGCAACTCGTCTTTAGTCTTCTAACATGTAGCGAGAGAATGTAGAACCAGATCGTAGACTCGACCTTCTTCAAGATTATCCTGTTGGGAATAGAAAGTCAACATATTCAACTCACCAAATGCATTCCGTTAACATACAAATAGCAAATCCCTTAACTCAAATCCTCCCAATCAAACAAGAACGAAAGATGTTCATTAAAAAATCATGTTACAACCTGGAAGTACTTTGTCATTAATCAAATCACTCGTGTGAAGATTTTAACCAACGACTCTTACTAGAAAACTCCATGTGAAGATGACCCGATAAGAAGAAGCTCGGTTCTTACATGAGTTTGGAGCCGTTTGACCATTTATTCTCATAAATCAATCAACCATGCGATAATTCACTTCTTCTCCCCTCAAAATTGCATACGGGTTGCCATTCTTGATTGAATAAGTGAATATTTTCAACAAATGTAGTCTATTCACACTTCTCCCCATAAAATTAGCACATGATGTGGCCATCGTCATTATAGTTGAACAAGTGGAATAAGAAAAACAATCAACGGTAGTCCGGTTCATTTGATGTTTGAAAGCGCATGGAAAAAGCATGAAGCATGTTGATGAGAATGGTCATAAATGAGAAGATTTCTCTTCTTCAGAAGATAAAGCACACTGAAGCGTAATCTTTTCTTTTCTTTAAGGAACGAGGCTTGAACTGTTGTGTTCAAATGTCATTAGAAGATTTCTCTTCTTTCGAAGATAAAGCGCACTGAGACGTACACTTTTCTTTTCTTTAGAGTACGAGGCATGAACTGTTGTGTTCATACGTCATAATATCTCTTTTCAAACTCTCTTGGCAAAACTTGTAATCACCCCATTATCATTCGATGAGGCTTTTTGTTGTGACGGTGATGGAGAAAACTCAATATGATGAATTTGACCACAAGCAAACTAACCGAACTCGTGACTTAAACTTGCACATATGTAACAAAGAGCGGTCTGAGACTTCATCCTCCATTGAATCTCTAAGTACTCTATACTCTTCATCCAATCAACCATCAAGTATAAGGCGTACATCGCCTCTTGAAAATCCACAATTGAATGTGACATTGAGCACTACAACGTAACTCCTTAAAGTGATAGTTATTTTGTGGTGGTTAGTGTCACACCAATTACATTTTTTGCGGAATGGAATTCACGGGATTGTTGTCATAGCATCACAATCACAGTTATATTGAGCGACCTAAAGTGTCGTTTGGAAAAATACATCGCTTGATTTAATAAAAACATTCGAGAGTTACAAAGATAGGTCCCAAATGAAAGTTACTATGCACGGAAAATAAGTTTAGTACAAGTCAAACGATGTTTTAAAAGTAAATAAAACCCAGTGAGGCGTCGTCGTCCCACGACTCCATGATGCGTCCAAATGTATGCCATGAAGTGAATGCCTTAGATACCGAGATAAAACATGCTAAAAAGTGTCAACACAAAGGTTGAGTGAGTTCATAGGGTTTGTGATGAAATGTAAAGATTATCAAAATCGTTTATCGAAGAAAGGCATCGTAAATCCACTCGGTTCAAGTTCCGCCCATACAAAACTTGCAACTGTGTGTTCACAACCCAACGCCAAGGTGCATAATTTATGTTCAAGTGCATGATATCAAATGAATTCACATTATAGTGCATGACTTAATGTATCAATAAATACTTGACCTAATTATACCAAGACATTCGGTTCAATGATAATCCCAAGACATTCATTTCAATGATAATCCCAAGACATTCACTCAATGATAATCCCAAGACATTCACTCAATGATAATCCCAAGACATTCACCCAATGATAATCCCAAGACATTCAAATTGAATGATAATCCCAAGACATTCAAACTCAATGATAATCCCAAGACATTCGACAATGATTTATGATATAAGATATGACTAAACATTAAGTTCGGTTAAGCATGTAGTTTCAAATAATCATGATAGTCATAAAAATAGTTGAGCATGTATCTCCCCCAAAACATTTATGAAAACAAGTAAAAGTAGGGGCTATGAAACTCACAATAATCCTTAAATGTTTAGAGTAACTATGAAAGTAAATGAAAATAGTTGAGCATGTATCTCCCCCAAAACAGTTATGAAAGCAAGTAAAAGTAGGGGCTATGAAACTCACAGTAATCCTTATATGTTTAGAGTAACTATGAAAGTAATTGAAAATAGTTGAGCATGTATCTCCCCCAAAACAGTTATGAAAACAAGTAAAGTAGGGGCTATGAAACTCACAATAATCCTTAAATGTTTAGAGTAACTATGAAAGTAAATGAAAATAGTTGAGCATGTATCTCCCCCAAAACAGTTATGAAAGCAAGTAAAAGTAGGGGCTATGAAACTCACAGTAATCCTTATATGTTTAGAGTAACTATGAAAGTAATTGAAAATAGTTGAGCATGTATCTCCCCCAAAACAGTTATGAAAACAAGTAAAGTAGGGGCTATGAAACTCACAATAATCCTTAAATGTTTAGAGTAACTATGAAAGTAAATGAAAATAGTTGAGCATGTATCTCCCCAAGCAGTTATGAAAGCAAGTAAAAGTAGGGCTATGAAACTCACTTGGTGGAATGATGCAAAGACAAAAGTGAGTACACCGAGATGTAGTGTGATCGTTAATCTTGACCTATTATGAATGATATGATACGTAATGAGTTATGATGTAATGTTATGCATGCATTTCGTATGTTATTTATACCATTTGTGAGTTTGAAAATAATACTTATCGTCGAAAAATACTCTTTTGACGTCTTGACCATTCTTAAATCACTTTACAAGTTTTACGTCAAAATGTCATCCTACAATGGTTTCGTAATGATTTATTGTGAAATTTTCACTTTTAAATAGTAAAATAATGTCGCCGGAAATTTCATGAAAGTGATAAAAATGGCTTCGAAAAACTAGTCGTAAAATGGTGTGCGTCGATCGTTAGGAAACGAACTCGACGGTTTTGGAAAGTTTGTATCGAAATCTAGAAGTTTCAGTTCAGGAGTTTTCGACATAAAGGTCTCGATCATAAAGATAATAAGGATTAAAGATGGTGATTTTGTCTAATTGTTGTGTAAAAAGTGAGTTTCGGCCAAGTTTAAGCATCCGTAAATAATTTATTAAAACTCCGCTATACAAACGGTTGGTCGTTTTGAAAAATATGCTTGGTGATCTTGATTTTACTAGAAGACATTTCGTTCCAAAAAGTTCCACATCAAGGTTAAAAACAGCCTCCAACATGGTCGTTTCATTACCGTAACACTTGTATCGTAAAATAATATAGTTTTTCGAAAATAATAGTTACGAAATTTTATGAAAACGTGCATATCTTTGTCGTTTCAAATCCGTTTTCTCGATATGTCGTCCTTAGCTTCGTATCAAAGTATACTAATATATTTTGACAAGTCGAAATAATTTGTAAAGCTTAAGGCTCGTTTTGACTCGAATAAAACAAAAACATGTTCTTTGAAATTTCGAAAAAATATATTTAGTCGTCAAACTTTAAAATTCATAACTTCTTCGTTATAACTCCGTTTTATCCGTTCAAGCGCCACGGATTCGTTTTAAAGTATATTTTCTAAATATCAAGGCCAAAATTTACGTGCCTACTGTCGGATTTTCAGAAAATCAAAACAAGGACAGAACACTTTTATAACTTATCGAAAATAGTTTTCTCGTACTAAACCTATTCCAATCCCTTCAAATCAACTCCAAAGCTAGTCTAATCCTACCATACACCTTCTTAGGGTGTCATGGGTTCCTAAACATCATCAAGACCAAAGTATACCAAGGGGATAATTATAGGATGACCTTATATATATATATTTCTAAAAATCATGTAAAAATGGTATAAATCAACATATGTCTTGCATGTTTGTACCAAATATGAAGAGATGAATATGAAATGAAAAGGAAACATGAAAAATATAAATGATATGCTTACAAGTATTATGATGAGGTGCAAAGAACAAGGTTTAGCCTAAATACTCTAGATTTTTATTTCAAAATCTAATAAAGAGTATTATCTAGATTGTTAATAACTTGAGCTTGATAAAAAAAAATGGTGATCCCTTTGCTAACTCTTGAAGGCCGGTTTTGGATGGAGAAGAACAAGAGAGAATAAATTTTTAGAACTTGAATTATTGGATTGGGAATATAATGAATGAAGCTTGAGTGTAAATATATACAAGTAAGACTTTGGATAAAATTTTATGATACATCCCCCCCATAGGGCCGGATATGGGGGATTGTGTTTCTCAAATTTTATTTATTATTTTTTTTTTTATAAAGTGTAAGTATATACTTGTATAATTTGTTAAAAGATTTAAGTGAAAGGTGTAGGTAAAAAGGTAACTTGTAAGGTAAATGGTAACTTTTTGGTACAAGTAAATTTTTAATAGATCAAAATAGAGTATAATGATTTTATAAAAATTATAAAAATACATTCCTTGTGAAATTTGAGTGATATAAAAATTATAGTGTAGTTTTTAAGAAAAACGTCGTAATAAGATAACTTTAACGATTTATATTCAAAATAAATTCAAAACACTAGTTAAGCTCAAAATATAGTTTTTATAACTAAATGTAAGTATAAAAATACGTCGGGATCATTTTTGGAAGTAACGGATTAAATATTCAAAATAATAACTCACGCGATAACGTTTATTTAATATAAAAATTACGCGTTAAATGTGAAATGAAATGTCATGAATGAACTATCATGATGCAAATGATGTCAATGAAATGTAGACTAAACTTAGTCCATATGAAATGTTCGTGGTGATATGATCATGAATTCGCCGCTAAGCCATAAAGGTTACGCGAATTTGAAACACGTAAAACTAGTTTACGATAAATGTTGAAATAGTGAAGTATAAATTGTTTTGAGAAATGTCCTGAAATTACGAGTTGTCACAGTTAGAGCCCAATTCCCCCAAGTGGTAAAAGAAAAGGAAAAAATCACCCAACAATAACTAGATTTCCAAGTCTTCGTTTTTTGATAGTAAGCTCAAACAAGGATCTTGAAGAATCCTCATCCAACCATCCCCGATACCTTCAGATACTAAGTACACTTGCCCGTGATAATTCACTTCAACCTCAAATAAATAATAGTGAATTAACCCCATCACATCTTACGGTTAAAAGCTCAAATCTAGCCTCCTTTGACGTTTTAAGTGAACTATGATAATGGTTTTCATCCCGACCATGGTTAAAAGCACATAACCCCGTAAAACCATGTAATAACCAAACTGCCATGATGAAAATCCAAACACACATCCAATTCATGAAGTACACCCTTTTATCCCTTCTTCGAAGTAGAAACCATAGCACCATCATCAGAAAGGATCCCGAAATACACTTTCCTATCTCCAGGATGGTTCAATCATCATGGGATTTTACAATTCTATGGTCTAAACCGAGAAATAGTTTCTTTCGCGGGATTTTACAAAACCAAGAATAAACCGCAAGATAGATCCAAAAATGCACATTACTTTTACCAGGATGTTTCCATTGTCACGGGATTTTACAAGTCTATGATTTAAACCGAGAAATAATTTCTTTCGCGGGATTTTACAAGCTCAAGACTAAACCGTAAACAATGTTAGTTTGAATGTGTTATGACAACTTTGATTTCGGTGAATATCTGTTTTACGGGAAAATGCAGCGGTTCTTCAACGGTTCATTATCCAACATCAACAACATCATCAACCATCCAATAAACACTTTGGTAAACACATCATTCACGCATTCTGTCGGCTATTGCAATGAAAACATGGTGAAGTAAACTCGATATGCCTAACTTGATCATGAAGTAAAATTCCCAAGATTTGTTACTTAAACTTGTACTAATCCTCGTGAGAAAGAAACGGTGTACCCAATGTACAAAACCTCTTGACATATAGTCAAGTCTTTATCACCCTCTATAAATGCCCAAACAAGTCGTCTTCGCTGAAGGGTAGAAAGAAAGAAGACGAAATAAGTAAACATGCCAGGAAAAATTCACTGCAAACCCAAATAAGAAATACCGTCCATACAACCCCGTAGTCAACTCTGTTCAACCATCAATTCAAGCCATGACATAAAATTCACCGTGGAAATGTATACACCAACGTACCAAACCTCATAACTCATCAAATCTCATCAACAACTTGTAGCTCATATCATACAGTCCATAAACCGAAAACAGATCATCAGTCCACGTCCAATAAACACCGTTTGAACCGTCACTTCAACACTAAGTCAACAATACCGGACAAGAACCTCGTGAATATTGTCATGACTATAATACCAATTTTATCAAAAATAACAAACGTTGTATCCAATGTTAGTGTACATGAGTTCATTCGGATAAGAGTCATTGAATTATATTCGGATAACAAACGTCTTGTGTAAAAGCCAATTGCACAAATAAAACACAAGGTCCAGCCCATTGTAGAAGCACTCGGCCCAAAGTATCAAAGTAGCCATAATAGATACTCGGCCCACAGTAGTAATGAACAGGTTCTTAAATCCACTAATCGTTCGGCCCAAGACATGAAATAAAGCAGCTTTACATTTACCCTAATATTCGGATTATATAAACGCAACTTATCACAACCTTTGCCCTAATATATCTCACCTAAAACATATTCAGTCCGCCTCTTTCTCACAAAACGCTTCTCATTCTCACTTAATCCCAAAAAAAAATCTCAAAAATCAAACCCTAAGTACACATCAGTCCGCCCCATCACTTTCACCTTCAAACCAAATCACAAGAAACCCTAATATCAAAGTACACGACCGCTCCTTCTCTTTTTGTTGATCACAATGACCTCACCACAGGGATGGCTTGAGGGACATGAATCTTTTAAGCCACAGGGATGGTACGAAGCTCTTGAAACGGCTTAAAGGACACACTGAAACCCACGGGTAGGTACTTCAAAATTGTATGTAATTCGATTAGAGTGTTGTTGTTTTAAATCAATTCATTTAAGAGATTAAACGAGCCAAACAAATGATTTAACATAATTGTTAAAATCATTTGTTTAATTCGAATATCATCACCTATGTAGATCAATGAAGATATTTGTTTCACTCATGTGTATGTCCCTTGATGTCAAAAAATGAGAAACAAATGTAAGATCTATTTCCATTTTCATTTCGTAATACCTTATGATTTACGGATCTGTGATGAGAACACTTTCGTTTCTTTGACCCTTAAGGTCTTTGAATTGGTCGTTTGACATGGACGAAAGAAAGGACTCTGAGATCGATTTAGGTTTTAAGTATATCATTAAGTTATGAGTCTTTATCTATAATGCATGTTTATTTCGTGAATAAGGACTCTTGGAAGTCATATCTTAGTGAACCACGAATTAAGAGGCTGAGATCATTTGTTTTTGTTATGAGTCTTTGACAAATGGTTAGGATAGTTTGGGATTAAATGGAGTTGGTTTTGTGATTTCATTCGTTTTCATAATTTCTCCATGGACTGGTGATGTAGGATTGAAACTGAGGTCGAGTTTTTGTTTGGTAAAGGGTATTGTAGTAGAGGTCGTGGTCAATTGTCAAGTCGCTATACATGAGTCAAGTCGCTATATTGTAGCAGAGGTCGTGGTCAATTGTCAAGTCGCTATACATGAGTCAAGTCGCTACAGAACTTTAAGTACACAACACGCTTCTTTAAACCCAAATCGCTTTTGACTCAATAGTCAAAACGCAGTATATGCACAACTCGCTTCCTGTTTTTCTTTACTTCACAAGTCGCTAACTTATAAACATAAGTCGAATCATGACACAAGTCGCTACATGATGGACAAATCGCTACGACTTGTAAAGACAAGTCGCTATGAAGATTCAATGAATCTGGACAAGTTTAGTGACAACTCGCTACGACGAATAAATCAGAATAGACCCAGTTGCAAAACCCAAAAATACTCCAACTCGCTTACAAGAAACAACCATCAACCCAGAAAACACTTGAGTATTCATTTTAGCCTTGTTTGACCATAGAAAACTGACTTTGACCACATGGTAGTACAAGCTTTGGTAACAAAAACAGCCATACAAATAATAACAACTACCTGTTTGGACAGAAATACCACAGAACAGATATTGACTTTGAAATCACATGAATTTTTGTTTTTGACCAACCTAAAAGGGTACAAAACTTGTTAAAACAGTTTTACCACAATACACAAAAACGTTTTCCGACCACCAAAAGTTACCAAAAACAGTTAAAACATGTAACAAAAACCACCATAAATCGACACAACACAATAACCATGGCTCTAATACCATTTGTAGGATCGTCAATATTATGTTGTTTGATGATTCGGGTGGTCTTGGATGATGGAAATACAAGTATGCCATGTTTTAGAGAGAGAAAGAGTGAGAGGGTGTTCTTGGTAGAGACTTGCTTAACAAAATGTAAATGTTAGATTGAAAGAAGCACCACCCATTCCAAGGATGGAAGGGGTATTTATAGTTACAAATACTACGTCCTCTTAACGGACTGTGGATCAGGCATACAATGGGTAAAGACCCGTCCTTCCTCCACGGTGATACACTAAACTAATCTACGCTACAAACTAACTAATAAACTAACTAATAACGTAACAAACGATATGTCTACGAGCTAACTTATGCTAGATAATATTTGGGGTGACCGACACTTCACTTATGGAATTTACAATTCCTAACATTTCTTGCAAACGGGAATATCCATAACATGGACGATGTTCAAAGTTGCTTAATAGCTACATGTAGATATCCCAAATTGGGTGGTGTTAATACAAATATCGTCCAAAAACGTTATTTATATTTTATGATCTTTACCTTGTTTTGTTAACGACGAAACAAATTTCATTTTTTCAAAGTATAAAGCTTGTCAAGGTTGTTAGATATTAGTACAAGCTTTTCTTAAATACTTTTCAACATTTAAGCATTTGCATCTTATCACTTTTTGATTAGTTACATATCAATTCACAATATTAGCCTTCTAAATAAAAATGTGTCTCAACATTTTAGATCAAACATATTTAGTTACTTAAACAAAATATTACATAAGTATTTACTTATATATCATGAAAATTATAAAAATGGAAAACTACATATTAAATCATGGCTTACATCACTTTGAAAATCTTTAGAAGATTTCATATAATATTTTGTTTAGATATTCACATATCTTGCATAATCTTGGAGAGATTTGGATGATCCTTGAAAGATTTGTTGTAATCTTTTCTGTCAGACTGGTGGAACCAAAATTTATAAAGGGCGGAACCCTTTTTTTGGTTTCATCCACTCCGTACCATTCTGATCTCCTTGCCTATAAATAGCAAGCCAACCCAAGTTGTTTTCTTATCCCTCATTAGCATAAAACACATACATTCTTTCATTCTATTACATCTAACTCAGTTTCATTTTATTTTGATCATTGTTGGGTTTTAGGTTCCTTGGATCAAGAATTACTCTAAGTACTGGAACCACGGACAGGTTTGATATAACCACGGACAGAAGGATGTAACCACGGATGAAGACAAACCGCGGCTAGTAGAAGAGTGTAACCACTGATAATGATATGTAATCACTGCTAGTCTTGTATAGTCGGTTTAGTTTATTGTATTAGATAAATATGGAAAAGATATTTATCTTGTAGGTTACGTATTGTATAATGTATAGGACTCCTAGCCTATAAAAGGAGATCCTAGGTTAGATTAGATATACGTATGTTTTATATCTAAGGTCGATACACTTCAAGGTTGTAAAACCCTAATACTGTAAGAGTATTATTAATAAATAATATTGAGGTGTTGAATGTTTCTTGTTCTTCTTCTTAAGATTAAGTGTTAAATTCCATAATACTTAATAAGCTTTTGTTCTAAGTCGGTTTCTATATTAGATCGTTTGCTCAACTGGGATCAACAAGTGGTATCGAGCTTGTGATCTAGAAGCGTAACCAAGAAGAAGTTCTATTCAAGAAAGCTAAGATGTCGATGAAACTCACATGGTGATCATCAAAGGTTCCATGCTTAAGCATGGTGAGTATCAAATCGGAGAATGCGAATGAGGCAATACATTCGTATGATTGATTATGCCATCCGGGATGTTGTTGAAAAAGGTGATACTCTTCCTTTGAAGGGTGCTGATGGTAAAGCCATTGAAATTGTAAGTGAAGTTGGTAAGGCTAAAAGGAAATTGGAGATTAAAGCTCATAGTATTCTTTCTATGGGAATACCTAATGAGTATGCTTTGGACTTTGAAAGATATGAGTCTGCTAAAGAGTTATTGGATGCTCTTGAGACAAGGTTTGCTGGTAATGAAGCTACAAAGAAATAAAGGAAGAACATGCTCAAGCATCAGTTTGAAAACTTCACTACACTCAGTGGAGAAAAACTTGATGGCACTTATAACAGGCTTCAAAAACTGATTAGCCAATTGAAGTCAGTGGACTATAATCCTATTCAAGAAGATATAAATTTGAAGTTCATTAGAAGTTTATCTCCTGAATGGGCTCTTCATACGCTTGTGTGGAGAAATAAGGAAGACTTTGACAAGATGACTCTGGACAATCTCTTCAACAACTTGAAGGTTTATGAGTCTGAGAAAAACGTTGTTGGTGCATCTTCTGCTAATCAAAACATTGCTTTTGTGTCCACCAATCATATGAGTTCACAAGATGTATCCACTACTGCTTATGGAATAACCACGGCTATTGCAAACAATACCCTTTGTTAGTGATAATGTCGATGATGGTGCAATTTGTGCTTTTACGTCGTGATTTAACTACCAAATTCTTGTTTTAAATCAAGATTTAGATCAAATTGATCCTGATGATCTTGAGGAGATTAATCTTCAATGGCAAATGGCAATGTTGACTCTCCAAGCAAGGAAGTTTCTGAGGAGGACTGGAATACAAGTTAGGTATGATGGTCAAAGGAGAGTTGGGTTCGACAAAAGCAAGATGGGGTGCTTTAACTGCAAGAAGAAAGGTCATTTTGCAAGGGAATGTCGAGCTCCTAAGAGAATTGAAGGCATGAAGAAGACTCTTGAAGAGCTCTTTGCTTCCTCGACTTTGGTTGCACAAGATGGGATTGGTGATTATGATTGGGTGATCGAGTTGAAGAAGGTCCCAATGCGACTTTTCTTGCTAGTGAAGCTTCAAAAGAGCATAACTATGCTCTCATGGCCTATGCTTCATCTTAAGTTCGATTACGAGGTATCCAATGATTCTACTTGTTCTTTTAAATCATGTTATGATAACTTAGAATCTCAAAAGCTATCACCGAGAGTATGAGGAAAGAAGTAGAAAGACCGACTATGGACAACTTAGGTTATAGAGTTGGTCTAGAGTGTAGAAGCAAAACTAAAATCTTGTATTAAATGTGAGTTTGAGTATGTAGATAAGATCAATATACTAGGTGGTGAAATTGATCTTAAGAATAGAGATTAAGATGCTTAAAGATAAACTAGCAGAGAGAGAGTGTAAAACAAAAGGCCCTAGAAGAAAAAGAAAACATGTTGTTAGGGTTTAAAAACACAATATGCTTCTCGATCCGGTGAATAAACCAATAGGTCAAAATTGTTCAAAGATGGTGCCGCCTAGGTTACAATGATATGCCACCACCATCTCTTATGAAACATGCACCACCGCTAAAGAGCTCTCATTTAGCGATGAATTTAGCTTCAATAAACATGTAGGTGAGACTAACAAAATTGAATCACCTAAGATAGGTTCGATAAGTCATCGATGCTCCCATAATTGAAGATTGGGAATCGATTAGGAGGAAGATAGATATGAATCAACTCAATCTGAAAAGATAGAGCATGTTAAGAAAGTTGATTCTAAACAAGTCAACCTTGTACCTAGATTTGGGGCTCAAATTGCTAAGAGAGTAGTTGAGTACAAGGAAGTACCTAGGGAACAGATGAAAAGATAAATACCTAGGGGTAACCAGAGAAACTTTAATGGCCTAATTTCTAACAGGTTAGGAGATGAGTTTCAATGTGTTAAAAAGGCTTGTTTTGTATGTGGTAGTTTTGAACACTTACAGAGAAATTGTAATAAAAACAGACCACAAGTTTGGAATCATTGGAAGAGGGTAAATCATCAAAACTTTTCAAAGAAAACAAACCCTCATCCAAACAAAAACATGATTCCAAGAGCGGTGTTGATGAGGAATGGGAATACAAAATCTATAGTCACCTTTGCACCTAAATGGGTTCCAACCATCGCTAAGCAAAATGTAAACACGGCTAAGCGAAATCAAACCATCATTAAGCAAAATATCACCACTAATTCAAAAGAAGTTTTAAAATTCCAAAGGTGATAAGCGACATGGTGGTTGGAAATCATTTTATCTTTAAGGCCTCGACTAGTTGGCAATGGAAGCCTAAGACCAAGGTTTTACCACATGTCAACTGTGCATCAATGGACCTAAAGAAATTTGAATATTCGATGCAGACAGGCGACCCAGTCAATATTGGCTTGGGTCCACAAAAGAACTAATCTGTTTAATTTCATGTGGGGGCAATCTATAAACCGAGCTAAAAGACAAAGGAGTTTTGATAGTGGTTGCTCTGGGCACATGACTTGGGATGGGAGCAACACGGAAGATTTTGAAGCATTTGATGGAGGATATGTGGCATTTGGCAATGATCCAAAGGAGGAAAGATACTTGGCGAGGCACAATCGAACATGGAATTTAGACTTTGAAAAGTCTATCGGCACAGGACTTAAGTATAATCTATTCGGTGTTTCTCAAATGTGTGATAAGAAAAAGCGGGTACTTTTGGGAAACCGGTGTGTAGTGTTGTCTCCTAAGTTTAAGATGCACGATGAGAAGTTTATACAACTTAGGGTACCTAGGAAGGAAAATATATATTGTTTTGATCTTAAAGATGTTCTTCCAAATAGGTCCTTAACATGTTTGTTTGCTAAAGCATCCGTAGATGAGTCAATATTGTGGCATAGAAGGCTAGGTCATCTTAATTACAAAACAATCAATAAACCGGTAAAGGAAACTTAGTGAGAGGGTTACCTTCTAAGGTTTTGAGTGTCTGAATCGCAGTGTGGCTGTCAAAAAGGAAAACAACATAGAGCTTCTTGTAAGACCAAATCAGTAAACACCATCACACAACCACTGTTTATGCTTCATATGGACTTATTTGGACCTACCTTTGTTAAAAGTTTGAACCATAAGCGATATTGCCTAGTTATCACCGATGATTATAGTAGATTTTCTTGGGTATACTTTTGGTCACGCTAAGAGTGAGACTAGTGAGATTCTCAAGAGTTTCATTACTAAGATAGAAAATCTAGTAAACCATAAGGTCAAGGTAATCGATGTGATAATGGGCCGAGTTTAAGAATGATGTGATGAATCGCCTTACGTAGCTAAAGGTATAGAAAGACAGTTTAGTGTTGCTAGAACACCACAACATAATGGTGTAGGCGAAAGGAAAAATAGAACACTAATTGAGGTCGCCAGGACTATATTGTCGAGTCTAAGTTACCAACTACCTTTTGGTCAAGTGTAAGAATTGCATGTTATGTGCAAAGCAGTAAGGTAGTGAAGCCTCATAACAAGACCCCTATGAGTCATTACATGACGGAAGCCAATGATTGCATTCCTAAAACCTTTTAGGTGTCCTGTTACCATCTTGAATATCATAGACTATCTAGGCAAGTTTCAAGAAAAAGCGATTTATGGATACTTTTAGGCTATTCTACTAATAGCAAAGCCTTTAGAGTATACAACAGAGGACTAGAATTGTTGAAGAGAATCTACATGTTCAATTCGGTGAAAAGTCTCCTAGTGTTGAGACCAAAGGACCAGATCGGTTTTAACATTGATATGCTAACCAAATCTCTGAATTATGAGCCTATCATTGTAGGAACTTCCACTAATGTTTATGCAGGTACACAAAAGGATTCTGAGGCAAAGACACCTTCCAAGGAAGCTGATTCTCCAACGGAGTTCTATTTGGTTGAAAAGTGGAAAGTCGGTTCTATTCCTTCCATCATTCACAAGCAAGGTCCCACCGATGATGATGTCTTGAATCTTGGAGGCAATGTTGATCATCATCAAGATAAGGATGAGTTGTTGAAAGATAACTCGATGGTCGGTAGAAGAAATTGAAAAGAAGAAAAGGCATTCGCAAGCAATCGCTAAGTCTACTGAAAGCACTCCTAAGTCTTCTAAAACCACTGATAAGCCATCTTCTACCACTGATAGGTTAAGTGAAACCCCGGATACAAGTACTGGTGATAGTACTTTCTTTGGACCACATGCAAAGCCATTATTTGGTGATGAGGAGTATCCACATGATCCTAATATGCCTGCGTTGATTGAGATTGATACTCCTACTGATGATGAAGACATGGATGATTTCTTCAATCTTTGATTTGTCTAATTTGGAAGCGGTCATTCATGAAAGTCCAATCACCACTACCAGGATACACAAGATTCATCCCAAGGAACAAATACTTGGAAACTTGAATACTCCAGTTCAAACAAGAAGCGGGGTTAAGAACATCAACCCTTTCTGAACATGGGTTCTTTGCAAGATCACTTCACAAAAGAAACAGTCATAAAGATCTCGCAAAATTGCCTGCTTGCTTGTTTTCTGTCTCAAAAGAGCCCAAGAGAGTGGAAGAAGCTTTAATCGAAGAAGGTGGGTAGAATCAATGCAAGAGGAGCTTCTCGGTTTAAGCTACAAGAGGTTTGGACATTGGTTGATCTTCCAAATGGAAAAAGGCGATTGGGACTAAATGGTTGTTCGAAACAAGAGGATGAAAGAGGAATTGTTGTAAGAAACAAATCAAGGTTGGTTGCTCAAGGATACACAAATTGAAGGTTTGGACTATGATGAAGTGTTTGCACCATTGCAAGGATAGAGGCTATCATTATTTTTGGCTTATGCTTCATTCAAGAATTTTGTTGTGTATCGGATGGATGTTAAAAGTGCATTTTGTATGGCACAATTGATGAGGAGGTTTATGTTTGTCAACCTCCGGTTTTGAAGATCCCGATCATCTTGACAAGGTTTATAGGGTGAGAAAGGCTATGTATGGGTTGCATCAAGCTCTAGGGCATGGTATGAGTGCTGTCTACTTATTTGATGGACAATGGGTTTAAAGAGGGTGATTGATAAAACTTTGTTCATTAGAAAGCTCAAAGATGATATTTTATTGGTTCGGGTCTATGTAGATGACATCATCTTTGGCTCTACAAACAAGGAGCTATCGCGAGATTTTGAGAAACTTATGCATGATAAGTTTCGGATGAGTTCTATGGAGAACTCACTTTCTTTTGGGCTCTGTTCAACAAAGGACCGATGGTATTTTCATTAGTCAAGACAAGTATGTGGTGATGTTTTGAAGAAGTTTGGGTTTGGGATGTAAAAGTGCAAGTACACCTATGGAGACTCGAAACCTCTCGCTACTGGATGATGGAAGTCCCAAAGTTGATTTGAAGTTGACAGATCTATGATTGGATCTTTGATGTATCTCACAACATCTAGGCGATATTATGTTCTCGTATGTGTGTGTGCAAGATTTCAAGTCACACCAAATACCTCACACATGAATGTTTGTTAAGAGGAACTTTAGATATCTTAAAGGTCATCCTAAATTGGGCCTTTGGTACTCTAAGGATTCCCTTTTGACTTGGTGGCCTACACAGATAGTGACTATCTTTGGAGCTAGTTTGGATAGGAAGTCTACTACTGGAGGATGTTAGTTTTGGGAAGCAGACAATTTCTTGGCGGTGTAAAAGCAAACTATTGTAGCTAATTCTACAACCTGAAGTTTGAATATGTGGTCACTTTGCTAGTTGTTTGTGGTCAAGTTCTTTGGATTCGTAATCAATTCTTGGATTTTGGGTACAATTTTATGCATACTAAGATTTACATTGATAATAACGATACAATTTGCATTATTAAAAATCCTGTTTTACATTCTAGAACTAAACATATTGAGATAAGGCATCACTTTATTAGAGATTGTAATGAGAAAAGGTTGATTCAAATGGTAAAATCCATCCGATTTCAATGTTCGATCTTCTCACCAAAGCTTTTGATGTGGGAGGTTTCAGATATCTTATTGTTAGTATTGGAATGATTAATCTCTAAACTCTCAAATTGTTTTGTACCGGTTTGTATAAGTATTGGACCGTTATTATGTAATCTTAGTATTGCTATCTTTGTTTCTAACCAATGATAGTTTTGTTCAAACCATCGCTTGTTGTTCGTGTTTCCACTAACATTTTGCGAGATAATGACGCTTCATTATAGAAGCTAAAGAAGTATTGAAGTTAAATTGTTCATTCATTCATCAAAGCAGTTTACCACTTCGACTTACAATGAAACTTCAAGTGCTAATTAAAGACTACTTATACATGATTTCCTAATACTATCCTCATTGTTGGATATGCATGATTGCTGGATATGCATGACCGATACGATGAAGCAGCTAAGGATCAAAATGGGAAGGATGGATAGATGCAAACGAAGATGATGAAGATGAATACAGTAGATGAAGCACAAAGGACATAGTCACATTATACTTGCATCTACTGGGTTCACCAAAAAGCATCATTCCATTTTCCTTTTTCCCTTCCCCTTTACGATGTGTGAAGAAGCACCACAACTTGGCGCTGGAAGACCAAGAACCACCTCTCTGTCCTTAGGGAGTGGTGGATTTCTTGTTCGTGGTGTTGGTTGGGGTTTGGATGATGAAGGTTTGGGGTTTGAAGTTCTCTTCTTAGAGGAGACATCAGAGTCTTCAGAGGCCTCACTTGGATTCACCACACTATCATCTTCCGATGATGGAAGAAATGGGGATTTTAATGGTCGTGGTTCTTGTGGAGGTATATACAATCGCCATGGATTGGATTCTTCACTTGATGATGAGGATGAGGAGGATGTTAAATCCACAACTTCTGGTTTGTTCCAACTAGGGTTCCACATGATGATGGAGATGGTTTTTGGAGAAATTAGGGTTTTTATATTGATTGGTGTGTGTGCTATATGAGATTAGGGGTTCTTTATATAAGCTGAGATATGGGTTATGAAAGTAAATGAGGGGCAGGTTAAATGTGGTTGAGGAGTTAATGAGATTCTTAGGCGCTGGACTCATATTCTTTCTAGAAGTTGACCATATTGACTTACCTGTTCTAAACCACAGATAGGTTATTTGAAACCACTTCTGGCTCTTTCTAACCACTGACAATACTAACCTTCTTCTCTGTGTTTGTTTTGTGTTCTGTGTTTTTCTTGCGGTATGAAGGATTTGTGTACATAGGAGCTGGTGTGTTAGCCGCTTATGTTTAAAAAAAAAATGTGTAATCCTTCATATGTTTGTAAGATATCTCTTTGTATGGCACTGATTTGATTCCTAACTCTTGGATATTTGGTTGAAGTGCTCTAACTCATGTATCCACTGATGGTGTGTTTCTAACCGCGGATAGCAATTCTGAAATCTCAGATAGCTTGTTGCTCTGTTTTGGATACTACAGGGGCTGTTTGGTAACTTTGGCAAACGTATATTATCTCCCCCAAATCACGGATAGATCATTTATTTGATCTTCAAACCACTTTTACTTGGTGCTTAACATAAACCCTAATCACTTAACTTTGCATAATTCACAAAAACCCACATCATACCCATCATTAATTACAATGGCAGAAAAGTATTCCAATTCACATAACCTTATTGCTATTCTCACCAAAAATGATCGATCTGAAGGGTTTCATCAAATGATTGATTTCCTTGTTCACAGTCCTATTCACTATGCCTTAACTGTCAAACCAACCATTCTTAAAGCCTACATACATCAGTTCTGGAGGAATGCTAAGCTTGAAGAGGTTGAAGGAGTTGAAGTGTTTAGCACTGTGGTGGATGAGAATGATATTTCTGTTTCTGAGGAGTCCTATTCATACCTTGTTGATGTGTATGAGTAATAAGACCACTGGGTTCAATGACTTTCCTTCCAAAATTGCTACTGCTATTATTTGTTTATCTGATGGAAGAAAGTTCAATTGGTCTAGGATGATTTATGAGGGGTTAGTTCAAAACATTAGGAAGAAGGGTAAATACTATTTATATCCTAGGTTTGTTCAGCTTATTGTGGAAAGTCAAATAGAGGAACCTGTTGAGCACACTAGGGTATATGAAGTTCATCATATGCTTCCTAAGGTTTTTGCACATATGAGGAATCACCCACAAAATGTACAAATTCGAGATGTTCCTTTGTTTCCCCATATGCTTACTTTACCTACTGATCCTGCGTTTGATGACGGTCTTGCATCCCTACCTATAGTCTCTGAACCCACTGACAGTACACTTCACACCACTGTTAGTCAAACCCAAACCACTGTTACACCTATTGTATGGACTAGGAGACAGAAGGGCACTAAGCTACCTCAGGCTAGTGTTAGTGGTTTTTATCATGAGGCTGTCACAAGGAGTGGAGGTGACATGATTGGAAGGGCTTCCACTACTGATTCATGCTTAGATACTGATCAGGCTAGTGGAAACATTAATAAGACCCAACCTTTGGCAACTCCTAATGTGGAGAGTTCCTTGGAACTTAACAGTGGAGGAATCCCTAGCCAACTGGTCACACAGGTGCATAGATGATCGAGCAAGGTCCGATGCTATGCTTACTATATCCAAGGATTCACCTCCTGAGCGCTTAACACAGCTCGAAGTGATGAGGATAGTTTGGAACATGAACATGAATTGACGGATCCTAAGATGGTACATGATGACTTTTCCAATGAACCACCTCTCGGACCAGTTAACACAGGTCGAAGTGGGGAGGATATTCTTGAACGTTTTAATGAATTGACGGTTAAATGTGCTAAAATGGAGGCAACAATTTCAAGTCTACAGGAGTTGGCTGTGTTTCAGGGTAAGGATATTAGGAGATTGAAGCACAGAGTGTTGGTTTTGGAGAAAGTAAGAAGACACAGGGTTCTTGTTTTGAAAGCTATGAGAAGAAAGACAAAGAAGGTGGACTCTCTTCACTCGAACATGGAAGATGTATCCAAACAGGGAGGAGTGAAGGCATGAATTGAGGGAGGTGGTGATGTATCCGTTGATGTACCTATGGATGAAGATGTTGATAGTGGAGATAATGAATTTTGGTATCCGATAAAGATTGGAATGAGGCGCTTCTTGAAAATGTGAAGAATGTTGTAGAAGATGTAGTGAAGGACACAAACACTGATGGTATGTCTGAAACCATGGTTAGTACTCTTGAAACCATTGTCATAGCTTTAGATATGGCGATTATACCCACTACTATTATACCCACTGCTATCATAACCACTTCCATTGTTGTCACAACTTTCTCTGTATCACCACCTAAGTCTAAAGAAGTTGAAAAAGAAGCTGCAAGTACCTTGATAAATCTAAGCAAAACCTTATCTATTTCTACACCTGTCATTGCACCTGTTCTATCTGTTCAGTCTACTGCAACCAAACCCAGAGTTAAAAGTTTAATTATTGGTGAACCTTTGAAGATGAAAATGGTTCAATCTGATGTTGGGAAAGGTAAAGAGGTTGTTGTACCAGAACTGAAATTTAAAAGTAAAGCAGAACAAGAAGCTTATGATCGAGAGTATGCAAAAATTATTGTAGCTGATGATCAAGCAGCTTTAGAGAAAAGGAAGCAAGATGAAGAGGAAGCTAGTCAGAGATGGTTTAGCTACATGGTATGAATCACAAAACTATCTTGAAGCTTCTCAACAAATAAATGATGAATATACTGCACAAGAATGGGATTTGTTGGATGATGAGGAAAAAGCTAGACTTTTGGGTGAATTGGCAAGGAAGGTCGGTAAAAACAGGAAGCAAGTTGTAAGAAAGAAACCTCCTTAAATTGCTCAGATGAGGAATGTATTGATGAAAATTATTAAGAATTCAGGAATTCATATTTCTGATAATCTTAGTAAATGTTCATTTGAAAGAATTTTGGAGATTTATGAGAGATGTATGAGAATTAATAATGATGATTCTCGTCCAATGAATTCTAAAAAGGAAGAAGTGTGGATAAAAAAGGATGAAGAGTGGATTCAAAGTAAAAGAAAGAGAAAATCAAGTTCGGTGACATCCGATTCTAAAAGATTGAAAGTTGTCAAGATGAAAATCAAATCATTTCTTATGAGTTTAAGCTTAAAGTTGGAAGTGAAGGAGTTTGGAAAATTCAAAGACTCAACAATGAAGTTTCCGAGTATAATAAATTTTCACGAGATGCTTCAAGATTTTGATAGAGATGATTTGATGAATCTTTGGATACTTTACAAGAATAAGTTTGGTGAAGTACATCCAAATGATTATCATGAGAGACGGTTTATCATCATTTGAAGATTTTATTTGAACCTACTCATGATGAACCCGAATGGCAAGGACTCTACAATGGTCAAGTTACTAGATGGTTTTATATCAAACTTGTGGAGTTCATGTTTTAACTGCTTCGGAAAGGTTATTCATATGCTTGTAGAAGGTGATTATCCTCAATGAATAAGCATCCAGAATTATTGCTCGATGTTGAAGCCCGTCAGTATCAAGATGTTAGTACCTTATGATGGTCAAGCTTACAATTTGTTGTCAAGTATGCGAACATTCTTAAAGCTAGTAAGTGTTTGGCTACATCCTCCAATTCATATGTTTTGAGTTTAAAGGAAACTTGAGAATTCATTGGAATGTATCAAGTTTAGGGAGGATTGTTGGGTTTTAGGTTCCTTGGATCAAGAATTACTCTAAGTAATCGGAACCACGGACGTGTTTGATATAACCACGGACGTAAGGATGTAACCACGGATGAAGACAAACCGCGGCTAGTAGAAGAGTGTAACCACCGATAATGATATGTAACCACCGCTAGTCTTGTATAGTCGGTTTAGTTTATTGTATTAGATAAATATGGAAAAGATATTTATCTTGTAGGTTACGTGTTGTATAATGTATAGGACTCCTTAGCCTATAAAAGGAGATCCTAGGTTAGATTAGATATCGTATGTTTTATATCTAAGGTCGATACACTTCAAGGTTGCAAAACCCTAATCTGTAAGAGTATTCGTATTAATAAATAATATTGAGGTGTTGAATGTTTCTTGCTCTTCTTCTTAAGATTAAGTGTTAAATTCCGCATAATACTTAATAAGCTTTTGTTCTAAGTCAGTTTCTATATTAGATCGTTTGCTCAACTGGGATCAACAATCATCTTTTGTAGCAAAGAAGATCAAGGCATAATCAAGCTTCAACGAATAGTTGGAAGTCTTGTTTGTTTTGTTATTGTGTGAATCATTATTGTTCATACATCATTATTGTACCAAACCATCTTAAACCTCTGAGTGTGAGTGGTTAGTATTTTTGTCCTGAAAATACATAATGTGTTGGGAGTGGTTGAACCCTTGTAAAAGAACTTGACATCTAGCTTTGTGTCAGAAATATTGTGTAAGCAACGTGTAAAGGTTTTCTCCACCGGTTAAAGGAGCTTGTTGATTAGTGAAGATAACTCTCGAGTTGGAGACTGGAGTGGAGTAGGGCAAGGAAAAAGAGTCCTTGTAGACCAAACCATTATAAACATCCTTGTCGTGGTTTGATTGTTTCTTTCTTTACTTACATATTATTTGTTGCTTGCGTATTATTCATTCTTTACTTGCACATCATTTATCTATATTGATTGATCTCACAATAATTTTTCGAAACAATTAAAATTTTAAACGGTAAAACTATTCAACCCCCTTATAGTTTTCCACATGTGGGTTGTGTTATGTGTAAACGGGTTCGTTTCAAAATTGGCAATTTATTAGTATACGTCGGGTTGTGCCAAAACATAAACACTTTTTTCTTCATTTTCTTGAACTTTATAGACGAGTATATAAAGTATATGTTATAGACAAACACATCAAAACTACAAACGTTAACTACCAACAACAACATCTAATAACAAGAACAAAACTTGTCATTCGTGTGTTTGAAAATATATGGTTCGTTGGATTTGGGGGAAAAGTGATAAGGTAGTTGTGTACTGAAAGTAAGGGTAAGATTTGGTTTCTACGTTGGTTTGTTTTTGTGTAGTGAAAGAAAATATTGTGACTGTGTCTTACAAATGAGACAGGGACTGATATTTCAACTAGGGTTTTCATATATTTTTGTTAATACAGGCCAAATATGAGCCGACATATACAATCAATAAATTTAATAAATTATTAGGTTGCATGTTTTATTTTTAAAAATTAGCTTCTAATATAGCTAAGCATGTAAGTCGTTGATAAAATAATTATCAGAATTCATAATTGCGTGTAAAGTTTAGCAGTTTAGCCCTACATGAGTTTCTTTTTATCCTCAAAAAGTTCAAACAACAACACAAGCATTCACTCATCTTACTTTTTTTTCTTGTGAAATAGTTGTGTTCGAATTCTGTAATACCACATGAATTGAAAACTGAAACCGAACCGAACTGAATTTGAACAACGGAAAACATTAATCACTAAAATATTTATTATCACAATTATATATTGAAAAGCATTGTCATTAGTTAAATAGTTGAAAAATGTCACATAAAATTTTGGCATTCCTAAATTTATTGTCACAAAAGACATAATAAATCAGAAAACATGGTTCATTGAAAAATTATATTTCAGGGTACCCGTCGCCGTAACGCACGAGTACCCTACTATAAACTATAGTGGATGTGTATTTCAAGCATATGTGGCATGAATAAGTATATGTTTTGTAAAAGTTCAAAGTTTAAATATTTTGAATGTTGAGTGTGTTATGATATAAAAAAGTTTATAAATAGCTTTATCTATAGTGAAAATAAGTTAATATACACTAGAAAGAGAAATTTCCTTTTGCTTACTTTTATTTTGGTGCTTACCAAGGAACAAATCCCCACCATCCATCTAGTTTGATCTAATGGTGGAGATTAACCTAATATTTAATCTCTTAAACCTAGTTTTTCACCAATATATAAAGTTTTATTTATTTTCTTTTCTCATTCCCCTCATTTTTAATACACACTTTGTGTGTGTTTTCTCCCAACCGCTTCCCTGCTCTCACCTTCTTTACATCTTCTCTTCTATCATTTTTACACAATCACCATGTCACAATCATCACCATGTCACAATCTTCCATATTATTCCAATCATAACCTCATCACAATCATCAATAATCAGTAATGGTTTCTTTTTTATCTTAATCAACCTGCTGAATATGTGTTTTGATGATGAGGTTGTTATGGATGAATTGATTTAAGAATCTGGAGTTAGTTAAGGTTATTAGGTACAAGCTTTGATTAGAAAGCTTTATATACACGAATGCACACCAAGTGTTTGATGAAATGTGTGAGTGAAAAATATTTGATAATCTTGTTATCCTCTCCTGTAATTTTGCTTATTAATTATGTTGTTAGTTGAATTTTGGCTTTTAAATACATTGGAATGATATTTCTATGTCTGATTGCTGTTTTAATTTGCTATGTATCATATGTGTAGTATCACCATTGATATTTTAAGTTATCTGATTGTAAATGTAGGTACTTTGTTAGGAGGATTTACTGAATGATTGTGACTTAGGTTTTGAGAAAATTAGTTAATGTAGGTTTAATACGAGACATGTAGTGGTATGGATGTGTGTGTTTACATGGAAGACCAAGATGTATTCATAGTTTTTTTGAGTTCTACCTTTACATCTCCGGTCTCTTGAATGGTAAAACATAATTGTTCTAGTATGCACATATATTTGTTAATTCAGTTCCCAAAAGGATTTTTAGTGTACAGTTGGCTAAGATTTTAATGCTCTTGTCGTAATGTGGCTAAGTATCACCAGTGATATTTCTATGTCCGATTGTTTGTTTTAATCGCTCAGATCATATGTGTAGTATCACCGATATTTGTAGTATCACTTATGATATTTTGTTTATTTTGATAGGTTTTGATGTTTTCTGGTTAAACACTATTTATATGTCATGTATAGTACCATTTGTGATATTTCATTATTATTGTTTTATAATCATAGTAGTTTTATTTTTATTATTTTTTTTAAGTTGTGATGATACCCTATTTACTGTGTGTTTACCTTTGTTTACAGCTTCTAATAGTGTGAAAACACCTAAGTCATTTAATCATCATGAGTTTATTGACACTCATGGGGGATAAGTTTTTTGGGTTCCTAGAGTTTCTGATAGTGCGCTACCAGTATTCTCTAGGCATTGCGCCGGGGTGCGGTGACCCCTGGAGACGGTAGGCTCGGAGACAGTGTTCCTGGAGGCGGCTCCGTTGAAGGTGAATCTGCTGCAGTCAAAGTCTGATTTTACCTTCTTTTTTTAATTTCTTTTGTTTGATGTATCGCTTGTAATTCATAGCTTTTCAATATTAAAAAAAAAAAAAAAACTATGCTCAATAGTTTGGAATATTAGGATTTTTGTTATTCATACAATTCTTTTGTATCTGGTATCACTTGTGATATTCTGTTAAAAATAATGCAAAATTTGGTTTTGATTTTGATATTTATATCACTTGTGATATTCTGTTAAATTTAATGTAACACTTTCTTTGATTTTTTGAATATGTCAAGTTTTTTATTTTGGTAGTTTTGTTTATTGTTTATTTATATATTTGGTATATGTAATATGCAGTGTTATATCTCTTGTGATATGAAACATTTTATTGTAACACAAAATGATAAGAGTAATATCGCATGTGTTAAAAGAATAAAATGCTACATTAATACTTTTCCATAAAAATGATCATACAAGTCACTTAGTGATTCCCAAAAGTAGTACAAACTCCGGCACCATGCAATGTGGCTTTAGACCTAATAGAGCGCACCCTTCTTAGGTTACCCCAAACTCGCATTGCATTTTTAAACTAAGCAACATAAGGATTGCTTCTTGCTTAGCCTGCTCTTTTTCCAATCATCTTTGTTTCATCTATCATTCTCTTTATTTTTTTCATAGCAATCTTGTTTGTACAATCATACATCATCTCCTTTTTTTCGTTTACTTGATGTAGAATTATATTTGCTGCAATTCTTCATAAAGTTCCATATGGATTATTTATCATCATGTGCCTCACAAGCACGTCCCTTTGGAAATATTAATAGGTCATGATTATTAGAGACCAATATATACTCATTTATCACTTGTGATATTGTATTGCACTTATTTTAACATGTTGTTCGGCTTTTGGAGGAACATGTGATATCGTGAATCATAGGTGATATCACATGTGTATCACCTGTGATATCACAGGCATGTTGACTTCTTCTATTTTTTTAATCAGTGGTGGTGATGGAGGAACATGTGATACGGTGTTAAACCTATCGAAACATGCACACTTTATCAATTAAGAAAATAACTGCATTACAAATCTAACAAAAGCATGTACAAGCTCAATATCTCTTGTGATTTCTCATATTATTACAAAATTCATCACATTATCACAACAATCCCTCAATAACTACTAACTACCACACTTTTATTGCTAATTTTTTATGTATCTCATTCTCATGATGTTCAACTTTTTGGAGGATAATTCGATATCACAGGTGACATCACATATGTGTCGCCTTCTTCTATTTGTTGAATCACGTGTGATATCACAGGTGATATAACAGATTTTATCACTTGTGATATCACAGGTGATAGCACGTGTGATATCACATGTGTTATAATATGTGTTTGAGCTTCTTCAGTTTGTTTGTAAAGATGTTGTGCTTTGTTTAACCATAGCTTATTCAGTTTGCTGACTCAACCATAGTTTTTTTCAAATCCCGTTGTAAAACCTATTGAAATACGAACAATGTAACCATTAAATAGACAAATCCAATCACAACTTAAAAAATAAGCAAAATCACACTAAATAACTATGTGTTTAAAGCAAAATCAACCTGTTTAAGTTGTTTGATCTAACAACTTAAATAATAAGCAATATTGCACTATAATAAACAACTTATCAATAACTAAAACACAATTATCATCCACAAAAAGAACATAAAACATCAAAATTATGATATAAAACAAAGGTGATAAAACACACAGTAAATAGTATATCATCAAAACTTTTAACCAAAAAAAAATTAACTATGATTATAAAACAATAACAATGAAATATCAAAAATGATACTATACATGACATATAATAAAGCTTAAAAAAAAAAAAATAATAAATAAATAAAAAAAAATCACAAGTGATAATACAAATATCAATAGTGATAATACACAAATACATTTCAACTTCAAATATCACCGGTGATATTACACGTATGATACTTTCACTCACACATTTCATTAAACAATTAGTGTGCATTCATGTATACAAAACTCAGAGCAACTTAGTTCACATTACCAAAGAAACTAAATACCACTAAAAACTACATTTTTTGTGATCAACAATAAACATTCTAATAAAAATGTCACAATAATTGGCAACAAAAACAAATAAAACAACATAAATAACAATCAATTACCAGATCTAATCACGAACATTCGACTTTATAATGTTGCGGGAATCAACTTCTTAACGACAGATGCTTCTATTTTGTTGTGATTTAACAAGCTTTGATAGTTAATTTATGGTTAATCATGGTTGATTTTTGATTTAATGGTTAGGGTTTGAATATTGGTAGAGAAAGAAAGTGGAGTGTAGTGTGTGTGATTTGGGTGAAAGTGGTGTAATGATAGTTATGATGTAATTTACACATCTAGTCCTTCCGTTTTTTTGAAAAGTTTACATTATTAGTCCCTTCATGTTTTTTTTCCTTAAATTTTGTTCTTTTAATCCAATGGTCAAGATGTGTCCAACGATATGTAAGGAAAAGTGAGTATGCAAAATAAAACAACTCCACTAGAAAACTTTAAACAAAAATAAAATAATCAAACACAATGTTAAATTTCATAGTTACACCTGTTTAAAAAACAAAATGTCCGAGAATTTTGTTCTACGATTAAACTGAAAATAAAAGGGTCAAAGTAGTTTTTGCTAAATAAAAAAAAAGAAAAAAAAAAGAAAAGGAGGTCAAAGTAGTTACTTTTTAAAATAATAAAATAATGAATTATAGAGCATGTGGTTGTTGTCTATTTATGTCGTTGTTCGAGTGTGTGGTCTCTCTTGGTAGTTATATTTCCCTTTTTCTTCTTTGCGTTTATAAAAGAGAACCCATTCATTCATTCAGGTTTATGATATTCTATAAATCTTATATATAAATCTCTTGAATAATTAGGAGGTTTTTGAAAATGGCTGAGAAAGTAGCACAAATCCCTCTTATGACTCCCTTCAAGTTGGGAAAATTTGATCTTTCTCACAGGTTTGTATTTTCTTCTTTCTTTATCATTCAAATTTGCAAGGCTATTTGAATTTGTGTGTAAACTGATTGTTGCAATTTCATGATGCAACAAGCGAACAAGAAACTGATTCTAGATTTTTTTATGTTTTTGATTATTGATGATAAATGCAAAATTATCTAGTTAAAGCATACTTTAACTCGTCACTTGTTTTATGTTTTCTTGTGCAAACTTAACCATTATGTGTTTCATCAATTAATGTTTCTATATATTGATACGGAGTATTGTTTTTTAATTTTATGAAAAACTAATCTTTGTTTACACTGATAAGGGGAATCCAAAGAACCAAAAGTTAAGAGCTACTGTTTTAAAATAAATGGACAATGTTAAAATAGTAAGGTGGATAATGATTTTGGAACAAGAGAGTAATTACGTATTGGGCGGAACCCATAAGTTTACGACAACTTACATTTTGTCTATTTTATTCAGAGTTGTCTATCTTATATTATTCACAACGAACTACCAAAGGAGGCCTTTTGATTTGTGAAGCTACTGGAATTTCTGATACCGCCCAAGGGTATATATCTTATAGTGCCAGTGGAGTTTTATTTACATGACCTCTTTACATTGTCAATATATAAGTCTTAAACTTAGATTTAATATTTGTGTGCCATTAAACATAGTGTGTTTCAAGAAAGAGGAGGTAATTTTCCTGATGACGTGTTTCCTTTTCTTTTTTAAGGTATCCAGATACACGTATATGGACGAAAGAACAAGTTGAGGCCTGGAAACCTATTGTTGATGCAGTTCATGATAAAGGCGTGATATTTATGCAAAACCTGAAAATCTAAAACATGATTAAAGACTAAAATACCCTTGGAATCGAAATTTATAAAATACGTAAAATACATTTATATCATTTAACGAAATTAAAACTAAACTTACGAGTAATTAAAGCTTAACTAATGTGTGTACGTGATCGATTTTGGTACGACGAAGATTTAAACGCCTCGTGTAAAAGTTTGGGCATCGCCATTTGTTTGATTTTGATCCGATGGGCTCGTTTTCTTTTGCCAAGCCGAGTCCAAGAAGCCATAAGGCGTTTGTTTTGTGTGTTCGGTTGGGCCAAGCGAAACCCAAGCCCCTCCTCAAAAGCCCTAAACTAAAATGATACCACCTATAAATATAATACATTTACAAGAAATTGAAACCCTAGTTTTGTTGCCTCTCTTTCTTTTTCTTCCATTCGACCGAACCCTACACTTGTGGTGTCGAGACTTTGTTTTCAACAAGCTAAGGTATAACAATGTTTATTAGTCTTCTTCGTTACACCTTACGTTAATATATTGTAACTTGTTTCGTTTAGTCGAGTTTTGTGTTTTCTTTTTGTGACCGAGCCGTGTGAACCAAACAAAGACAAACCATAATGATTTGAACCTTATAATTATTAAAGAGCTTGTTACGTAATAAGTATTATTGAATCGGATCATGGTTAAGTCGAGCTATATAGAACCGAACCATGTATATGTTTCGGCCAAGGTATAAAAACATGATAACTTGAATATGTAAAGTACAAAGATAAGCTAGGACTTGCGTTAAGTGTTATAGCCGAAACCCTAGGTTTGAACCGAACCATATAAGAGTTTTGAACGTATATTAAATAAGTAAAGGTCATGTAAACCTAAACCCTAGAACATAATGAGAGTCGATTAGGGTTTGAGGCTAAGTATATTAATTCGTTATTTCATGTGTGAGTTATGACTTTTAAACTATTTTCACATTTAACCCTAAACTTAAATAAATGACATAATGAACCTTAATCTACGATATTGTTTATAAAACACTTAAGTCTCATTTAATTATAAAACCCTAAAGTATTAAGATCATCGAATACATTGAGTATAAACACCAAATATTAAAAGATCATTTCGACGATTATGGAATCATAAATAACATGTACGACCGTTAATATGTATAGGTTACGTGAAGAAGGAGTAATCCTTTGCTTTTCGTGTTTCGCTTTTCGATCATTTGCTTTGGAATAAGGTATGATATTCGACCTTTTCAAGAAGGTTCCTTATAACGTTTTCTTTTGTTAGCTTTTATATTAGGATTTCCTAAGCCTTTGCTATGAACCCCATTTTGTTTGTTTGAGCTGTTGCTTATCCGAACTTTGATTTTGGATCATAAAACATTTGATTTTGAACTATATGATATAAAAACTTTGATATTGAAACATGATTAAATCTTTGAAAAGTATGATCGATGTCGGTTATGACATTCTTATTTGACCTAAGATAGTTTGACACCGAGCCAAAATAATAACTAGTCATGGGGTTCCATGTCCGTGTCGATGATGCACTTCGACATGACTCTAGGCGATGAGTGAAGTTCGCCACGTCCCTTATCTCATTATCTCATTATGAGCTCAAGTTATATTATATTACCAATATATGTTTGTGGGCGATGGATGCATCCTAGATCCGTTATCGTTATATGTTATATGTTATATGTTATATGTTATATGTTATATGTCAGTTTATCGATGATTGATGTTTGCGTGCATGCACGTCCTTCATAACTCGTAGGTCTCCCTACAAATGTTGCCTTGTGTGAATATGAATATGATTATGATCCGATATATGTGTGCGGGCTCGAGGTAGTTAACTATAAAACTTATTCTATTATTACGATTTATATTTTGAAATGATTATGATTTTACTATCTTTCTTTCACTTTATTTCGTATTCGTTTCGTTTCGTATTCGCTTTGCTTGTATATCATTCACCGGCTTTTGAAGCTCACCGCATTTCTTTTTTCCACGGCGTATCTAAGCATTGAGCTGGGTTTTGCTTTGGGATGAGTCTTGAGTGGACTTACCTTAGAGATATTTAGCTTTAATCTTATGATGCCATTTAAGACTTAATATTTGGATATTTTATTGGAGTTTATTTTCCATTGGGACCTATGTATTGAAGTCATTTTGACTTGAATTATTTCGATATTTATGCTAAGACTTCTTTTGGATATTTATGTTTGCTTTGATATGACACCATTACTTGTGATTCCTTTACCCTTGTCGGGTCGGGCGTTACAATTTATGGCATCGAGCCTGTGTTTACGACTTGTAGTCGGGACTGTGACATATGGAGCCTAGGTTTGAGACCCTTAGAGCTTAGGCTATGACCGTGAGGATTTGGGTAGACTTTAGGATTCCTTCGTACTTCCATTTCGTATCTCACCTTTGTTCATTTTGCTAATCGTTTGAATATCGTTCGGATGGTTCGAACTCGTACTACCCAGTAGCGCGGATGGAGACGATGATGCTACTAACATTGATGTCACGATTGCTAATGCCCTCAACACTCTTTTCCCGGTCTTACTACACCGATGATGGAACAGTGATCAACAACATTCGTAATCGACCGGTGCTTGGGTAGTGGTGGAGGAAATCAACCCGTCGGCATTCACACTTGGCTCGGCGATTCGATAAACTCAAACCTCTTTCGCTTAGCACCGCTGCTACTCCCACCGAGGCCGAGGACCGGATCACTCATATTGAGAAGTCGTTTGAAGTCTTGGGTTGTGGAGACGAGTTTAAGACTCGTTTGGTCGCCTTTAAATTGGAAGGTGATGCTTTAAATTGGTGGAAGGCACTCAAACAAGCAAGAGGAGGAGATGCTTTTGCTATTACTTGTACTGGACCGAGTTTCGACTATCTTCTATAACCGTTACTTCCACGATGTTTGAGCACAAAGGTATGAGAGGATTATCGTGCAATCTACCGGCTTGATCATGAGAATTCCAATGAGTACATGAGTAGGTTTATGAGGTGGTAAGTTTTGTGGGAACGATTCTTTGGAGATGGTAGGCGTCAAGCTAAGCACTTCAGTGGGGATCAAGAAGTGGGTGTTGGACCGACCGCTTAATATTGAGTATGAGAATGTGTCGACCTATAATGACGCAATCGTAACATTGAGATCTTTCATGAGGTTTCGGGTTCCAACAAGCGTAATCGCGATGGTGATCGATTCAAGGTAGGACTCAAGGCAATGATTATAGGGAAATTCGGCGGGAGTTATGATTCGAGGGTCAAGTGGATAGGAGTCATGATCGGTGGGTCGGTCAGAAGGAATGTTGACTCGGGCGCCCGAGGCAAGGAGTCAAGATAATAGAAATGCCGGTAGGAATGGAAATGATCGTCGTAACCAAGGTAACAATAACCAAGCATTACAACAAGGATCGGTCACCGAGGATCAAATCGGTCGTGTTTCAGATCTTCTCGTCGTGAAAGACGGTGAGGTTTTGCCTCCCCACCTATCTGTACTACTTGTGGAAAGGCTCATCCGGACCGTGTTTCAGGCCACGGTGGATGTTTCTCTTGTGGTTCTACCGCTCACAAGATCAAGGATTGCCCTAAGAAGAACCCGGTGATTCTGGAAACTACATCAAGCCGCCAACTACTACCGGACGTGTTTATGCTACTACTCGGAATCGGGGAGCGCACTTCGTGTACCATTACGGCACTCTTTTCATTGATGATTATTCATCTTCGTTTTATTTGATACCGTGCCACACACTCCATTATATCCGCCACATTTGCTAAGAAACTTAATATGAAGCCCAAACCATTAACAAATCACTTATCGATTTCTACGCCTATGAAAAGCCACATGATCATTGATCATAAATACGTTAAGTGTCCTCTTCGTTTGATGATCGTATTCGCTTTGCAAATCGTATCCTCTCGATATGGTCGACTTTGATATCATTCTAGGCATGGATTGGTTGGCTTATCATAGAGCTTCAATTGACCGCTATGCTAGAACGGTGATCTTCGAGACGAAACATCCTAAATTTTTTATTTTGGTTCTCAACCTCTCAAATCATTAAGCTCATTTCGCTATGAAGGCACGGACCATGATTGCTCATGGGTGCCAAGGTTTTCTAGCATCCGTTAAGGACACATCTTTGGAGAGTCCTAACATTGAAAATCTTTCGTTGTTTGCGAATTCACCGACGTTTTTCCCGATGAACTCCCCGGTCTTCCCCGCCTAGAGAAGTTGAGTTTAGCATTGAGTTAATTCACAGTGCCGAACCGATTTCAAGGCTCCGTGTCGTATGGCACCTATAGAACTCAAGGAGTTGAAGGAACAAATGCAAGAGATGATAGAAAATGGATTTATTCGATCCAAGTTTCTCCATGGGGTGCACTGCTTTATTTGTGAAGAAGAAGGATGGAAGCATGCGTCTATGTATCGACTACCGTGAACTCAATCGTATACCATTCGTAATCGTTATCCTCCGCCGCGTATTGATGATTTGTTTGATCAACCGTAAGGAGCTAAGTTCTTTTCAAGATTGATCGAGATCCGGTTATCATCGCCACGTGTGAAGGAGCAAGATGTTCCTAAGACCGCGTTTCGTACCAGATATGGTCATTATGAATTCCTCGTTATGCCTTTTGGTTTGACAAATGCGCCTGCTGTGTTTATGGACCTAATGAATCGTGTTTTCCATGAGTTCCTCGATAAGTTCGTTATCGTTTTCATCGACGACATTTTAGTTTACTCCAAGTCTGAAGAAGAGCATGAGCAACATCTCCGGATAGTTTTGGAGATTCTGAGGAAGAAGAAGTTGTACGCCAAATTTTCGAAGTGCGAGTTTTGGTTAAGACAAGTCGCGTTCCTTGGTCATATTGTATCTGCTGATGGTATCACCATGGATCCGTCTAAAGTTGAGGCTATCACCAAATGGCCAAGACCTACGACGATGGATCGAGGTCGAGTTTTCCTAGGACTTCTTTGGTTACTACCGACGTTTTGTAGAAGGTTTCTCTCGATTAGCTTTGCCCCTAACCCAACCGATGAGAAAAGGTGAAAAGTTTGTATGGACGGATAAACGAGAGAAGAGTTTTGAAGAGTTGAAACGAGATTGGTGTCCGCTCCTATTTTGACTCTTCCATCCGGTTCGGAGGATTTCAAATTTACATGATGCATCTAAGAAAGGATTAGGTTGTGTTTTGATGCAACATGGAAAGGTAATAGCTTATGCTTCGAGGCGCCTAAAACCTTATGAGGAGAATTACCCAACTCATGACCTTGAGTTAGGCTGCAGTGGTGTTCGCGTTGAAGATCCGGAGACATTACTTGTATGGAGAGCGTGTGATATATTCATCGATCATAAAAGTCTCAAGTATATTTTCACCGTAAGGAACTTAACATGAGACAAAGAAGATGGTTAGAACTTCTTAAGGATTACGACACCAACATTCAAGACCATCCGTAAGGCTAATGTAGTTCTTGACGACTTAGCCGAAATCGTGCATTCTTGCAAGTATCGAGATTGAACCTAGGATTTTCGTGACTTAGAGCGTTTGGATGTTGAGCTATGCGTCGAGGTTTTGATGGATACCGGGCTAGTATGAAGGTGGAGTCGAACCTTATCCGCAAATTAAAGAAGCTCGAAAGATGATGGTGAGTTGTGGGCGTGGCGCAAAATGTTGAAGAAGGTAAGCGACGGAGTTTAAAGTTGATAATGACGGAATTGTATGGTATGAAGATAGGCTTTGTGTTCCCAATGATCCGGTACTTCATGAGAAAGTTATGATGAAGCTCATAGTTCTCCTTTCACTATCCATCCCGGTTCTACCAAGATGTATAGGGATTTGAAGCGATATTTTGGTGGAATGGCATGAAGCAAGATGTGGCGACGTTTGTGTCGAAATGTATGATTTGTCGGCGAGTTAAGATTGAACATCAAAGGGCTAGTGGACTGTTGCAACCATTGGATATTCCGACATGGAAGTGGGATAAGATATCTATGGATTTTGTGATGGACTACCTCTTACTCGGAAGAAGCATGATGCGATTTGGGTAGTTGTTGACCGATTAACCAAATCGCTCATTTCTTACCAATCGAAAGGATTATGCTATTGGAAGATTGGTGGAGATTTTTCAAGAAGAGATCGTTAGACTTCATGGTACTCCGGCATCCATTGTGTCCGACAGAGATCCGCGTTTTACTTCAAGCTTCGGAAAGGTTTGCAAAAGCTTGGGGTACTCAACTTAATTTTAGTACGGCATTTCATCCTCAAACGGATGGTCGACGTAGAGGACTATTCGGACCTTAGAGGACATGCTAAGGGCTTGTGCTTTGGAATGGACCGGCAGCTTGGGATGAATATTTGTGTTTAGTAGAGTTTGCATACAACAACGGTTGGCATGCTAGCATTAAGGCGACACTGTTTGAACTTCAGTATGGGAGGAATGTAGAGCACCTACTTGTTGGGATGAAGTAGGTGAACGCTTAATTGAAGGTCCGAAATGATTGAGATCACTAATGAGAAAGTAACTGTTGCTAGAGAAAAGTCAAGGAAGCTAGGTCTCGTCGAAAAAGTTATGCCGACAAGCATCGTCGTGATTTAGAATTTCGGGTTGGAGATCGTGTATTTTTGAAAGTTTCGCCGTTTAGAGGTGTGAAACGTTTTGGAATCAAGGCAAGCTCGGTCCTCGATTCATCGGACCGCTTGAAATTCGGAACGATAGGATCGATTAGCACTTAGCACCTCGCCTTATCGCATGTTCATGACGTTTTCCATGTATCACTCCTAAGGGATACAACTATCATCCGTTACACGTTGCTTCTTATCCGCTTGATCAAATTCAATCCGATATGTCTTTATCTCAAGAACCGAAGCTATTTTAGAAAGGCAAGAAAGAGTCATGAGAAATAAAGTCATTCCGTTCGTTAAGATTCTTTGGAAAAATCACCGGAGCGTGAGGCTACTTGGGAAACCGAGGAGTCGATGCGAGCTAGTTATCCTCATTTCTTTGAATAGTTGGTATGTTCATATTTCGTTGCTTGTTTCATTTCAATTTTCGAGACGAAAATTTTTCTTTAGAGGGAAGAATTGTAAAACCCGAAAATCTAAAACATGATTAAAGACTAAAATACCCTTGGAATCGAAATTTATAAAATACGAAATACATTTATATCATTTAACGAAATTAAAACTAAACTTACGAGTAATTAAAGCTTAACTAATGTGTGTACGTGATCGATTTTGGTACGACGAAAGATTTAAACGTCTCGTGTAAAAGTTTGGGCATCGCCATTTGTTTGATTTTGATCCGATGGGCTCGTTTTCTTTTGCCAAGCCTAGAGTCCAAGAAGCCATAAGGGGCGTTTGTTTTGTGTGTTCGGTTGGGCCAAGCCGAAACCCAAGCCCCCTCCTCAAAAGCCCTAAACTAAAAATGATACCACCTATAAATATAATACATTTACAAGAAATTGAAACCCTAGTTTTGTTGCCTCTCTCTTTCTTTTTCTTCCATTCGGCCGAACCCTACACTTGTGGTGTTGAGACTTTTGTTTTCAACAAGCTAAGGTATAACAATGTTTATTAGTCTTCTTTCGTTACACCTTACGTTAATATATTGTAACTTGTTTCGTTTAGTCGAGTTTTGTGTTTTCTTTTTGTGACCGAGCCGTGTGAACCAAACAAAGACAAACCATAATGATTTGAACCTTATAATTATTAAAGAGCTTGTTACGTAATAAGTATTATTGAATCGGATCATGGTTAAGTCGAGCTATATAGAACCGAACCATGTATATGTTTCGGCCAAGGTATAAAAACATGATAACTTGAATATGTAAAGTACGAAGATAAGCTAGGACTTGCGTTAAGTGTTATAGCCGAAACCTAGGTTTGAACCGAACCATATAAGAGTTTTGAACGATATTAAATAAGTAAAGGTCATGTAAACCTAAACCCTAGAACATAATGAGAGTCGATTAGGGTTTGAAGCTAAGTATATTAATTGTTATTTCATGTGTGAGTTATGACTTTTAAACTATTTTCACATTTAACCCTAAACTTTAATAAATGACATAATGAACCTTAATCTACGATATTGTTTATAAAACACTTAAGTCTCATTTAATTATAAAACCCTAAAGTATTAAGATCATCGAATACATTGAGTATAAACACCAAATATTAAAAGATCATTTCGACGATTATGGAATCATAAATAACATGTACGACCGTTAATATGTATAGGTTACGTGAAGAAGGAGTAATCCTTTGCTTTTCGTGTTTCGCCGATCATTTGCTTTGGAATAAGGTACGATATTCGACCTTTTCAAGAAGGTTCCTTATAACGCTTTTCGTTAGCTTTTATATTAGGATTTCCTAAGCCTTTGCTATGAACCCCATTTTGTTTGTTTGAGCTGTTGATTATCTTAACTTTGATTTTGGATCATAAAACATTTGATTTTGAACTATATGATATAAAAACTTTGATATTGAAACATGATTAAATCTTTGAAAAAGTATGATCCGTGTCGGTTATGACATTCTTATTTGACCTAAGATAGTTTGACACCCGAGCCAAAATAATAACTAGTCATGGGGTTCCATGTCCGTGTCGATGATGCACTTCGACATGACTCTAGGGCGTAGAGTAAAGTTCGCCATGTCCCTTATCTCATATCTCATTATGAGCTCAAGTTATATTATATTACCAATATATGTTTGTGGGCGATGGATGCATCCTAGATCCGTTATCCATGTTATATGTTATATGTTATATGTTATATGTTGTATGTTATCGATGATTGATGATTGATGCGTGCATGCACGCCCTTCATAACTCGTAGGTCTCCCTACAAATGTTGCCTTGTGTGAATATGAATATGATTATGATCCGATATATGTGTCTGCGGCTCGAGGTAGTTAACTATAAAACTTATTCTATTATTATGATTTATATTTTGAAATGATTATGATTTTACTATCTTTCTTTCACTTTATTTCGTATTCGTTTTCGTTTCGTATTCGCTTTGCTTGTATATCTGTTCACTGGGCTTTTGAAGCTCAGCCGCATTTCTTTTCTTCCGCTGCGGTATCTAAGCATTGAGCTGGGTTTTGCTTTGGGATGAGTCTTGAGTGGACTTACCTTAGAGATATTTAGCTTTGATCTTATGATGCCATTTAAGACTTAATATTTCAGATATTTTATTGGAGTTTATTTTTCCGTTGGGACCTATGTATTGAAGTCATTTTGACTTGAATTATTTCGGTATTTATGCTAAGACTTCTTTTGGATATTTATGTTTGCCTTGATATGACACCATTACTTGTGATTCCTTTACCCTTGTCGGTCGGGCGTTACAATTTATCTCGCCAACCGTGGCATGTTGGAAGAGTTTCAAATGCCTTAGACTTTTTTTTTTTTTTTTTTTTAATTTATAGAGATTTGTAGTGATTTACTATAGGGAAAATTTGTCAAATAGACCGCGCGCCCTGGTGCATATCACTTTATGGACCACGCTTTTTTGCCTTAAGGAAATGGACTTGCTGCCCAACGACTTTCTTGTAGCCAACCAGATGGTGCCACGTGTCCGACAAAGGTACAACAGAAGTACATATTTTGAACGTATTTGTCATGTATTGTTTTTTGGGCAATCAAAATGTATTTTCGGGCAACTATATATTATTGGGCAACTTGTATTTATACACGAGGATTGTAACACCCCCAATTTCGTGATACGCAATGAATTCAAACTGGTGTTACTTCATGGCACAACAATATAATAATAGAAAACGACTCTAATGGAGTCGTTTAAAAGATTTATCATTCGATTTATATAAATATCGAGTTTACAAAATGAGGTCCCAGATGGTTCCAAGTTTACAAAATACATTAAATGGGTTTTCGAATGATAATAAAATTTATAGCCTTCTTGAAGATCTTTGCTCATCCGTGCGACTTCCGACATTATGGACCAAATACATGCTTAAAACTCACAACACAAAGGTTGAGTGAAATTCATAGAGTTTGTTTGAAATCGCTTGAACACATAATGTTTGTGTGGGTTACATTGTTATACACCCATAATGTTGAAAATGATATTATTGCACTAAGCTCATGATACCGAAAACGTTAACAATTGTCATAAAATAGTAACCGATGCCCTAATAGGTAATTTGCCAATAAACCTATAGATGTTCAAATATAGTGCGTTTGTTTGCCTATCCGTCAACACAAACGGGATTCGTCAATCCCAATAGGCCTATCCACAATATTCGCTTCACTGCGCAAGTGATTAATGGTTCATGATAGTAGGGACTTAAGATTGGCAATAGTGGTACTTAGTGCAAATAATACATTCGGATAAGCATACAGTTTGAAAACAATGTGTTCGGTTTAAAATAAAGCATGTATCTCCCCAAGAGTTTGTAAAACAATTAAGTAATAGAAAGTGGGCTATGAACTCACCTTAATAAATGATATCACATGTATAATGAGAATGATGGATATGCCGTGAGAACTTCTACGAGCAACCTAAAATAGAATGTTGCGACTTAGGTTTGGAATAATGTTTAGGAAAACATAAACGAGCCTATATATGTGGCATTTGTATGTTTGTTAATAGAAATTGTTTTAGTTTGTATATCTCGTACTACCGTTCGGGCCATCATAATTCAGAGGTCATGCAGTAAACGTTCAAGGAGCTAGGACACTTTAATTCGTAAATCCAGCAACTCGTCGATCCGTTTACCCAAATGAACCCCTCACATGAAGTTCCCTAGTGTTGTAGTGCTTAATACGTAAAACATGTATTTTAATTACTTGATTATATGATATATTAAGAGTTTATAAATACAATAAATAAACTAACAAAGTTTATAAGTAATTAAATAAGTTTGAGTTTTATAAATACTTACCTTAATATAGAATGCTTGAGTATTATGGAAAAATAAAATATTAGCGGAGCTTCGACGTAAAATTTGCAATCTTGAAAACCCAAGGCTATTAGAAGATTATAACAACGCCTTCTTGAGAACCCAAGAAGAAATGAAGATTATAAAAACGTCTTTTGGAGACTTGAAGTTATTTGAAGATTATAACGACTCTTTCTTGAAAACTTCCAAGAACGAAGATCAAACGCTAGTTTTCTTCAAGAACACATGAATGTTCTTACAAGATCTATAAGAAATGCCTTAGGTTTAGGACTTTAGATGTTAAGAAGGGTGGTGCAAGAATAAATGAAGGTTTTAGCTTGGTATTTATAGGAAAAATTTAGGAGTTAACTATATATTGGGTTAAAACTAACCATGGTTAAGTTGTATACTTGTAATGATCTAAGGAAAGATCAAATATCCTCCCTACATGTGTCTTTACACGTTTTCATGGTGAGGTGGTGATAAGGTTGGAATTTCTTGATATTATCTTGATTTGGAGTGAGTTTTGGTTCCGTTAAATGCTAACCGCCATAAAACGTAAAACCGGTATCGTAAAAATATGAAACTTGCAGAATGATGAAACTCATCATTATACTCCATATAAAAATATAAAATGGGTGATAAGTCTTATTGGGTGCAAAACGCCGCTTAAAGTCGAAATACGGTCAAAACGCGTAATTCGCAGCTTTATCGAAAAGAACGAAATTTCGTGGAAACGACCGTGAATTTATTTAGAGTAGACTAAAATTAGTCTAAAAGTGATATGAGATGTCAAAATGTGGTTTTCACATACGCGGGATAACTTTACAGCTTATTCGTGAAGTTTAAAAGTTCTGCGATTTAAGCAAAAATGTAGAACGACAAGGTTAATTCCTTTATGGTCAAAGGAGGAGGAAATATGTTTGACTTTTCCAAAATGTAAAAGTGTCAAAACATATTAGAAACACAGTCAGGAGAATCGTTAAGTCCGGATGTAAGTAGAATTGTTTAAAACATAAGTTTAGTTTTGTTCAATACTGGGCTTATTTGGTAATATTAAAATAATAATTCTTAAAATTCTCAAATTAATCATGAATGATCTAAAATTTATCCGATGCGAGGAAAATTATCGGGGTTGATTTTCGTTAAGCGTGATGTTTAAACGGTGGACCGTCTAAAACGAAACTTTAAAATGATGTTTTCTTAATAACTTTTTCAAAATGATCTAACGATGGTCGAACTCTCGTGTCATTACTAAAATAATTTATCTTACGAGAATGTGGATTAAAATTGTACGAGATGAATAGTGAATCGAATAGTAAAAGTGAATAGTAAATTCTCGAAAATAAAAGTAACCTAAAATGCGGGTGGTTACTGATCTCACCCTTAATGGAATTCGTCCGAATTCGGGATGTGTTACCGATGTTGAATTGTCTAGGAAATGTGGATGTATGCTTGAATTCTAATCTTTGTGTTCTCAAGTTTTTGGTCATAGAATGTATTATATACCATGTGGCTTAAGTTGATAACCTAAAGGGTTTTGTTAAAATCTTATAGAGTCCAATATACCTAAAGTTTGGCTTTTCCCGATTCTCAAAACGAATCATATCCTATTATATCGAGGCTATCAATAAAACCTTAATTTATAACATGGAGTTTTTGGTGATAGCGTGTGGCATGGAGCCTAATTTGTATTTGTATAGTTTCCTTAGTTGTTTCGTGGGTGATTTCTAAACACCTTGTCCAAGGACATGGTTAACTAACACATTCGTCTATATAGTGCCTCAAAATGGAATAGTTTTGTTGTTGTTAGGGTAACTATTGTTAATCAAAGGTGTAAGATATTGGTGATGTGAAATGGTTTGTAATGACGTGATAACTGTCGTTGTAAGGAAAGTCTTGCTAGTGGCAAGTGGTTTATCCAAACCATTTCCAAAGTTGATCATGTCTTAGGTGGTTTCGGGATGAAAGATATATCGATAGTTTTTATGTCTACTAGTGTTTGAAAGAAACGTGATATTGTGAAGTTTACATCTTGAATTTCAATGGGGTTCGAAAATGATGTGATATGTTGACGATTTGAAGAGTGTAGTGTATGTTTACCATTATTCTTAGGTAGAGATGTCAAGTTTGTTTTAAAATCAAAAGTGAATGACGGAATGATATCCTTGAAACCTAATCAGGCTAGTACTTCTAAGAAATGACGAGAAGATTTGATGACTATCCCAAGATAGTAGTTCGGATTATCTCATGTATGAAAATTTCAAGAATGAAATTAGGTAGTATAAATAAGATGTTAAGATTTTGCTGAGTGGTAAGACACTATCGCATCTCTAGATCTTTTCTGGTGGTTTATCGAGTTTAAGTAGGAAATTAACCTGAATATAACCCTTGTATAACTATTCTCAGTGTTTGAAAAATTTAAGTTGAACATAGTTAATCAGACTATGATCCATTATCCCAGGGTTAAATATAGGTGATTAGGCTATATTTAGCCGAGGTTCGATAAAATTTTCAAATACCTAAATTAGGTATACTTGTGATATGTCCATAGCTTTTGAGAAATTGTCCACTAAGCAAAGGCGATATCAAACCATCCAGTTGCAAGTCCTGGCCATAAAAGACTTGTAACCTATGTTTTCACATTCCATTGCATAGAAGATAGTATGGGTAGATACGTGTTGAAAGGAAATCTTAAGTAATTCTAAAATAGTCCATACTTGGCTAGAATCACGGACCTTTAACAATGAAGGTTTCAGAAGAGAACTTTGATGAATGTAGAGAAAGTTCTTTGAACTTGACTTTTATAGATGATGAGTCAGTTTATCTTTTAGAAATCCCATTTCTTGTATTTCCATTAGGGAAATTGATAGATTGTGACGGGCTTCATATAAAAGAATATCATATAAGGTTCTATAAGATAATTTGTAGAGACTATTGTATAACTTACAATATCCGAGGAGTAATTAGACCATTGTGTTACTCACAATGTCTTGAGAAATGATGAGAGAGATCATTGTGTAACTCACAATGTCTTGAGAAACAAATTAGACCATTGTGTACCTCACAATGTCTAGGAATAATAGAGACCATTGTGCAACTCACAATGTCCGAGAAATAGTTGAGACCATTGTTTCACTTACAATGTCCGAGGATATAAGAGAGACCACCGTGGGATTTACAAAGTAATCGAGAATGTAATAGAGACCACCGTAGGATTTACGAAGGTGTGCGAGAATGTAATAGAGACCACCGTGTGGGATTACAAAGGTCTTGAAAAATGAATGAGACCATTGTATCTCACAATGTCTGGGAAGTAGGAAAGACCATTGTAGTCAGTTACAATGTCTTGGATAAAGTTTCGTAATCCTAAAAAGAACGAGTAGATGCATGATTGGGAGATTGGGAAAATATGATTGTGCCGTAATGCCTTAGAATAGGCATACGCAGATATGTTGAGTACTTTGTTTATGATTGAAATTATGTCAAGTGTATATATCAATATACTAGTATGTTTCTATAGCTTAAAATGTTTAAAAGTCACATAATCGTCTGGAGGATGGAAGGCACGGATAACGGAAGGCTATAAAATGTTTTTGTTTGAAAAAGTAGTTATAGTTTAAGTCTCGATTAGACCCGTTTCTCTATAATCGTGGCTCGATACCAATCAGAACACCCCAATTTCGTGATACGCAATGAATTCAAACCGGGTGTTACTTCATGGCACAACAAATATAATAATAGAAAACGTACTCTAATGGAGTCGTTTTAAAAGATTTATCATTCGATTTATATAAATATCGAGTTTACAAAATGAGGTCCCGATGGTTCCAAGTTTACAAAATACATTAAATGGGTTTTCGAATGATAATAAAATTTATAGCCTTCTTCAGTATCTTTGCTCATCCGTGCCAGCTTCCGACATTATGGACCTGAAATACATGCTTAAAACTGTCAACACAAAGGTTGAGTGAAATTCATAGAGTTTGTTTGAAATCAGTTGAACACATAATGTTTGTGTGGGTTACATTGTTATACACCCATAATGTTGAAAACAGATATTATTGCACTAAGCTCATGATACCGAAAACGTTAACAGCTGTCATAAAATAGTAACCGATGCCCTAATAGGTAATTTGCCAATAAACCTATAGATGTTCAAATATAGTGCGTTTGTTTGCCTATCCGGTCAACACAAACGGGATTCGTCAATCCCAATAGGCCTATCCACAATATTCGCGTTCACTCGCAAGTGATTAATGGTTCATGATAGTAGGGACTTAAGATTGGCAATAGTGGTACTTAGTGCAAATAATACATTCAGATAAGCATACAGTTTGAAAACAATGTGTTCGGTTTAAAATAAAGCATGTATCTCCCCCAAGAGTTTGTAAAACAATTAAGTAATAGAAAGTGGGGCTATGAACTCACCTTAATAAATGATATCACATGTATAATGAGAATGATGGATATGCCGTGAGAACTTCTACGAGCAACCTAAAATAGAATGTTGCGACTTAGGTTTGGAATAATGTTTAGGAAAACATAAACGAGCCTATATATGTGGCATTTGTATGTTTGTTAATAGAAATTGTTTTAGTTTGTATATCTCGTACTACCGTTCGGGCCATCATAATTCGGAGGTCATGCAAGAACGTTCAAGGAGCTAGGACACTTTAATTCGTAAATCCAAAGAACTCGTCGATCCGCTTTACCCAAATGAACCCTCACATGAAGTTCCCTAGTGTTGTAGTGCTTAATACGTAAAACATGTATTTTAATTACTTGATTATATGATATATTAAGAGTTTGTAATACAATAAATAAACTAACAAAGTTTATAAGTAATTAAATAAGTTTGAGTTTTATAAATACTTACCTTAATATAGAATGCTTGAGTATTATGGAAAAATAAAATATTAGCGGAGCTTCGACGTAAAATTTGCAATCTTGAAAACCCAAGGCTATTAGAAGATTATAACAACGCCTTCTTGAGAACCCAAGAAGAAATGAAGATTATAACAACGTCTTTTGGAGACTTGAAGTTATTTGAAGATTATAACGACTCTTTCTTGAAAACTTCCAAGAACGAAGATCAAACGCTAGTTTTCCTCAAGAACACATGAATGTTCTTACAAGATCTATAAGAAATGCCTTAGGTTTAGGACTTTAGATGTTAAGAAGGGGTGGTGCAAGAATAAATGAAGGTTTTAGCTTGGTATTTATAGGAAAAATTTAGGAGTTAACTATATATTGGGTTAAAAACTAACCATGGTTAAGTTGTATACTTGTAATGATCTAAGGAAAGATCAAATATCCTCCCTACATGTGTCTTTACACGTTTTCATGGTGAGGTGGTGATAAGGTTGGAATTTCTTGATATTATCTTGATTTCGGAGTGAGTTTTGGTTCCGTTAAATGCTAACCGAAGCCATAAAACGTAAAACCGGGTATCGTAAAAATATGAAACTTGCAGGAATGATGAAACTCATCATTATACTCCATATAAAAATATAAAATGGGTGATAAGTCTTATTGGGTGCAAAACGCCGCTTAAAGTCGAAATACGGGTCAAAAACGCGTAATTGCAGCTTTATCGAAAAAGAACGAAATTTCGTGGAAACGACCGTGAATTTATTTAGAGTAGACTAAAATTAGTCTAAAAGTGATATGAGATGTCAAAATGTGGTTTTCACATACGCGGGATAACTTTACGCTTATTCGTGAAGTTTAAAAGTTACGCGATTTAAGCAAAATGTAGAACGTACAAGGTTAATTCCTTTATGGTCAAAGGAGGAGGAAATATGTTTGACTTTTCCAAAATGTAAAAGTGTCAAAAACATATTAGAAACACAGTCTGAGAATCGTTAAGTCCGGATGTAAGTAGAATTGTTTAAAACATAAGTTTAGTTTTGTTCAATACCGGGCTTATTTGGTAATATTAAAATAATAATTCTTAAAATTCTCAAATTAATCATGAATGATCTAAAATTTATCGATGCGAGGAAAATTATCGGGGTTGATTTTCGTTAAGCGTGATGTTTAAACGGTGGACCGCCTAAAACGAAACTTTAAAATGATGTTTTCTTAATAACTTTTTCGAAAATGATCTAACGATGGTCGAACTCTCGTGTCATTACTAAAATAATTTATCTTACGAGAATGTGGATTAAAATTTTACGAGATGAATAGTGAATCAATAGTAAAAGTGAATAGTAAATTCTCGAAAATAAAAAGTAACCTAAAAATGCGGGTGGTTACAAGGATAATATGGTCAATTTACAATGGCTGTATTATAATAGTAATATTAATAAGTCAGACACGTACTCACACACCATCACGCGCGCGCACACACAAAATCAAACATCTTCTACTACAATTTAACAGCTTCTACAATTAAACACCTTCTTCTATATCACGCACACACTCACAAACCACATCTTATTCACGTAACCTCTAACCCCTAATTAATTTTATTGTATAATTACGTATGACAAAATTAAAGTTGTACAATTGTAAAATCGCATTAGTTCTACATTGAAGTTGCTTGCCAGATATTAAACTCGCTTGTCAAAGAACGAAACCGGAAAGGTTGTTCGTGCAAACATATTTGGTCCATGGTTGGATATAAAGTCGCATGAGAATGACCGCCTTCCGATGCATTATGTTTTGCAACACGGTATATGTTTCTAACATCTCCTCCGATTCCCTCCACTAACATTCCAAATAGGGAGCATTCGTTAAGGTTTGGTCGGAAAGAATTTTGTCGATAACAGGTTTCGATTTGGCAAAGTTTCAAAAGCGAAAAACGATCTAGCGCTTTACATGATCGTGTATTTCACGAAAAAAGAGTAATGGTGTAACAAATGTACATGCCATTGATCTTTTGGAACTTGTTAATGATTCAAAAAGGATGGAAAAAGGTGGTTATCGCTTCGATGAGGATGATGTTAGGGTGTGTCATTGGTAGCCGCAGAATGGTGTTTATGGGAAAAGAAGACAGAATTGCATCCATAATCACTTATTGTCCTTGGTTGATGATTTTGAGGCACGGAATGTATTTCCTTCGGTGAATATATGTGGCATAAATTTTATTAAAGGACTGTCAATATTGTTCATATTCACGTAAAACATCATCTGTTAAAATTAAAAAAAAAAAAAAGTTCGGTCGCATACAATCTATACGGTTCGCTTGGGCTTTCAAGGTTTTAATTCTCTGTAGTTTGTACTAATGTATGCATGTCTTTGTTTGATAACACGTTTGTTTTAGAAAACAGGTTATTAAAATCTTTTGATTCTATTTTGTTCAATCGAAAATTACCTATAAATAATGATGTTTTTAATTGTTATGCAATGCTTGTCTTTGCCGTGTATACACGTAATATAAATGTTACCCATAATTTAGATAACATCAATGTTATAACACTTTTTAGTTTGCGATTTATTTGTAATTGTCATCATAAACGTATTGTTTCATCGTAAACAGATTACATTTAGCTTGTTAAAACTTTAAACAAATTTAAAATGATAACCGCATAGCTAGACATTTTAACGACGACGGTGTGCCTATTACAGATTTGGATTTTGGAGAGTTTTCCTAGAAGCTCACTTTGGTGGGTTAAAGACAACAAGGTGATTCCACGTGGTCTTGCTTGGTCGAACTAGCAAAGTTTCGAACGCAGATCGTTGTAATCTCTTTGGACCGTAGGCATCACACGCCTTATGATGTAGACTATACTAAGTTGTACCTAAATTTGTTCACAATATCGATTGTAACTCTTTTTGTTCTTAGGACTCAACTCCCATTGTTGAAATTTCGCAACACAAGTCGAAATGAAGCAACCGTGGTGTATTCTGATTGCCCAATATATAGATGGTTTGTCTGCATGCATACGAGGCGGTTGTGAGAAGATTGCACAACACTTTAATCAATTCGTGGACGCTTTCAATTTACACACCGTCATGGAAAGTCAACTACAGGGGTTACACAAACGCATTGCAACTCAACATTGAGCAACAATATTCTTTAAATGGTGCACAAACGGGACCACTCTTTCAACAAAATGTAATTCGTGAGTTAGTGGATTTGGATCAAAACTTTGATGATAGAAAATGGCATTCATTCGTCGAAACACACCGATCGTATTTGATGTGTTTACCGATGTCAAAGCGAGTTTCAAAAGTACAAAACTTTGGGTATTAAAATGATGCGCCCTTCGTTCCTCGAAAAATCTAAAAGTTGTGCCAATACAAATGACTCGACGTTAATCCCGATGATCCGAAGGTTTGTATTTACTTTTAAGGTTGCCTCCAATGTTATACCAAACCCAAATAATCCTTCGTGTGTACACTTATATCAAACCTTGGGCTCTACAGGCCACGTCGTGTCATACTCTAGGCCTTAACGGGGATAAGGTCGTCGATGCGGAAGTTGCAACGGACATTGACAATGATGATGGGCTTAAAGAAACTCAACCATGTAATCTTGGGATTCTTGTACAAGCTTGTGCCATGACCCAAAAATGTCCTGCTACGGAATATGGAGGTGATCGTACTACTCAACTTCAACCACTTGCACCAAACGATGAAAAAAAAACACACGGTGACCCCATTATTGTATGTTATCTTTCATTTAGACTTTTCATATCAAGTATAACATATGTCCATACTTATGTATATATAATTAAAATTCATCAGGAACCCGATTATGGTATCGATTGGTCGTCGTACATAAACGACGATAAACTTTCGTGTGATAATTACGTAGATGCAATGGATTGTGATAATCAACACCAAGATGTGGTTCGAAACAATTGCGTGGGAACTTGAACCCGTTAACAATATTGTTGGTGTGCGATGAAGAAGGAACACCAACCAACAAAGCTTTGAGGTATCTACATTATCAAGAAACAACGCCGATAAATAAAAGTTTTTAATGTCTTGTTTTGAACATACTATATTTTGAAATCGCAGTTCAAAGACAATAACCTATCAAATGTAAATGTGGTTGGCGAAAATGACACACCTATGTTGGGACGTGTTTCTCCGGAGATAATTTCAACAAAGGCCTCGATAAAACATTGTTTGTTCCGTCTTTAGATTTAATGGATTTTGATGAGCAAGAATTGAATGTGGTTGAGGAAAACTCGTTTGTTGGCCTCCGTCTTGGTAATAATGATGTCATTCATACCCAAGAAGAAACACCAACAAAGAAAGACCACAAGCCCCTAAATCTCGTGTTAAATCCAACAAATTGTCATTTGCAAATGTGGTAGGTCCTAATGACAAACCTCCATTGGAAGAACTTTTCTCCCATAATAATAGAAACAAAAGAAAGAGAGTCAAATTGAACGACAACCTCGGTAAAAAATAGCATTGTAAAACATTATAAGAAGATGATGGTCGATTCTCATCAACTCGCCAACCGCCTATCAAAACATCGACTACTCCTTGCCGCCGCCTTACAAGATCGCAAGGTGTCATTAATGAGGCTTTTATCCCGTACCGGTTCGATGTAAAGCACCATATTAAATTCTAACGGAAATGAATATTTTATGTTTGTCTGCTTATTTTTCAAGTGTGTTTTCAGGAAAATTCAGGAAACCCCAAAACGCGTCGCGTTAGTCATTTGTATTCGCCCAGAATTGAACCGTTTGTAGAGGTATCTTTTGTTTGTTAATCCATTAACATCATTATCATATGGTTAATGTTATTCAAAATATAATTTATTTTATTTTATTTTATTTTTTTAGGAACTTTACAACACCAAATGCAACAAGGAGAAGGTTATCGTGCTCGATTACATTCGCACCTATTTCAAGCTTAAAACCATTATTTTATACGCCCTTGGGGCTCCGGTGCCGTTGTTGTTTACAGGAGTTTTGGGTAGCCTTGGCATGTGTTGAGGATTGCACCCACGGGTGGCTTATCGACTTAGTGAGTAAACTGATTTTTATCTTGTCTCCTACACATGTTTATTATTTCATTTTTAAATTGGAACCGAATGTTAACATTTTTGATTTGCTTTATATGTCCGCACACTTGGATGTATGGCTTGATTTGATGTGGTTGTTTAGACCAAATTGATGCGATTGGGCTTTGGCGGTGTAATTCTGCAATGAATCCTAGATGGCAAACTACCTACCACTTATTCGGATGGCACAACATACCACAGCCGCTTGGCGAGATGTTGAAAAGGTCGGTTTGGCGACCTCTTACCATACATATAGCACTATCAGTTATAAACAAATTATAATATTCTTCAATTGGTTTATATATCGGTGTATTTTCCCGTGATGAAACCGAAACCACTGGTACTCGTGTGCTCCATATCCGCACAGTGAGTTGTTTACGCTTATGACTCTCTTGGGTCACCGGAAGGAGTTCACGGTGGTGGCGAGTTTTGAAGAGAGATTTACAAACACAGCTTCAACTTTACCTAACAAATGCCGGGTATCGTGATAGTAAGGCATCTCACCCGAGGATTATAAAATCACATACAAGTTTCCAAAAGTCCCACAACAATCGACTTGTATGGCGATTATGAGTATGGGTGTGCATTATATTGTACATATTGCTCGTAACCAACCTCTCAAGTAGATGACCCTCTTCAAACAAATAAGTTAGCTTACCGTGAACGGATGCTTGAATACTCGAAGCACAAGGTTGAATACAAAATTGTCACGGTCTCTCAAGGTACCATCCTTAATGTCCTTTTGACCCATAATTATTGTCACATGTTGACTTGTGAATGATTTTTCTATCACTAGCAGAGTTACCATAATTAGCGCCTTATTTTACTACTAGCGCTTGTAACAATACAACCAACTTGGTTTGACTACCTACCAGTTGTAAAAGTAACTACCAGTTGTAACTATACAAGCAATTGCTTTATGTTTTGAGATTTCTAATCTAAGTAATCGAGCATAAAAGCGAGACTTTTTTTACGTTTACAAATATCGCATATAGCTCAAAATAATCATCTCAAATGAATTTAACTGTACACATCATTTCGTTGAGGTCTTCTATCGGTGGCACTAGTTAAATTAACAAGTACATGATACTATACTACTACCAAACATACTAGCGATTTTCTATCCTTTTGGTATTTGGATAACGCTTATCCACAATTATAAACACTTTGAATTTAACTACTCGACATTTTAATTCGCAAATACCATTTCTTTTGTACCTTAGGGACTCTTTTAATATCTTTTTATAAGCTCAACTGCATTTCCTATTTTTATTTTTTTTAATACCAGTGCACATACACAAAAAGGCATATGGTTTATAAACCAATTCTATATTGGTTATGTATATGTTATAAATATTTGGTATACACCTGAATTAAATATTATTTGGTTGCCCTAAAGTACATCATGCTACATGTCCTTTAACATTATTTGGTATACACCTGAATTAAATATTAATGCCTCTGTTCCCAATCTCTTTCTTCAATAAAAATCTTTCTAATTTTTTTTAACAAAATTTTTCTTTCTTCTTTGGTCACTTCACATCTTTATCTCAATCTTTCGCTTTTCTTTAACAAAATGTCGACAATATCCCACCGGATGTTCAACTAGATATCATCCGTAGGCTACCTCTTAAGTCTATACTCCACCACGCATCGTTTCCAAGTTATGGAAGGTCGGTATAGATTGTGGAAGCTTCATCTTTAATTACGGTGTTCGTCGTAATGATGAGTGTTTTTAACGCTAACATTCGATATGGGTCACCAAGGGTTTATGTTAGGTTTAGATGAAAAGCTAATCGCTATGCCACTGCATGATTTAAGGCTTTCATCTTTGATTGAAGTTGGCAATTCTAATGGTCTTTCGTGTTTTGTTTATGGTTCTAATCTAATGTCTGTTATTTGGAACCCGACAATCAAAAAATCACTTGCAATATTTGTCCCGTTTTACACGCATCAAATTGAATCTCAAAAGATTTTCTTTTGGTTTTGGCGTCCGTCCTGACACTCTTGACCCGAGGATTGTGAAGGTCTCTATCCTGCTTTTCCAAAGTGGTTTCGGTATGTGTCATCTTTTCTTTGAACTCTTCACGGTGGACACGCTTTGAAAATTTCCACCCCTCGTGAAACAATCAAATTGAAACATAAAACTCGAGCGGTTGTGGGTCGCTTTATCTATTGGACCGGAGTGAAAAGTTAACTAATGAAGACGATGTTACCTACAAGATTTATATGTTGATTTCTTTGATTTGGTAACCAATGAATTCAAAGTTATCGACATACCGCATATTTTCAAAATGAACTCCCAGTCCCATTCTATGTTACGGATCTTGGAACTTCTCCGGTCATTTCGTATGATCATTGGTGAAGGTATGCCATTGTTTTGTGGATGGTTGTTGGACGTGAATGGTTGTTCCATAAGATCATTCGTAAGCCTATTCGCCATCCCTAGCCTAGTTTCGGTTCATTTGCTTGGCTTTACAAAGCAAAGATGCTCCAATAGTGGAAGCCTACAAAGAAGAATCATTTGCATCACTCGTATTTTTGTACAACCAAGAACTTGAATTATTCGTCACCATGGGAATGTTAGGAGATGTGGAACTTTCTACATCGCCCATACAAAGAATATCTTCTTTTGTTAAATCACACGATCGTCTTGTGTATAGTATGTTTTTTTTTTTTTCTTTTTTGTAACTTAACATTCTATTCATATTCCTTTAAAAGATTATCACTTTACTTGGTTAATGATATATGAAGGGCATTTTCAATGTGCGTCGGCTGAAGTTATCGATCATGATTAATGGGAACGAGGCTTTGTGGTTTTAGTACTGTCTATGGGAGGAAGCATGGAGTGCTTATCTTTTCGTAGTCGTGAAAGTTATAAATCACGTGGTTCTATAACTATGTAACCATTAAACTTATAATTATGTAGTACGCTTAATATGTTGTTTGTTGTGTATGAAACGTTGTAAGTCAACTTCTTTACTATTTCTGCGCTTATGTAATCTTGGCAACCAAGAAAGAGACGTAGGGCAACTTGATTTCCCTAGCAACGGCTTTTATAAACGAAGTAGTCCTTTTAGTCGCACAATTCGTATTCTACAGCCTACTAATACCTACAAGCTCTTGACATAAACACTCCACACTAATACCTACACACTTGACAAAAACATATTTAACACTCAACACTAGTAGAATATATCTAGCGGTTGTCGCTTAATACGATCGTGGCATCATTTCCTTGATTTCTTCTATCACTAGCGGTAGTTAACATATCTATCAGTTCTTACTTGACTACTAGTAGTTGTAACAATACAACCAACTCGGTTTGACTTAAGACGACTGTGCCACCATTTCGTTGATTTCTTTTATCACTAGCAGTAGTTAACATAGGTAGCAGTTCTTATTTTACTACTAGCAGTAGTTAACATAGCTAGCAGTTCTTATTTTACTACTAGCAGTAGTTAACATAGCTAGCAGTTCTTATTTAACTACTAGCGAGTTAACGAGTCAGCATTTAGCGATTTTCTATCCTTTTGGTATTTGGATAACGCTTGTCCACAATTATAAACACTTTGAATTTAACTACTTGACCTTTTAATTGCAAATACCATTTTTTTGTACCTTAGGGACTCTTGAATATCTTATTAAACCACACACAAACCCGATTTTTGCGTCCAAAATATGCAACTTTCCATTAAAACGGATACATTATTAAGGTTTACATACGCTTATTCCTTCTATCTTTTCAACAAGCACATATGCCACTTCACTTATTCTATTTGTCGTCAACTTCTTAAACAACATGTTACAAGCTAGAGTTGGTGTTAGAGGGTAATCCGCATCATCCAGCATGAACAGATAACTTGTCGGCGTAGTAACCACATGAACTCCACACTGTTCGTACAATCTCCAACTCGTGACCATTGTTTCTTTCCATTCAACGTCCTCTATATCGGGCTCAAACATGCATTTCATCCCATACCACTTATCAACTCCTAGCCAACTCAAGGCCCCGGCTCGTCTGAAAGCCAATTTTAACGCACCGCCAAACACTTTCCAAATCTACTCGTTTCTATAGTATGTAGCAACTGACCCAAGCTATTAAATGTAGTTTCGAGCCCGTCAGACCTATTGATGGTAATTACAGTGCTACCATTTGTCAAGTAAACGTTACGTGCACTATTTGTTATTGTCGGCTAAAGTACACCCAGTCTTTGCCCCGTCGTATCAAGCACAATCGAATGGTTTAACCTTTCAATCCTTTGTTTTGGATCAATCCTCTGCCTCTTTGACTGATCCTGCTCTAAATCATCAAAAGCTCTTTTGGAACTTCCTTCATCTCTCTCACCTGTACCTTTGTTCATAGGAGTTAACTTATCAGGCCTCATTCTACACTTTTCAAACATTTCTTTCACTTTATCATAAGTTAGCCTCCAAGACATTTACTTTATGCCCTCCCATCCTCTCCAAGTACTCACACATGAAGATTTCTTGTTCTTTCTTCGTTGGTGGCTTTCGGATCCTTTCTTGTGCTCTTTTTAATGTAGAATTTTGCCTTTCTATCACTATTTTATCAAGAGCTTCTTTTGCCTGCTCACATGTTAGGATTTCAATTTCTTTGTTCTGCATCCTAGATGCTAGTATCTCATCGGCCAAATTGTTGACCTAATGTAATGCCAATGTTCCAACGCACTTCTGTCTAGCTACAACATCCGCCTTTCTTTTCCTTTTAACCCTTGCTCATCTTTTGCATTAGGAGAATCTACGGGTTTTTTCAATTTGTCGCTTTTTCGCTTACATTGTCGCTGACAATCTTATCACTAATTCGCATCGATTTGAAAGACTTTGTCATCTTTATTTTTTCGTAAAAAGTAATCATGCAACTTACCGGCTATGTCGTTATCGAGACTTCGTTTTGTTTTCTTTAGATAAAGCGTTTGTGTTGGTTCCTTTAACCAACGGACGCTTTCCTAGAACAAAGCGGCGACATTTGAATCAAGAGAAATAATAGCTTGCATATCACTTGCGCTCTTCAAACATGCTAGCCTAAGTTCTGCAGTCCCAAGGTTTTTGTTTCATCACCTCCGTCTATCATTATGCTACTTCAACACTTGTATGCACGTCAAGAAGCGTTACCAAAATCTCCAAATTTTCATAGTTTCCACACTAAGTAATTCACTTTCAACCGCAGCACCAAACATAAACATATGCGCAAGCATCCGTACCTTTGTTCAAAATTGTTGTTGGTGCATCATCTTGTTCATTGACGCTTTGTTTGAGTGATATTTGTTTGAGTTGTAATGGAAGTGGTTGCACCATTTGTTGCGAGAGGTGGTTGCGCGGTGGTTGCAATGACACTAGCAACGGTTTCAGTTGACCATTTCCACCGCATCCGTAGTCTCTTGTTGTCACATCACCATATGCCCAACAAGATCTTTTGCGAGATCATTACCGAATGGCAATTCACGCTTCTAGTCACATGAGTATCATTAGTAATGTATTGAGGTTCACTATTTTCACTTGGAGGAGACTCCTCATTTCCACTTGAGGTGAAATATTTATTAATCACAGCAGAACATCGCATTAATATCGCCATGTTCAATCGTTGCTTTTTCATTCTGCTTTGCAGCGTCATAAACAGATATACAAGCATCGCTTACTTGAAACAAAATCTTTGGTTTTGTTGAACAAGCGGCAGTGTTATCTGTACTTATAGAGATCTGAGGATCCCGCTTTGTCGTCCGCTAGACCTGCTTAGCATTGACAAGAAAACATCCTCCCAATCTGCGATGGCAATGGTGTAATTATGGACTAGTCAAGCCAAGTGATAACCATGCATGTACACATCAACATAATAAATAAGAGTAATGACAATAATACCTTATTTTGGAACCAAAATAGGCAACGGCATCTTCAATGTAGCTTTTAGTTCGAACTCGTTCTCCATTGCAGAGCATCATCCATAAACATCCACATCCACCCTGATCTTTCTGTACGATTACGGACTAGTCAACGCAAGTGACAACCACGCATTTACATATGAACATACTTAAGAATTGTAAGGACACGCATACCTTCGTTTTGAATCAAAAGAGACGCTTACATCTTCAACAGCTTTACTACTTTCAAATGTCTCCTCCAGTCGATCGTAGCCTCCTCAAGCATCCTCATTCCTCCAAATCCGGTCGTAACCTCGGTTGGTTCCACTTGAGAAAGAAAACAAGCAAATGTACAATGCTCAAAGTCGTGTGATTGTCTCTTTCTTGATTTGAGACATAGGAGAGAAAAGCAACTCGTCCAAATTTAGAACTTGTTACTGACCTTCTAGTTCTAACGGTGCTAGAAGATCACCAATAATATTGGATTGAGGATGAGCAATGTTGATCCTTTTTTTAGCAAGGGGTTGACTTCAATAGATGTATCAATATTAGTCACAGTTGGCTCAAAGTCAGTGTCATAGGAAGGTGAGGTGAAGATGCCATCTTTGGGTTGATGATTTCCAAGATCTGAAGGCCTTGGAAAGCGTGTATATGGTTCCCCAAAGTCTGTAGACACTTTAGTAGAAATAGGAGTAGAAACAGCAGAGCTTTCAGCAGATTTGTTGATGATGGGAGAAATAGGATCACTGTCAGGAGAATCATGGTTTCCACTGACTGCTTCTTTTGCAACCTCCCCATTCAGCTTCTCAGCTTCAAGATTAGCTGCATACTCTTGTGTCTGAAGCCTAGAAAGGTCCTCTGCATAATGTGACTCATCTTCACTCTCATCAGAAGTAACTTTTGAAGTATCATCTGCAAAATGGTTAGGGGAGAAGGAAGGCACAATAATAGGTTGTTCATCATCTTCAAACTCACTATCAGAGTCAGCATCCATGGTACCTGCATTGTTAGTGGGAGACTCTTGAGTACCAGCATTTTGATTAGCCACATGTCTAGAATAACCCAAGTAATCAGTTAAGTAATCAAGGTCAAAAGACCAAACATGACCCTGTCCTTGAGCATTAGGCTTGTCTTCTAGAAATCTCGTGTTCAAAGTCTCCTCAATCTTCTTAGCGGATAAATTGTATACCAGAAGCCTTACTATGAGTGAATATCCCACAATATACCCTCATCCGCTTTCTCATCAAATTTACCCAGTGGATCACTAGTATTCGAATGGTCACTTGACAACCAAAAGGTTTGAGGTAATGAATAGCAGGAACTTTCCCATGAGAAGTTCATATGGTGTCTTGAAATGAGGTCTAGTAATGGATACCTGTTTAGTACATAACAAGTCGTGATAAGCGCTTGGTCCAAAACATAGTGGGTAGTTTAGAGTCCGCCACATTGATCTTGCGACCTCTATTAATGTCCTATTCTTTCTTTCACCTACCCCATTTTGTTGTGGGGTTCTTGGAGTGCTATAGTCCCTTTTATCCCTTTATACCCTCAGAGTTCTATTAATACAAAGATTCTTGAACTCTGTCCCATTATCACACCGAATTCCTTTGACCTTTTATTCAATTGGTTTTCAACAAGGGTAATGAACTCTTTCTACACTTGAGATGTTTCATCTTTAGTCCTCGAAAGAATACCCAACAAAATCGCTATAGTCATCGATAATTACCAGACAAAAATACTTGTGATCAATGCTTCTGACTTGAGTTGGACCAAAGAGGTCCATGTGCAGCAACTGAAGAGGTACTGAGATAATGCTCACAGCAGTAATAGCTTTGTATGAGGCTCTGTGTTGCTTCCCTTTGTTGCAGGCAACACAATTATGTTCATTGGTGAAAACTTTGGAAGGTAGTCCTTCAACAAGACCCAATTTAAAAAGCTTGTTTATGGTCTTGAAGTTCACATGAGCCATCCTTCTATGCCATTTAGTAGACTCATCCAGGGATGCTTTAGCCACCAAACAAGTAAGGTCACCTTCTGGTTGAACATCATTCAAGTTGAATGTGTATAGATTGTGATTTCTAGGAACTCTCAGCAGAATTGATGAATCTTCTGGAAGTTTGAAGTCTTTAGACAGCACAAGACATTCATCCTCAGAGAAGAATACTTTGTTCTTGGTGTCACATATTTGTGAGACTGAGAACAAGTTAAAGTGTTGCAGTTCCCTGACATAGTACACATTCTCAAAGTCCAGTAAAGGTGTTTTGATGGTGCCTTTCCCAGTGATCCTACCATCACTTCCACCAAAAGTCACATTGCCTCCTCCTTCTATGGGTATGAAATTATGCATCATATCTCTGTTACCTGACATGCTTCTTGAACAACCACTGTCAACAATACCAACTTCCTTATGCTTAAGAGGATGATCCTACAACAACAACAAAAAAATATACAAAAATATTAGTACACTATGGAGGCTCAAGTCATCACCGACTTGAGCACATATATGGATCATTAGAGGTAGGCCACGCAGATGAATAAGATCCACTATTGCTCTTGGGTTTCCATTTACAATTAGGTCCCTTTTGTCCAAGAACAACTCATTGAGGCTTCACAAGCAGATCCCTATATCCCTTCCCAAAGATACATTGAGTCAACACATCCGGGCCAATAACCATGTTTAAAATATGAACTAGTAGGTTGCACATATGGTCTAGCAATGATCTTCTCCAATGAAATGAAGAAGATTTATTATGGGTTACACAATGGAACAAAAGGTGGTATATCATTAACATTAGTCCACATTGGTCTAGATTTCTGGCGATTAGCACATACACCCATTCTTTGCTCATAAAAATCACAATCCTTAATCAAATGAAATTTGCTTCCACAAACAAAACACGTCTTCTTTTTAGAAGATTTATTCAAATTGAAAGATGTTCTATTACATGTAAAAGCATTCAAACCAGAAACAGTAAAGGAATTGTTTTTAACAGTATTATTATGCAAAGAATTAAAAGACAAGTCTTCAGAGGAAACTGTCTTGGAAGATGATTCCTTAGCAGCAACTCTAAAAGGCTTGTAGGGAGTCTTGGGTGAGGTCTTGGGTAGGTCTGACTTATCACTTGAATCACAACTGGCATAAGAAGTAGACCCTTGATCAGAAGATTTGTCACTGTCAGAGCAAGAGACACAATCATTAGATGAAGAATCAGGGCCTGGCAAGTATTTTGACTTTTTGCCATAAAGATGGTGTGATCCATCAAAGTCAATAGTAATCGAAAGGTCAACAGGCATAGGTACTCCTCTAATAGATCCAGGTACAACATGTAATTCACCTTCTTTGACATAATTAGCTAAACTTGCTGGTGTAGTTTTACGCCCATCATTCTTAGCTTCTAATCCTACATACTTTTTAAACCCTAAACCTATTGCAGAGGTCTCAGATTGACTACTATAGATCTCTCTAGCTAGATTGTTACCTGATATTAACCATTGTTTATGTCTAGCTATTTCCTCATCTAGTTTCTCTTTTAGCACTAGGTTTTCAGAGACTACATCAGCTTTTTCTTTTTCAATGCGTTTTAAATCAATTTTAGCACAATCTAGATCACTTTGTAACACCCTTATTTTTTCATCATAAGCCAACTGATTCTTTTGAAACCACACTTTTTGTCTTTCTAATGTTTTTAAATGTGACAACTCGCAATTTCAGGTCATTTCTCGAAACAATTTATGCTTCACTATTTCAACATTTATCGTAAACTAGGTTTACGTGTTCCAAATTCGCGTAACCTGAATGGTTTAGCGGCGAATTCATGATCATATCATCACGGACATTTCATATGGACTAAGTTTAGTCTACATTTCATTAACATCATTTGTATCATGTTAGTTCATTCATGATTTTTTTCATTTCACCTTAAACGCGTAAATTTCTTATTAAATAAACGTTATCGCGTAATTAATTATTTTGAACAATTGATCCATTACTTCCAAAAATTATCCCGATATATTTTTATACTCATATTTAGATTATAAAAATAATATTATGAGTTTACCCAGTGTTTTAAATTTATTTTGTAACTAAATTGTTGTATTTATATAATTACGACGATTTCCTTAAAATTCAACCCGATAATTATATTTCACTCAAATTTTGCAAGAAATGTATTTTTATAATTTTTATGACATCGATATATTTTATTTTGTTCTGTTAAAATTTATTTCTAGCTAACGCTACCCTAAATACTATTTTAACTTACAACTTACAAACTATATCTACACATTAATACATTTATTAAAAAAAAAATTTCAAACTTTTCTTTTCTTGTCATGAATCCCACGCCACCCCCTTAGTGTCCTCCATATTTTATGGATCTTGTCTAGTGAATCACCAAGAGATATTTGCAAATTATCATGATAAGTTAATGTATTATACTTGTATTATATTTTATCTATTCACTACTTTCACCATTCACTTCATTTTGTAAACCAATAGACCAAAACTTCATCTTTCTTTCTCTCTACTAATTCGGCAGCCAAGGGACCAAGGAAGGATCACTCCAAGATTTTAAGTCAAGTTTTATAAACACTAGTATCATTTGTTGCAAGGTTTTGTAATATAAACCTCAAGTGATTAGGAAAACCTTTTGTCCATTAAACCTCATCATATCACTAGTAAGCATTCATAGTCATATTCTTATTTCATATTCATTTTTGTGGTCATATCATTTTATTGGTGAAACATGCAAGACTTGTGTTTGTTTATACCATTTTACCTTGATTTTGAGTTTTATATATATAAGGTCATCCTATAATTATTCCTTGTTAGTTATTGGTCTTGATGATGTTTAGGAACCCATGACACCCTAAGAAGGTGTATGGTAGGATTAGATTAGCTTTGGAGTTGATTTGAAGGGATTGGAATAGGTTTAGTACGAGAAAACTATTTTCGACAAGTATATAAAGTGGTCTGTCCTTATTTTGATTTTCTGGAAAATCCGACAGTAGGCACGAATTTTGGCCTTGATATTTAGAAAATATACTTTAAAACGAATCCGTGGCAGCTTGAACGGATAAAACGGAGTTATAACGAAGAAGTTATGAATTTTCAAGTTTGACGATATATATATTTTTCCGAAATTTCAGCATACTATTTTTACCTTATTCGAGTCAAAACGAGCCTTAAGCTTTACAAATTATTTCGACTTATCAAAAATATATTAGTATACTTTGATACGAAGCTAAGGACGATAATACGTGAAAACGGATTTGAAACGACTAAGATATGCACGTTTTCATAAAATTGCCGTAACTATTATTTTTAGAAAACTATATTATTTTACGAGATAAGTATTACGGTAACTAAAACGACCATGTTTAAGGCTGTTTTATCGATGATGTGGAACTTTTGGAACGAGATGTCTTCTAATAAAATCGAGATCACCAAGCATATTTTCAAAACGACCAACCGTTTGTATAGCGGAGTTGTAATAAATTATTTACTGGTCGCTTAAACTTTGCGAAACTCACTTTTTACACAACAATTGGACAAAATCACCATCTTTAACCCTTATTATCTTTATGTTCGAGACCTCTATGACGAAAACTTATGAACTAAAACTTCTAGATTTTGATACAAACTTTCCAAAACCGTCGAGTTCGTTTCCTAACGCTCGACGACACCATTTTACGACTAGCTTTTCAAAGTCATTTTGTCACTTTCATGAAATTTCCGACGACTTTATTTTACTGACGAAAAGTTAAAATTTCACAATAAATCATTACGAAACTATTGTAGGATGACATTTTGACGTAAATACTTATAAAGTGATTTAAGAATGGTCAAGACGTCAAAAGAGTATTTTTTTTTTTGACGATAAATATTATTTTCAAAACTCATAAATGGTATAAATAACATACGAAATGCATGCATAACATTACATCATAACTTATTACATATCATATCATCCATAATAGGTCATTTTCGAGATTCACGCTATATTTCAGTGTATCCACTTTTGCCATCGCATTATTGTCCAGGTGAGTTCATAGCCCCACTTTTACTCTTTTAACTGTTTTACAAACTCTTGGGGGAGATACATGCTACATTTTTAATCGAACACATATGCTTTGAATCAGATGCTATATCCGAATGTTTTATTGTCACTAAGTATTTGCCATGTTCAAGTCCCTACATCATGAACCATTAGTCACTTGCGAGTGAGCGCTAATATTGTGAATAGGCCTATTGGAATTAACACTCCCGCTCCTATTGACCCGGTTAGGGAAAATCGAGCGCACTATATTTGAATCATTAAGGTAAATTGGCAAGTTTACCTATTAGGGCGGCGATGAAACGATGATTACCAATTTTTATTGGTGCGATGTTTACGCTTTGGTGTCATGAACTTAGTGAAATAAATACGATTTTGTTTTCAACGATGAGTGTGAAACAATTTAACTCACACTACGATTATTGTGTTCAAACGAATTACTTAAACCTATGGATTTCACTCAACCTTTGTGTTGACCTTTTTAAGCATGTTTTATCTCAGGTATCTAAGACATACACTTCATGGCATGCATGTGGACACATCTTAGAGTCGCGGTGATGACGCGTCTCTCATGGGATTGATACACTTTAAAAACATCGTTTGACTTGTACTAAACTTATTTTCCGTGCATAGTAACTTTCATTTGGGACCTATCTTTGTAACTCGATTGTTTTATTAAATCGAACGATTTATTTTCCAAACGACACTTTAGGTCGTTCAATATAACTGTGATTGTGATGCTATGACAATCGGGTCCCGTGAATTCCATTCCACCGCAAAACAGTAATTTGGGGTGTGACATTGACATCGAGCTTGGTTATAGAGAACTAGGTTGCATCATTGACCCTAGACTATAACTACATCATCATAGCATCTCATCATTTCATCATAAGTGCATGTTCACTTTACATGCGGTTTATACGTACATTTTTCGAGTTATTTACTCTCATTTCATATCGATTGTCACATGGATGCCTTTAAATGCCCATTCCATTATTCTTTCTTCATACTCTAATGTGGAGAATTCCTTGTCATTCCCCATCACAATTTTTATATCAACTGATTCATCACCGATAACGTCGAATGCCGAGATAAACCTTTAAGTAGGGCGAAGTCACTCTCACTCCTATGTTTCACCACTAACATGTCGAGTTACACGCTATTCACACACTAAGTCACTAAACCATCATACATTTGAAGCACTTACGACATCTCATAACCCATTTTCTTGGAATCCATCATTCATTTTTTTTAAAGATAACCTCAAATCTATTATCTCATATCACCTCTCTTTAGAGCGCATATTGTTAACATGGGATTTTGCTATGTCTCACCATTTCCTCTTGTTTTGAAGAAGATATGGCACCGAAGAAAGCTACACCTGAAATGACACAAGCGGCTATTCAAAAGTTGGTAAGGGATAGTGTAGCAGAGGCATTAAGGATTAAAAGGAAGCGGTGGTTCTGCTGCCTGAGGCCATGTCACGCTTTGAAGCCGCAAGGCTTCTTCTTCCTCTCGGAAATGCAGGAGGATCCGAGTTAAGAGCTGTTTTACAAGGATTTCAAAAGTGGAGATCCCACCAAGTTTAAAGGGATGAAGGAGCCACCGCCATGGTGCGATGGTTCGAGAAATTGAGTCCGTGTTTTCTTTGTGTAATTGCGGGATGATAGTAAGGTCAAGTTTGCTACAAGTACACTACTCGATGGAGCATTGTCGTGGTGGAACTCATATGCTCAACCGATGGGAATGGAGAATGCTTTCAAGCTTACTTGGGAGCAATTCAAGGGTTTGGTAACTAAGAAATTTTGCCCTCGTGCGGAAGTGAAAAAGTTGGAGCAAATTCTATGAACTAGTAACAATTGGGTATGATATTGACACTTACATTCGGAGATTCGAGAATTGGCGCGTTATGCCCGTCTATGGTTTGGGATAACGAGAAGTTACTAGAGGCTTTATCGGGGACTTCCGAGGTTATTCAAGGAGATGTGACTTCGTTTGATCCACAAACAATCGAGGAAGCTATTAGGGTGACTCAAAAGCTCATGGCCCAGGTAGTGAAGAGAGGTAAGTACACCAACACCAACCAAAATAACAACAATACCAACAACCGCACCAACTACCACAATAACCAAAACAACAACTACAACGACGATAACCAAATCAACAACAACAAAAGAAAATGGGAAAATGACCAAGGAGGTTATAATAACAACAACCAAAACCGTAACACTAACCATCATCAACAACAAAATAGAAGGCAAGAAGCGGGAATGGTTTATGTCGCTGCACCAATGGGAGGTAGAGGGTATGCTGGAACACACCCACTATGTAATCGATGTAATTTTCATCACTCAGTCCTTGCCACCCAAGTGCCACAAATGCCAAAACCGGGACATCTAGCCGGGGATTGTAAAGGTAAAGCCGTAGTCACATGCTTCGGATGTGGGAACAAGGACACTATCGAATCAATGTCCTCAAAATCAAGGTCAACCAGTTGAAGGTGCTCATGGGAATGCATACATGTTAGAGGAGGGAAGCTCGTCATGGTCACAACAACGCGGAGACCAAGAAGTTTGAAACTAACGATCTTAATTTTCCTTATGTACTATGTTGTACTAAGTTTATGTCTTCCATCATATTCGGATCTTATGACTTAAGATGTACTACTTTGCTAAACCACTCGTTGTAAAATATTCTCATCTATCGTGCTTATTTTCTTTCCGATTTGTTATTACTTACGAGAATTTTACTTCTTTTTACTTTATCGACCATTTTAACGTCACGGTTTAAATCCTTGTAAGCATCGAGAGTTATAACAACTAAACCGAACGTCACATCATTGTTCCTTAATTATACATAGCCTAGCTAACTATGTCTAATTCTGGAGGGATCATGTTATGTTGGGAGCAGTTAATTATAAATCTTAGTGCAAGCAAAATCTTCACATATTTCAAAGTCAAAGTGTTACTTATGAGAGATTCATCCGATATTTTCTTTACTACGATGTTTTGTACGCTCTCAATCATCGATAACCGTAACGACACTTCTCCATACCTTCTTTCCTCGTTATTCATCATGAACTCAAAAATTCGATAGACTAACACGAACTGAATTCAGGGACTGAATTCCTTTTTGGTTGGGCGAATGTGACAACTCGCAATTTCAGGTCATTTCTCGAAACAATTTATGCTTCACTATTTCAACATTTATCGTAAACTAGGTTTACGTGTTCCAAATTCGCGTAACCTGAATGGTTTAGCGGCGAATTCATGATCATATCATCACGAACATTTCATATGGACTAAGTTTAGTCTACATTTCATTAACATCATTTGTATCATGTTAGTTCATTCATGATTTTTTTCATTTCACCTTAAACGCGTAAATTTCTTATTAAATAAACGTTATCGCGTAATTAATTATTTTGAACAATTGATCCATTACTTCCAAAATTATCCCGATATATTTTATACTCATATTTAGATTATAAAAATAATATTATGAGTTTACCAAAGTTTTAAATTTATTTTGTAACTAAATTGTTGTATTTATATAATTACTGACGATTTCCTTAAAATTCAACCCGATAATTATATTTCACTCAAATTTTGCAAGAAATGTATTTTTATAATTTTATGACATCGATATATTTTATTTTGTTACTGTTAAAATTTATTTCTAGCTAACGCTACCTAAATACTATTTTAACTTACAACTTACAAACTATATCTACACATTAATACATTTATTAAAAAAAATTTCAAACTTTTCTTTTCTTGTCATGAATCCCACGCCACCCCCTTAGTGTCCTCCATATTTTATGGATCTTGTCTAGTGAATCACCAAGAGATATTTGCAAATTATCATGATAAGTTAATGTATTATACTTGTATTATATTTTATCTATTCACTACTTTCACCATTCACTTCATTTTGTAAACCAATAGACCAAAACTTCATCTTTCTTTTCTCTCTACTAATTCGGCAGCCAAGGGACCAAGGAAGGATCACTCCAAGATTTTAAGTCAAGTTTTATAAACACTAGTATCATTTGTTGCAAGGTTTTGTAATATAAACCTCAAGTGATTAGGAAAACCTTTTGTCCATTAAACCTCATCATATCACTAGTAAGCATTCATAGTCATATTCTTATTTCATATTCATTTTTGTGGTCATATCATTTTATTGGTGAAACATGCAAGACTTGTGTTTGTTTATACCATTTTTACCTTGATTTTGGAGTTTTATATATATAAGGTCATCCTATAATTATTCCCTTGTTAGTTATTGGTCTTGATGATGTTTAGGAACCCATGACACCCTAAGAAGGTGTATGGTAGGATTAGATTAGCTTTGGAGTTGATTTGAAGGGATTGGAATAGGTTTAGTACGAGAAAAACTATTTTCGACAAGTATATAAAGTGGTCTGTCCTTATTTTGATTTTCTGGAAAATCCGACAGTAGGCACGAATTTTTGGCCTTGATATTTAGAAAATATACTTTAAAACGAATCCGTGGCCGCTTGAACGGATAAAAACGGAGTTATAACGAAGAAGTTATGAATTTTTCAAGTTTGACGACGATATATATATTTTTCTGAAATTTCAGCATACTATTTTTACCTTATTCGAGTCAAAAACGAGCCTTAAGCTTTACAAATTATTTCGACTTATCAAAAATATATTAGTATACTTTGATACGAAGCTAAGGACGTATAATACGTAGAAAACGGATTTGAAACGACTAAGATATGCACGTTTTCATAAAATTGCCGTAACTATTATTTTTAGAAAAACTATATTATTTTTACGAGATAAGTATTACGGTAACTAAAGCGACCATGTTTAAAATTTGTTTTATCGATGATGTGGAACTTTTGGAACGAGATGTCTTCTAATAAAATCGAGATCACCAAGCATATTTTTCAAAACGACCAACCGTTTGTATAGTGGAGTTGTAATAAATTATTTACGGTCGCTTAAACTTTGCCGAAACTCACTTTTTTACACAACAATTGGACAAAATCACCATCTTTAACCCTTATTATCTTTATGTTCGAGACCTCTATGACGAAAACTTATGAACTAAAACTTCTAGATTTTGATACAAACTTTCCAAAACCGTCGAGTTCGTTTCCTAACGTTCGACGTACACCATTTTACGACTAGCTTTTCAAAGTCATTTTTGTCACTTTCATGAAATTTCCGACGACTTTATTTTACGACGAAAAGTTAAAATTTCACAATAAATCATTACGAAACTATTGTAGGATGACATTTTGACGTAAATACTTATAAAGTGATTTAAGAATGGTCAAGACGTCAAAAGAGTATTTTTTTTTTGACGATAAATATTATTTTCAAAACTCATAAATGGTATAAATAACATACGAAATGCATGCATAACATTACATCATAACTTATTACATATCATATCATCCATAATAGGTCATTTTCGAGATTCACGCTATATTTCATGTATCCACTTTTGCCATCGCATTATTGTCCGGTGAGTTCATAGCCCCACTTTTACTCTTTTAACTGCTTTTACAAACTCTTGGGGAGATACATGCTACATTTTAATCGAACACATATGCTTTGAACTCGTATGCTATATCCGAATGTTTTATTGTCACTAAGTATTTGCCATGTTCAAGTCCCTACATCATGAACCATTAGTCACTTGCAGTGAGCCTGAATATTGTGAATAGGCCTATTGAATTAACACTCGCTCCTATTGACCCGGTTAGGGAAATCGAGCGCTATATTGAATCATTAAGGTAAATTGGCAAGTTTACCTATTAGGGCGGCGATGAAGCGATGATTACCAATTTTTATTGGTGCGATGTTTACGCTTTGGTGTCATGAACTTAGTGAAATAAATACGATTTTGTTTTCAACGATGAGTGTGAAACAATTTAACTCACACTACGATTATTGTGTTCAAACGAATTACTTAAACCTATGGATTTCACTCAACCTTTGTGTTGACCTTTTTAAGCATGTTTTATCTCGGTATCTAAGACATACACTTCATGGCATGCATGTGGACACATCTTAGAGTCGCGGTGACGACGCTCTCTCATGGGATTGATACACTTTAAAAACATCGTTTGACTTGTACTAAACTTATTTTCCGTGCATAGTAACTTTCATTTGGGACCTATCTTTGTAACTCGATTGTTTTATTAAATCGAACGATGTATTTTCCAAACGACACTTTAGGTCGCTTCAATATAACTGTGATTGTGATGCTATGACGGGTCCCAGAATTCCATTCACGCAAAAATGTAATTTGGGGTGTGACATTAAAGCTGCTTTATAGCTTCAACTTCAACATAGCATTCATTATATTTAGGTTTCAAAATATCATAGGCTTCCTTAAGTTCATTGTAACGTTCACTACAACCAAAAACACGGTTATGTACACGAGATGCCCATCAAGGCAATTTGATCATGCCTATCCTCTCAAGTACAACTAGCCAAAGAATCCAATATTCTCAAGATCGAGCTTCCTCATTCACGAGCTCATGCATCGACCGGTTAACATGTTCATCCATGGTGACAAGAGCTACCGAGGTTCCATCTTGAAGTTCCAACTTCCTTTTGATTCTGGCGATAGGAAAATATCTAACTCCATCTCCAAACCTTCCTATCCTGTCATTCCTTGAGAAGTGACCCATCGGTGACAAGTAAAGCACTTGACTTTCCTTCTATCGAATCTAGTTGGATCTCTTCCTCGAAAACCAAACTTTCTCCCGGACTTACACTCAAACCTTTTGATATCCACTCAAAGCATGGCCACCGCCACTTCAATTTCATCTCCTCCATATCAAGCGGGTCCAACTGCTCAAAATCTTCATAGACAAGATCTTCTTGAGTATCATAGTCGTGAACAACGAGTGAAGAACATCTTCCAACACACTACCAGCTTTAGGTTGAGAACTTGATGGAGTGCTAGTGTAAGATGATGATGATAAGTAAGTTGGACTTGGAGCATGTGTCATCATATTAGAGTAGGAGGCCCCAGAAATCTTTGTGTGACTGTGGTGGATGCGAAAGGGACTTCTAACATCGTGCTCTCAAGGATTTAAGTCATTGTATAGTTCATCAAAAGTGAGCATATCCAGCCCACCTTTAACCTTGAGGGCAATTCTTACTTGCAACCGGGATGAAGGTAAAGATCGCAAGAACTTTGAATTACGATCATCATTATCGGCTTTTCCTTGGTGATTCAACTGACTCAATATCTTATGAAACATGTCATATCCCTTGTGGATATCTTCTTCTTCCGAGATTTGGAACTCTTGAAACTGTTGCTTGACATAGACTTCCTCATTCTCTGGACTCCACATTGCCACCAAACCTCGCCTTGATAGCCATCCATATGTCCTTTGCATCCGGCATGTAGTGAAAATCACCCAAGTGATCTTGGTGTATAGCTTTGAAGGATAGTTCTCACTTTGTGCTCTCTTTGCACGGCCAATATCTCTTGACATATTTGGGAGGAACAATGGTAACATTACCATCGGGATCCGTGATAGTCCTCTTCAAACTGTTCCCCTTCTTCACGATTTCCGTAGATTCCAATCAATGTTGGAGATCCAGTTACGCATCTTCATTGACCACAAATCGTACTCCTCCTTCTTGAGATAAGGAAACTTAGCATTCTTTGTTAGAGGCGAGTTGTTGCACAGAGGTGTTGTTTTGGTTGTTGGTAACTTCAAGATCATCATCTGATCCAGGCATGGTTAATGATGTTTTGGTTGTATGGGTGTAGAGAAACGACTGTTCTTAGTATCGTAGAGACTCTCCCGAGGCTCTGATACCACTTGTTGAAACAAAGACCTTGATAGATCTTTAAAGCACTCGTAGATCGATAGTTATGCTTATGTAATCACAAACACACTATTAGACAGTCTCTATAACTTGTATTCAAGCGAAATTTAAACACAAGAAAAAACACAAATAACTAAGAACACTTTGATCCTCTATGGATCTTTTAATCAAACTAAAACTTTGTTTTTTTCAACACATACATAACTCATACTATTATGTTCCTTTTATACACAAGGAACCCTAACCCGTTTCCCAAGAAACGTATAAACATAAAACTAAATAAGATATACAATATAACTTCCTAATAAAGCTCATGCATATCCTAACTAACTATAGAATACGGGATTAACTATCTCAGTAGAAACCATCTACACGGTTTCACTACTTGATGAAACTCTTCTTATTGAGAATCCATGTGTTTATTGATTCCTTGACATTATTTTCAAAGAATTCTACTTTGCATAATTCCCAACACTTTTCATAAAGTAGAAACAATCTTAAACTAGTTTCCCGAATTTTGTGATTTGTTATAGTTGTTTACGTAAGTATACAAAGGGTTTAATTGAATATGATCACGAGTGTTGCGAATAGCACAAATTCATGATAATGTTGTAATCTTTGCTTTCGTTGGTTGTTCTTCTTTGCTTTATAAAGGTAGTCATGGTGATGCAATATAATGCAAAACATATGACACGTATATTAGGCCGTGAGAATGAATACTTAAAAGCTGCTATTACACGTTAGTCTTTGCTAGTCTTTGAAGACCAAGTAACATAAACATGTGGTTAGTAAATAGTGGGTAAATGCACACGTTGATAAACAATATGAAAAAATGTATAATCAAGTCATAAAACTGTCAAATACATTATTTGGTTGCCTTTCTTTAAAGTCAAAGTGGGTAAACACAAACAAGTCCGGATAGAGCACTATACCGGGAAGAGATAGTTACAATGCAGTGGCGATGCATAGACGTTGCCTTACAAAAAGCCTAGACTAGACTATCTTTTTAACTTTAAAGTAATGTTAACACAAGTGCACGTAATCGTTAACAACACAATTAGCATCTTTGCATAACAATACCTACACTCCAACCTTCCGTTCCTTAAATACCAAGTTGGTTTTAATCCCGAACATCCTTGGCGCCGATCTCTTGTTAGAGCCTTCAAATGCCTCAACATCTTGATCTTCCGTAAACCCGTTCTTGGTGTTTTAAAGCATAGCCTCCTTGCATACGGTTTCCTCAAACCTTATGTCCATACAGGCTTGACACAACTCCCTACTTGGCGTGGAGCGGAAGAAGATCCTGCATCCAACAAAACTTGATTTGGAAGAGAATTTGTGGTACATTCTTTAAAGTGGCATCATCGTATTCGATAACCCGTTGCACCCGTTTATATGGTGGGAAGTAGACCACCCAACATCCATTGCTACACAACCCACAAATCCCCATAGTACCATTCATCATCACTGAACTCAATGGCGTCATCAACACTTTCGCTATGCAAAAATCCATGAAAAGATTCTTTCCTTGAATTCAATTCCTTCGTCTAGGTTGGGAAGGAGGGTTCTTAGGGGAGGTGAGCGTCCTTCTTCCTCCTCCCATGCAAGAATATCGAGTAATACTTAGATGTAGCAAGTTGCACAAGTTTATCATGTATCATAAGCTTTGCATCGTTTCCTTATCGAGAAGATTAAAAGTTAGGTTAGGATAATAGAAACATGCTAAGTTAACAGGTTTATGTGAAACGCACAAGCCGATTAATCGATATTCCTCGGCAAGTTCATACATCCTTTTAACATCATTATCACATTCAACAATTGTCAAACCAGTTGAAAGAACAAATCTTGGCGTGCAAAAATATAAAGCCCGTATCTCACACTCGAGCTTGTAGGCCAACAAGTCAAGCATTTGCTTAAAGTTCATCCTTGTGGAGTTACTAAACCTTAGCGAAAGGGTTCGCCAAGCGCATAACTTAAATTGGGCAACGAATGAAGGTACCATCGTAGTGAATCTCAAAAGCAGGATCTGCAGACTCTGAGACCACAGGCATCCTGTAATAAAGGTATATAAATGTACATAAAAAGAATAGCAAGTATGGTAAAAATATAGTCAAGGCAAGTCGAACCACGAGGTAACATATAAACATTTTTAGGAAGGGTGATGGTATTCATACCTTAGTTTGAGATCAAATAAGGCAAGCGAAGGCTTAGAAGCATTTTTGATGAAAGAGATTGTTTGGAGAAAGGCATCGACTAGTGTACAAATGTGATCTTGATGAACATTTGCTATATATTAACAAAGGTAGTATTATTTTACTATTAACAATGTACTTATATATTATATGAGACTTATGATCCATTGATTTTGATACGGAAATAGTAATGGGGTAAATGTTATTTTATTTTGTTAAGCGTTTTTATGTCTAGCGTGTTTGTGTAATAATGTTGGTGTTAATGTGTGAATGAATATGCCAATGGATGAGGCATGATATATGTTTGATTGTAAAATGTATTTGATAGAATATCGTATATTGAAAACCGATAGTGCATGATAAAACAACGAAAGTCTTTGTTGGAGATAAGTTAAAAGCTGTTGACACAAAGGATAAAATCTAACTCTATAAAAACCGAATCATGTTCTCGCGATAAGCTAGCGCAGCGTCGGCGGGATCATCAACTTGCAACCATTGACAATGTGCCAATCGACATAAAAATATACAAACCCACACACCACAATCACCAAAATACACCCTTCACTACATGTAATCTTATAGTCGTTCGGACGTATTCGGTCTTATCAAAAGCGTTGCTTACTCTAGAACAATGGTAGTTTGGCATGTACAATAACATACGATTGTTAAAATACATACGAGGGTTGATCTTGTTGGAGGGTTGTCAAAATGTTAATATTGTATACTCGAAATAAGTAAGTTATACATAAACTACGATTATTTGTTCAAGAAGGATTAAAAATAATCGTAGTATATATAGTGTTGTTAGCGAATATTTGTCCAAAAGTATTATATGTTTGTTATCGTGATACGTATAAATTCGACCATTTGACAATTGCTTCGCAATTAATTTTTATAATACATTTCATTTCATTACATTAGCGATAAAAAAGAAATGTGAAGCAACAACATTGATGATGAGTCCAAAACAAAAAAAAGATGACAATGATAGAACTTGAGAGAGCACATAACAAGCTAGGAGTATAGGTTTAATATTTTTTGCATCATGGCGAGAAAGGAGCTTTTCTTGAGAACTTGCGGTGCGTCTCGATGATGAGCCTCATCGGCGTCTGTTTTCTCTAGCTCCTCATCACGATTTCACACAACATTTCCATACAAGCACGCAGCAGTGGACCCAACAAAACACTCCAAGCGCTTGATCTGCTCACCCGCACTTTGCATCGACAAGTTAGCTCCATCACCGTTGCATGCATGTCACTAATGAACTTTAGATCCGTCCATTGTCACGCACAAAGGCGGTGTTAGCCATGTGGTAAATATAGTTATCCATTTACATTGTAGTAAATCTTTGTTGTGGGTAGTGTGTGTCACTTCACAAAAGTAGTTTGAAAATATATTAGATGGTGTCCGTTTATATAAGCAAAATGGGGTGTGTGGGGTGACATGGATTTTATTTTCAATTAAAGTCAATATAAGTAAATGTGGATAGTCAATGGTCAATAGTTGCGTCTTGTCAAGTAATTAGAAATGCACATTAAGCCAATGCAATTAATGAAGCTTACGTAGTACTCATACGCTACGGCCCAAAGATAACAATTTTGGGCAACTAAACCATTTGGGGCAACTAAACTAGTTAGCATGTTGTTTACTTGCAATTCAAACAAATGTTTTAGTAAGGTATGCCACGTGGTCCATAACATTATGATGTGTATGCCTTAGGAAAATATTATTTACCCTTGTTGTTAACATACAAATGGTATTATTAGGTGTACATTTACTTTATATTTTTACGTAACAATATACAATTATAATATAACTAACAATTTATGTCATGAACTCCAAGTATGTGTGCGGTTGCTGTGGTTTCTTGATGTGCATGGTTATTTTGAAATAACCCAAATCGGGGATGCACAAAAGTAGGACAAACTTTAATAATGAGGAAAAGGCGTCTTGAAATGATGGTGTTGCTTGATGTCATGTACTTGAGCTGTTTATGTCCATTAATTATAAAGTTCGTATTCCCATAAAGGTGGAATTAAAGTAATCCTTCAAATCTATGCATCATCACATTCGATTAACAACGACTTTGCGGTAGTAGCCTTGGTCAAAGGATGGGAGTGTCGATGATGTTGACACTTTGGTTTGCGCTATCCACGCCAGTAATGGTAAATACTGCTTGCTAGTGCGGTTGTGGTGAATATGGAAACAACGGGGCTTTTGTGAAACATTTTGCTTGTCACCGTACTTATTCCCCAATTCACTGCCGATCAATTAATTGATCTTTTAAACACTCCCAATTGGCGACGAGCGAAACCCTAACCGCTCCCAACTATAATTTTCACAAATCCCATATCACATTCACTTTCAGCGTACAATGGCAACTAAATATTCCAAAACCCACAACTTAGTCGCATACCTAGTCAAGAGCGACCATTACGAAGGTTTTCATGAGATGATTGATTTCATCAAACATAGTCCCATACACTATGCATTAAGCGTAGAACCCGTCATTGTTAAAGCTTATATCTGGCGGTTTTGGAGGAATCTTGAAATTCAAGAAAGAGGTGGAAAAGAGGTTATTAGGGCGGTTGTTGATGAAGCGGAGATTACGATCACGAGAGGAGGTGATTAGAGGTGTTTTGAAGCTTCGGGATCTTTGAAGGAGTTGTTAATCATCGATCTTTGAAATATTTGAAGGTTTAGAAAGAATGGGTTATGAGAGAAAGGGGATCGTATAAAGTTTCACAAAGGTATGTTTTCTCCATGATGGAAGTTTTAATCCATACCTTGCTCAAGTGTGTAAGCAATAAAACAAGCTGGATTTGATGAGTTTCCTCAAAGATTGCAAGCTAGCATCATCTGTTTATCTCAAGAAAGGGTTTTAAGCGGTCTCGAATGATTTTGAGGGTTTTCAAAGAACATTAAAAGCAGGCAAATACTACCTCTATCCTAGGTTTGTTCAATTGATAGCGAGAAAGTCAAATAACGAAACCCATTCCCATAAGAAAAAATATGATGTTTACATATGCTTCCTAGGGTGTTTGCCCATATGAGGAAAAAGAGTCGAAATTTTACAGGAACCATAACACCTTTGTTTCCTCACATGCTAAATCTTCCACAACTTATAGAGGAGGAAAATCCACAACCCAATCTATCCAGCGATGAACCCCTGCCACTTCACTTCCAAAACCACCTTGAACCCCTGCTACCACTTCCTAAAGAAGGGCACTCGGCTACTACGAGGTGGTGGTAGTGGTGAAGGACATGAGGGTGTAACGGTGTGGGAGGTGACATGAGTGGAAGGGTGAAGGACATGAGGGTGTAACTCTGAGGGAGGTGACATGAGTGGAAGGGTGAAGGACATGAGGGTGTAACTCTTGTTTCGGCGTGAGCGCTAACCGGTAGTGAAAACCTAAGTAAGACCCAACCACCGCAACTCCTAATGTGGAGAGTTCGCTCGAGCTCAACACGGTGGAGAATCCCGAGCTGGGTAACTTGGGGTCCATGTATACGGAGGCTCGGTCGGATGCCATGGTACTCGCATACTACGATTCACCTCTCGGAGTAGGTCACACGGATCGGAGTGATGAGGATAGATGTGGCCCGAACATGAATTGACGGGTAATGATACTTTTGCATAATGACAATTCCAGTGTACACTCTCGGACGGTTAACACATGTCGAAGTTGTGAGGATAGAATGGAACTTTTAAAGGAATTGACGGATAAATGTAGCAACATGGAGTCTAAAATGTCTGGTCTTGAGGAATTGACAACCTCTCTAGCTGGAACTATTAAAAGGTACAAGCACAGGCTGAATGTTTTGGAGAGAATGAGAAGACCAGGGATTGCTGCATATAGAAGAGTCAAAAGGATGGGAAAGAAGGCTAGCTCCTCAAAGGATCAGAGTTTGGAGGATGCATCTAAACAGGGGAGGAGTAAAAGCATAGATTCAGGGGAGGATAGTCGTGCTAATCGAGATGGTTATCTGTTGACTGACATGGAAGGAAAAGCTGCAGCGATAAATGATGCTTTGAAAGCTACTTGTGCAGAAAAAGAGAAGGAAGTGGTGCAGGCAACAACCACTGCCTATGTTGCTGCATCCACTGCTTCTAAAGAAGAAGCCACTGCTGGAACCACCCCTAAGGTAATTATAACAACTGTTACTTCAGATATTCCCATTGCTATCACAACCACTGCTACTACAATCACAACCACTGTTACATCACCACCAAAGTCAAAAGAAGCTGAAAAGGAGGTTGCCATTCAACTGCTAAACCAAAAGCAATCTTTACCAATCCCTGAACCTATCGTTGCACCCATTCCTGCTACAATTAAACCTTATGCACCTAAACCCTTGGGAAGTTTGAAGATTGGTGAGCACATGAAGTCGGTTGTTGGTCAACGGATATTGGAAAGGGTAAAGGAATTGCGAAGCAGTTTTGACGTTTAATAGTATAGATGAGCGGGGAGGCTTATGATAGAGAACAAGCTCAAAGAGTACATCTGGAACTAAATGCTGATGTAATTAATAGGGAAAAGAAAAAGCAAGAAGAGGAGGAAGCTTCTCGGAAAAGCAACTGATTGAAAAATTGAAAAATGAAGGACAAGTGTTCCAAGGATCAGAGGGAGCTGATACTCAAGATGAAGTTGCTGAAAAGAAAAAGCAAGAAGAACTGGAGATTGTAAGCTTTATGGAGGGTAAAAGGCTGGATAGGATGGGAGATCAAATTTCCACTGTTCAACCTACAAGAATTAGAGAAAAGACTCCAGAGTTCAACTATGTACCTAATGAAGAAGAAATTGATTTCTTGATTGCAAATGATCCAGTGATCAAGAAGAAGGCAATTGAGCTTGTAGCTGATGCATCTTTAACTGAAGAACAAAGAAGCTGCAGTTAAAGATTTCATCTGAGATGAAGAATAATCAAGGACTTCAAGAGGCTATTGTTTCGGTCAAGAAGGGTCAAAAGAAACCAAGACAACCAACTAAGGCACAAGTTATTGCATACATGAAGACTTCTTGTTGCAATGTTGGTGGTTGGAAGAGACATCAATTCAAAGGAATGTCGATGATAAAGTTGAAAGTATCTACTACGAGTTCAAAGACAAGATAAAGCTTTTATTCTAATGGACTCGAAGAAGAATCAAGAAGGTATCCCAATTTGAAGAAAGGCCAAAGATAGTGAATCTCGGACATCTAAGAAGACAAAGTTTCTTTGAAGAACAAGAAGTTCCAAGCGAGAAGTTCATTGAAGAACAATGGCGAGATGATTGTGATAGAAGAAGAAGATTTCTACCACGAACCACTTGCAAGTCGGACATCCTATCATTGATTGGGAAGTATTTATTGATGACAATTTTCCTCCAACATGGAAGATTACAAAGGTGGGTGGTGAAACTTCATCATTCATTCGGTTTGAAGATCTCATAAAAGCTTTTGAGAGATGATCTTGACACACTATGGAGGTTAGTTCAAGAAAGGTTTAATGTTGAAGATCCCAAAGATATGAAGGAGATGCGGTTGTGGGTTAATCTTAAAGGCTCTATGATACAAGTGATGATTTACGGAAATTCTCATGTTCATGTCTTGGGTACTAAATGGTATTATTATGATTCATGTGAAGTTCATCATGTTTCTACAACAAATGGAGTAGATGCATTCATGCTTCTTGAGAAAGAATATCCACTCGAGTGGAACTCTCACCGTGATGCTATGTACAAGCATCGAGTTCATGAAGATAGTGAGAAAGTCGAGCATTGTTACTCGGACTTCAAGATCAATGTTCAAGAGCTATTCAAGCATTGAGAAGAAGATGAAGTGTTTGAAAGAATTCCCAAATCCTTTCGGAAGATGAAGATTGAAGATTATTCTTGGATGTTTTTGAGCGAAGATATCAAGTTTGCGGGAGGATTGTTGGGTTTTGGTTATGGTTATGAGGATAGAGTGATTGCTCAAGGTATACCACTTTGCTAGTATAAGATTGGAACTCTTGCTAGTTTGTTTGAACAAGCGGTACTATTACGTAGGTCGGGTTAAGTTGTAATATTCTAGAAGTGGTGATGGTTGTTAGGATCATCTAGAATACTGCTGGAGTTTGACAAATACTAGAGTTATTGATAACTGATGCTTATGTTTTAGTAGATTGTATTGAAAATAAAAATAAAAAATAAAAAATAAAATAAAAAAACAACCAGAAACATATAAGGATGCAACATTGGCTGATAATGTGTTGAAAAACAACAGTTTAAATACGATCGTGTGAAATATTTAAAATACTGCGTATCATAAAAAAACAACACATAGTGAGATAAGACAACATTTTTTAAGGGATATGTAATTAAAGTGATAAACTGAAAGTGGAAGTTGATACTGCCAGTCATGAAGACCAAGCAATAAAAGGTTACAGATGCATGTACAGTCTTGATTTTAAGTAAACAGATCTTGGCGAGGGTTACAAATGCTTGTATGATGATCACAAAAGTTTTATTGTAAATATGTTAGAATGTATAGGATGGTGCAAAACTAAGCTTTAGCATAATCTGTAGTTATAAGTTCAAAGTTAAGGGATAAGGTCAACAACCTAGCATTTATTAGGCGATTAATGCTTTTAAATGCGGTTAGGTAGAAACTTTCTTTTATAGTGACAGACGGTCATAAGCAGACCATTAAAAGCGCTTTTACACACATATCAACAAAACCCTAATAAAATGACTAAAAAAAGGTAGTGCGTTTTTGTTTACGTAAATCTTATTTTTCTAATGCTAAGCTTGGTTTCACGCATCTTTAAAGACTTTGTTTATTTTGCGATTATCATAACAATCTCTTGATTCAAGCATAACGGTGTCCTCAGCGATTCGGATACAATGCGACCATGTAATCCATGGGCTTCATATTTCCCAAAACTGAAACCTCGAAAGTGATTCAAGCTCTATATCCACTATTTGTCTACCTACTGACTCAAGTGACTATTCAGCGGACCCGATGTGGTAGCTTACCGCAACGATCTGTTGAAAAGAACAACGTTTATGAGTTTCGAGGAAAAAAGGCTTGATTAGTGATGCGAAAGTCGGAACCTCTCGGGTAAAAGGATTCGGTAATAGGACTTGCAAATAAACAAACATGGGTGATATTAAAGAGAAGAAATTTGACATAAATAATCCATCCACGATCGCGGGAGCGGTGACAAAAGCAAAGGCAAAGGAAAAAGAAAAATGGCTTACAAGTAACATCGGTTACCTTATCTCTTGGTTTGTTGATGTACTAAAACAAGCTGGAATGGTTGTTATCTGTTTAATCTATAATATGTGCACTGAAATCTGCTGTGACTATTTGTGCGGATCTTTTAGTATTTATGCATATGCCTTGAGTTAAATAGGTGGAAATGGAAAATTCACTTTTACGTGTATGTTTACTTTTTACCTATAAACAAGTAATAAATAACCACAAAGTTTAACAGATTACCTTTGAAAAAGGTTCGAGTTTGGATGTTTAACCCACCAAACATGACATTTTAACAGGACATTTTTATAACAATAAACAAAATTAAGGCGACCATAGAAGGAATCTATACCAACGTATTATAGACTACATAATTACGAATCAGACGGACATAAAAAGAACAATGGATTGTAGAATGGAATTAAAGCGTGTGTAACATAGGCATTAATCGAATAACAACAACGATTCATTATAACATGGATCGAATAACAATAATCGAATTAAAAGCGTACCATACTTTGCCACATTATTGGAACAAAAGATTGAGCAATTGAAGGTGGTTTTCTTGTTGTACAAAAATGTAACGACGGAAATAATCGGTTGCTATGAACATTGTCGTTAGGAGCAAGAGAGGTCTTAAGCCTTGTGACTGTTTCATTTGTGAAAAGATTAACTAGGAATGCTTTTATGCGAGAAGCAAAAACATCGAGTGAAGAAGGCGAATGATGAAGGCAGTGAGTATTGGATTTTGAATTTAAATTCACATACTTTCACTATTCAAATGTGTACTTTTTATGTAACGTAAAATGACCAAAAACCCTTTTTAAAAATACGGTTGCCAATGACTTTTGGTTGCCCAAAAACAATACCTTACACATACGGGACACTTGTCGCCTTGTGGTTGAGTTGCTCAATAACGACGGTTGCCCTCGGTCTAGTTTCAAATTTAAAATAAAGTGGTCCATAAAGTGATATGCATCGGTAGCGGTCTATTTGTGTCATTTTCCAGTCCCTCTTGTTGTTAATGATTTTAGAGTTCTTTGCAAAAATGCAATTGAAGTTGGTAAGAATAATTCTTTGCTTCTATGTAGTCACTAGTCGGTTTATTAATTTTGAAATAACACTCCACGTATCCTATGAAGAATATTGATTTCATACGAAATGTTATGTTATAAAATATGTAGGTTTTGATGGAGTTGAGATCCATGGTGCTCATGGTTATCTAATCGACCGGTTTTTGAAAGTCGGAATAAGCGGCGAGCAGGATAAATATAGAGGCTCCCTAGAAAACCGTTGCGGTTTGCTCTAGAAATAGTTGATGCTATTGTAAAGGAGATAGGAGCAGACAAAGTCGGCATTAGATTATCCCCATTTGCAAACTACATGCAATCAGCTGACTTAAATCCAAAGGCATTGGGTCTTTACATGGTTAAGGCCTTAAATGCGTATGGGATTCTCTACTGCCATATGGTCGAACCAAGGATGAAACTATTAGGTGAAAAAAGTGAAGTCTCCGATAGTCTTTTACCAATGAGGGAAGCATTTAAAGGGGCCTTTATCTCAGCTGGAGGGTATGAAAGGGAAGATGGTAACAATGTTGTGGCTGAAAACCAGACAGATCTTGTTGCTTATGGTCGCTTGGTTTTAGCAAATCCAGTTACCAAAAGATTTGAGCTTAATGCTCCTCTTAATAAGTACCACGAGGAGACATTTTACACATCGATCCTGTTGTTGGGTACACCGATTATCCGTTTCTTGAAACCACGGTTTGAGTCCGTTTAATAAATCAACTCAAACGCGAGAAGAAAAGCGTGACTTGTAGAAATCTGACATATCTGATTAGTTTGAATTATTTGACAATCTTTATAAAAAAAAGGCTAAAAATTGTAGCAGTGTTATTTGTGGAGAACTTATGTTGGCAAGTGATAAACGTTTTTTTTTTTTTTAATTTTTTTTTTTAATCTTAATAAGCCATGTGGCCCATACTAGTTTAGTCTTGTACCAATTTGATAACTAATAACATCATTTGTACTTTTCAATGTTTATAATTCTTATTAGAATGAATCAAAGAATTACAACGATAGTTGCGGAACATTATCGAGTTGGTGATAAATGAAACTTTCCTAATATGAACAACACAAGCATGCTAGCTTAGCTTAGCATGTTCTTAGGAGAGGATATCCTCAACTATAATACATTTGTATTATTTTGTGTTTTGTTTAGAATCAATAACTATCTCTATTACAAACGTTCTTCTATATAGGTGGAGATATTGGGTAACATGTGAGGGTTGTTGAGACGTGTCATATACCCGGTGGAGAAGTACATTTTCCATTAAATACTCCCATTCTTGGAAAGGCAACAACCATACTTTAGGACAATTATTCTACCTTTATACCAACTCCTCGTACTTGTTAGACTTTCTAGTAGTTGTTTTAAGCTTATCTTCCCAACAAAGTTCCGCTCATATTTCATGTTTGTTTTGTTTTGGAGATAGATTAGGTCTTGAGGTGAGGAGACCCGATGATAGATCTCGATGACCCACGATGTTGCTTGTTCTTAGACTTTACTATCAGCGAGTTAAAGTATTTTATCGTTGGTCATCGACATCTCTAAAGCTTGCTTTTGATTGGTATGTTAGGTCACCATGATTGTTGTAACACAAGTGTAGATATGATAGAAATGAGATAAAGATAAAAAAGAGTTGTCGATTAATTCAAGAAATGGAATGAAAAAGGTTTAGTGCATATATAAAATAACCAACAACATAATAGTATGTTTAGATGTTCTATTTATAGGAGAGGATGCTAGGGCAACACTCCTAGATCCTTTCTTCCATTCAAATGGGCTTTTACATAGGCTTATGGGCTTACTTCATAAGCCTAATAATATAAACTAACATATAAGCCTAATAACTAAGCAAAATATTACATAATTAAATGACCGACACTTGATAATAGTTACATGAGTTCCCAACAATCTCTCCTTAAGGGTTGGTCATCAAAGGTTGCTTGACGTCTCATGTATCTTAGTTCTTCGTTCTTTGTTGTTGTTGTGATCATATGTTGTTGTCTGCCTTTCATCAATTGCCTCTGGTGTCTTTACGTCTTTCTCCAACATGCTCATACTTCTTTTGACTTTGAATCTTTAGCTTTGATCATTGGTCTTTAAACTTTGTAACATTGACTTTGAAGTAGAATCATTATGAACTTTCTTTGAATTTTGCTGATCTTTATCTTATGTTATGATGTTGGTATGAACATGTGGAGATGGAATACTGTTGATGATAGTGGTAGTTGTGATGGTCTCTTCTGGAACTCCGGGTCTCCATTCTTGCATGTAAATAGTTAGAAATAAAGTTCTCGACGTAAGAGTTCGGATATTTTGTACAGGTACATCCCAGATCGTTGGCGCGTTCATTGATGAATCTTAGACCAGATGGTCACTGGCATGTCCCCGTACTCAATATATTCACTCTGTCGTTGTGAGCCGCTAGATTATACCGAGGTATCACTCCACAACTGTAGACCGTTTAAAACCAACACGAACACTAAGCGTAACCTACAAGGTATTACCGAAGTGACATGCTGTTAGCGTGGCAGGAGTTTCCATTCAATCCTTGAGGATCACATTTGTAAATCCTCTCATAAATGTTCTGGCAGATTGCTAGGCTCTGTGTAGGACTCTAAAACTTACCACTTGTAATCTTAATGTTTGAACAACAAGTGTAGAAATATTTAGTGATCCTAAGAGATCTTTTGATGAATCTCGTGGCTCTTGACTCGATTTGTGCGTTTTGGTGTTAGTAGTCGAAGACTTGAGCGGTGTCTCCTGATTCAATATCAACACATCTCGTAGTGAGAGGTCGATAGATTATGTCGGGTTCCCCGTGAGAATGAAACAAGTCCTTTTAAGAGAACTTGAGTGGATAGAAGGTTAAGTGCAGTGCGTCACTGGGTCCATGACGTCTTTGTCTTCAATACCGGTGTCATCTTTGTGACAACTAGTAGCATATGCATTGAACCCGGTTTCTGCCTTAAGTTGAACATATGGAAGGCTATTTCTTTTCACCCTTTTCTTAACTTTGTTTTTTAATTCTTCAACCCCTTCTTTCTCCTTTTCTCATATTCTCCTTTTTTCAATTGTACCTAAGGACTTCTAATACTAACTATGGGTATTGTCCTTGGGTAGATCCCTCCGGCTCTGGCAGATCATATAACGTATTCCTTATCCTCTGTCACCTTATAACTCCATGACTATTCCTATGTTTCCATAAAACCTTTTTCTTGAAAATCTCTTAAAGTGATTATGATTATCAAACACATTTTGTTAACACTTTGAGAGTTTTGTATTTTCAAAAATACTCCTCCTCCACATGTGCTTATATTGATTTAACTTAAATCTGCACACTGAGGGTAGAGTTCGCACTTTTGAATTGATCGGCTCCTGATAGACAATTCCGCGCGAGACACAGTTACGTTGCTTAGTTAAAGAGATCCATTGTCAGTTTTAAGGTGACAACTAGCTCTAATAACTATCTTGAAGTTGTTAACACTTCTTGAAAAGGAGGTTAGACCCATCAAAGTTCATGTCTACCAAGAGTTTCTCGAATTGGTACGTTCTACACAGACAAGTCCTTTGCGAGACACGTTTACATCACTGGCTAGGCCAGCTTGAAATTATTATCCGTCCCGGACAAGTCTTTTCGATTTCTGGCATTTAAAGTTCGTCAATTCATAGATTAAATACGAGTCGAGCTTATCACGAGATTCCACATACTAGCTCAACATATTTTTAATCACATTTAGTTTTCTCCCCAAAAAATAGCATATAGATGTTGTTTTGAAGAAGCGTTGATTAAAATAGAATTATGAAAACGTTGAAAAGTTGATTAATTCTACTCAAAGTAGTAAGCTTTAGTTCATTATATGAGGATTGAGGCATCGAACTGCACCTCGGGGTCCTTTCTTTACAAAGTACGGGTTTTACAACATTATATGTGCACAAACTATAGCATTACTAACAAATCATATTTCAAGAATATCAAGAAATCAATGAGTAACCAATCATTCGAG